>VMOF01000369.1:46569647-46596098 GCA_011764245.1 Trialeurodes vaporariorum | reverse complement strand
GGCCCCTTAAAGCATTGGTAACAAAAAATTTGTACTCCTCGTCAATCATGATTCTTTAAAAGCAATTCTTGGAAAACAGTGATACTTTACTAAAGCAAAAACCAAGTAGGGGTTGAACATCGAACGCGATCCCGAAATTGAGGGATTATCTCCCTCCTTACAAAAACACTTTGATAGGACCACTAGTTTTGAGGCAAAATTGAAGTACACGGTGAGAAAGAGCAAAAAAACTGAAATTAAAGCATAGAAGAATTTCTGGTGCTCAGTGAAATAATAACTCAATCATCTGACCCACATCCAGTAAACACACAACAAGATAACTTGCGATAGCACTGTATTGAGCACATGAAGTTATACAGAAATGAGACGGTGAATGGGGATCCTCAAAGCTGAACTCAAATTATTGAGACATATAAAGTTCATACTGACACTAAAGGATGGTTTCTTTTACTCCAATTTACAGGTACCTCACCGATTATACGTTAATATAAAAGAACAAAAACAAAAACTAAACATCCATGATCTTGTTGCGGGTGGTTTCAGCACAAGCAAGATAGATAAAGACAAGTAAATTAAGGCACAAGAAAGTAATATTAGAAATTGGAGAGAGGTTTTCAATTGAAAGCTACCGCAATTCACAGAGACATGATAATTCACGACAAAAACACTGCTTGTTCGGGTGAAAATGCCAAGAAGTGCAATGAGTTTAGCACGGCGTACGGCATTATAAGGTAGTTACACACGGCTTGCACACACACTGCAAAATGACAAATTAAATTAAAGCTATGAGGAATTCGAGTGTTTCTGTAGGTAGAAACTGAAATTAAGGCTATGATTGATAGAAAAAACGCGCAGTTAAAAAAAAGACTCAAATTTTAAAGTCACTGATAGACTTAGAAAACCAGCTAGAATACATTGCGGAGATAGGGAAATTCGGTTTGTTTACTCGCTTATTCATAACCTTAAAATCTCCGGGGCGGTTACGCAGTTTTCCCGATACCTCCGCTCTAGATAAAGGTATAGCTCGTTGCTTAGATTACCAAAAATACAAGTGCGTGGTTGTGAAAATGAAATTTCTCTCGTGCGCGTGCATATTAATAATTTTCCTTGTTCCCTGCGTAAAAAGTGACTTATCGGTGCAACGATCCAAACACGAAATTTACGTAAACTTGATTACACGGAGTCTTTCACAAATACGCTCCTTATCAGAAACTTACCAAGAAATAGAACTATTGATAAACTGGGAAGAACTGCAAACTGCAGTTCGCAATGTGCAAGGAATCAACAATACCAACCCGTTTTATTCAACGATCACTAGAGATGCAATGAATGAGGTGACCGATCATTTAAAATTCGCTGTTTCTAGCTATTACTTAGCAACTAGAAAAATTCTCATGTGGGGAAGTTTGAGTCCTATAAAATACGGTTACAACTGGGAGGACATTGATTCAGTGCTTGGTTTTATCGATTCTACGATAGCAACCATGAATGGTACGATAGTCACGTTAAATAAAGTTTCAGGGAACGTGTCTGTCGCTGCAGAGAAACTTAAATCGTTGACGGTTCATATGACACGCGATTACGACCATACGAGTGATTTTTTCAAGGAGCTGATGGAAAAATTAGAGGCTCGTCCGAGTAATGGTGCTGTTAGGAGGAGACTTAATTACTGGAATCTGCAAGCTTGGCAGGTCGGCCATATTTGAAGTTTCTGGAATGCCGTGCGAACTTATGACTGGAGCATCCATCGTCGCTGAGTTTCCGAACAAGGAAAATTGTGCGAGTTTGCTAGAAGAAGTGAACAACGTCCATCGATTACTGAGACCAATGATCAAGAGAGCGAGTGAAATACTGAGCGAAAAATTTGAACGTTTGAGAGAGGACATTGATAAATTGATATCTTTAAGAGCAGGGAACCTATAATCAATGGGTCTACGTATTTTGATTTAAAAAAAAAAAAAAAAAAAACAAAACAAAAAAATTTGGATTAACTTTTGAATACAACTTATGATACGTATGTGAAAAGGGAACAGTCTCTAACAGGAGGGTGAGGGTGCCTGAGTGCCTCGCCTCGGTCTGTTTACTTATTATTTTTTTGTAACAAATCCATTTGAAATTAGTTTAAAGGACCAAATGTCAGTGGCGTAACGTGCAATAATGCGACGTTGTTTTTTTTCTATCTAAACCCATGCAAAAGGTCAAATTCGAGGGTTTCGCAGAACAATAGTTCGATATGTTTATTAATAGGTTTACATGAAAAAATCAAAACTTTGTCAAATTGCACGCTAAACCACTGGCGAGGCCGAGGGCCATGGAGTGGCTATGTAGTTACAGAAATTGATATTTACTATTCTATTTAATGGATTCTCACGATAAAGGATCTTAAACCATGACAGAAGTAAGCAAATTTTTCTCACCTGAATGATCTTATTAAATTTCTGTGTCCAGACAGCCGCTCTAAAACACTTGCACTTTCATTCGAAACCAGTTTCAATTGGATTTATTAAAATTGTTGATTTAAGGTTAAATGATAAAAAGAGGCAAACAACGGAATGAAAGCAAAAATTTCAAACGCGAATTTCTCAAAACAGGGTTTTGGTGGAGACGGCGGTCTTTACATTAATCGCTTCGACTGATTCCATCTGAGGACGAATGATCCAATATTATTTCAACAATATTGGTGCAACTCTGTAATTTTTCTTGGTGAGATCTAGTGATTTTTACTCTCGATTTTATGATCCTGTATATTTTTGTCACTTTAAAATGATTTATCAGAAATTAAAATAAAAACAATGCCTCTTGATTGAAGGTTGTCTCAATCTCAAAATTTCAAATTTCTTTATTTCAATGCATCAAACTTTGATTACGTTGATTAACGGGAACGTTACATTTTGCCAATTTGAACCCGTGAAAATGATGTTACTGATGTGCAAATTACACGCTCAAATTCGACCTCTTTATAAGATATTTACGTAGACTGTCAGCTTTTAATTACTATGGATCGTATTCCGCGCATATGATGGAGCTTTCAAAGATGAAAACAGCTGCTAACAAAAAAAGGACGACACTAAAGAAAACAGCTTCTATTCAATAAAACTAGCTGGTTTTGTTGGAAATCATAAGCCACAAATATGTGCTGTTCTAGATTGAAAACAGCTGTAAACTAATAAAATTTCAATTGAAATCAGCTTCTTTTCAATAAAACTATAGCTGGTTTTGTTGGAAATCATAAGCCACGAATATGCGCTGTTCTAGATTGAAAACCAGCTGCTTACACGTAAAAGACGACACTAATGAACACATCAGCTTCTTTTCATTGAAACTAGGTGGTTTTAATGGAAATCGCATGCCGCACGTGTGCAGTGTTCTAGTTCTTAATTAAAAACAAATGGTTATTGAGAAAATACGTCATTCATGAAAACAGCTTGGTCTCAATAAAATGAAACTAAGTATATCTCTTTTGTAGCATGACTCGTTTCCAATTTGCACTTTTTGACTTTGCTTAAAGGCCAAGGTACACGTTTTCTTTCCGTTCTCTCACTCTTTCACAAAGACTGTTGGCAAAAAAAAAAAAAAAACGCCTAAATCTACAGCAATGAACAATTATTAGCCTCTATAAGGCACACTTTATTTAAGCTATTTCACCCAAAAAATTTCTAAAAAAAAAAAAAAAAAAAAAAAAAAAAAAAAAAAAAAAAAAAAAAAAAAAAAAAACACAGAAATGAAACTTTGGTAGCGCTGGTAACAAAACCTATGGTAGAAAAATGACCCAGAAAAAGACTTTAGCTGAGCTAACCAAAGGTTCTGTAAGCATAACCGAAGAGATTTTGCTAGGTTAACCGAAAGATCAACTAAAGTCAACTAAGTAGTCGGCTCAACTAAAAATTTTCGCTGGGTCATTTTTCTACAAAGCTTTTGCACGGAAAAAAACTGTGGTGAAAATAACCATACGGATACCTGATTTTGGCACCAGCTAGATGTTATGGTAATGTTAACCAGAAGTATACTATGTTTTGAATAGGTACTAGGTGATGTTACCTGATTGCATGTCGAATTTACTCAAAGTATCGGTAAATGTATCATATTTCTGGTCAAGTTTACCATAACATCTAGCAGGTGCCAAAATCAGGTATCCGTATGGATACCTGATTTCCTAATCTTTACCTAATCTTTTTTTCCGTGTGACAGCGCTACCGAATTGTTTTTTCTGCGCATCGGTGACTTTAATTTTTTTACTAATATGGACGTAATTTTTTTTTTTAAAAATTTCAGAGTGAGAAAAATTCATACTTTTTATTGGGGCTTTCTAGTTGAACAACATCGGTCAAATACTCTGGTTCTTTAACCCAATATGTTTTTGAAAAGTTGATTTGAATACATTAATTATTTTTGTGGTGAATAGGAATAATGCAAAACTAATCTGAGTATGTAACCTTTTCTGCTCCGGTACGGTTCTCCGGTGAGTTCTAAAATGTAACCCTAGAAATTGAATCACCGGGTCCAGAAATCTGGCATCGCCGTTTGGAAATGTAAGGAAATGACAGATGGACATAGTACGAGTAGATTGATGAGCTAAAGCTCGCGGTGGCATTAGAAAATTTTAAATTATAAATATTTGTCGCTGGACACTCTCGCACACTCACTAGTTCACAAACTCACACTCACGCGCACAGAAACAAATGAATGGCTGGAGAAAAGTTGGTCTCTCTCTCTCTCTCTCTCTCTCTCTCTCTCTCTCTCTCTCTCTCTCTCTTTCTCTTTCTCTTTCTCTTTCTCTTTACCTATCTTTACATCTTTGTCTCCATCTCTATCCATCTCTCTTACCATGTCTCTCTCTCTCCCTCTCTCCCTCTCTCTCCCTCTCCCTCTCTCTCCCCCTCTCACTCCCTCTCTCTCTCCCTCTCTCTCCCTCTCTCTCACACACACACACACACACACGAACACACACACCTCTTAATGAAAAAGTAAATGTGGGAAACTTAGTAGCTTATTGCCACCGCGGCTCGCACTTCAACGCTCGGAGCTGTCAAAAACTACTTCTGGGCTCTCGTATATGATTCTATTTCTCCTCATGGAGAGAGATAGAGAGAGAACGCATCAGTCAGAAACAGAGATGCCATATTTTGGGTTGAGAAATACCTTTTTTCCACTTCAGTCAAACTTATTCTTAGAAAATCTTATGGCTTTAACCAAAGACTATCAAAATACTTCAGCAATGGCATCACGAAGAATAACCGTAGCCCTTGAATTACCAAGCACAGACTTGTCCGTCTGCATACGAACTGTCTTGGACCGCTACAATCTATTAAATTTAAACTAACATAGAACGTAGCAAATAGTGGACACTCAAACCGGCTGCTTTACGTGGTCGTGGAGCGCCTTCAATGGATGACTTATGCAAAAACAAGCACAGCGGAGTACGAATATTTATATACTCTCTGGATTTATTGAACGAGCGGTGAAGCAGGTAAGCTGCATGATTAAACATGGTACATAATACTCAATCATCATTTCTTACTAGGCTGAAAACGACCTGCTTAACCGACCATAAATCAACCATGCCCTGAAAAATTAAAAACAAATAAGAGCCGAAGCAGCCGTTTATAGAAAAGCTTCGCAGAACATAAAAGCTTTATATCTACCGGAGCAAGTTAAGACTGTACCGAAGCAATGGTTAGGTAGAAAAACGTGTGTTTTTCTTGCTTCGGAGGAGTGTTTTGATACAACCGCAACTTATGCTCTGGTAGAGGTAGAACTTTTGCTCAGCGAAGCTATTCTAAAAGGCTGCTTTTCGGCTCTACTTAACTTTTGTTTTTCAGTATGCATCACCATTTTTTTAACACAATCACGTGGTTTGGTTCTCACGTTTTCCAGATGAAAAAATAACAGAAATACTAGTGTTTAAAGTCACATGACCCTTATGTGTTCAGTATTTCTGAAAAAGGCTGTCTTGAAAAAGTTGCTGTACCAAAAAAGGTTACTTTCCTCCAAAGCGCGTTAAAAATCACGTAGCTTCTCGCACGGAAAAAAAAGATCAGTGAAAATAACCATACGGATACCTGATTTTGGCACCTGCTAGATGTTATGGTAAACTTGGCCAGAAGTATACTATGTTTTGACTAGGTACTAGGTGATGTTACCTGATTGCATGTCGAATTTACTCAAAGTATCGGTAAATGTACCATAGTTCTGGTAAAGTTTACCATAACATCTAGCAGGTGCCAAAATCAGGTATCCGTATGGTTATTTTCACTGATCTTTTTTTTCCGTGCGGTTTTTACCCAAAATCCGGCAACAATGTTTCAGAGATAACATTTATTTCTAAAATGACTCGTCTTGTCACTGCCAGTCGCAGCTCGTACATCTTATTCGCTCGTTTTCGTTCTCATTGTCGACCGACAGTTTGAAGCAAGGGATCTCCAGAAAAAAAAAAGCTGTAAAATATCAGGTATGCTCTTGCGAAGAAACTGTAACTTAAATTTTGATGCTGATTAATTCGGAAGAGCACACCCAATGTTTTATAGATTTTATTCTTGGAGATCGCCTCATTTGCTTCTGAATATACTACTTTCCTCTGCCCGGCATTCTCTCCATCAACGATGAGCTATGCATGCCAAGTTTAAACGGCGCACAGTAAAGCGAGTCTATAGGAGAGGCCGGATATGACGTGGAAACTTTAAAACTTAACTAACTAACTTTAACTAAAACTAACTACCTAACTTTAACTTGTCTTTGTAGTTTTATCGTAAAATTTCCTTCAAGAATCACCCAGTATACTTTGTTTTTTGACTATAGAAACATTCAAATTTGCAATTAATTTCAGTATATTTTCCATGTCCGATCCTTCTTATTGACTCGCTCCACTGCACTATAGTCTGAGATCGTCAAAAAGTGGCCAAAAATCAAAAATAAATTTTGCATCAATTTATCATTTATAACCTTTCAAGGCCAATTTTATAACAGAGAACGTTATTAATATAGTAGTTTAAACCTAGAAATGTCACTGAAAAGTTTTAAATCAAGTTTAAAAGGTGGAAAATGATTATTTTCGGTCACTTTTCTCCACTGATTTTTGGCCATTTTTTTTTCGATCTCAAACCATTAGTGCACTGTGCGTCGATTGAAGCTCCGGCGATCTTGCGGTTTTTAGTGCTCTTGAAAATCGAACGTAGAAGGAAATTATTTATCGGAATAAAATATTAATGAGATAGAAAAACAAAGAGCGTTCACAGTCTGTAGAGGGAGCTATTCATCACGTCTTAAAAGAAAATAGGTGAAGTAGTGAGTCATGAGTGTGTGCACTTACCACACCAGTATTTACTATTTAGCCAAGTGGTGGATTTAGTAATCTGCATTTCTCTCTCCCTCTGTTCATTTAAATGGCAGTCGTCTATGTCCCTGTACCTCACATGTAAAAAATGGTCATGTTTAGGTACACTTCTCTCAAGAACGAATGAAGATAATTCAAAAAAACTTGCGTTTAGTTGGGTTTTGTCTATTCAATAGGAATACTTAAAAACAGAGTTTTTTTTTTGTTTTTTTTTTTTAAAGAAAAGAAAACCAATTTCTAATTCATGGCGCAAATTCATTTCCCGCCAAGATACGCAAAATATTGAACTACTCTGTGATGCAGTTTCATCTCTGAAGAAGACTTAAAACCTTTTATTTTTGTTTTTATTTGTGATTTCGAGATTGTTCCTTGTGGCATAAATCAATGTTTTTTTTTTTCCAGTGAATAGTCCTTAACAGTGGCATAGCGTGCAATTTGGCAACATTGTAATGTGTCCATTTAAATCCATTAAAAAGATCGAACTATCGGGTGTTCTGCAAACACCCTTGCATTCGACCTTTTATATTGGTTTAAATGGACATATTTCAGTGTTGCCAAATTGCACGCTACGCCACTGGTCCTGATATCTATTTTTTTTCGACTATAATAGCTACATAGTTATTCTTAAAGGATGGCGTTATTCGTCGGTACGGTACCGACGTCTAAGCTGTTATTCGTCGGTACGGTACCGACGTCTAAGCCGTTATTCGTCGGTACGGTACTGACGTCTAAGCCGTTATTCGTCGGTACGGGAAAACTTTTTTCTACCGCTAACTGGATCAGGTTAGATCGGTACTGGAGTGTATTTTTAAGAATTGCAAATTCAATAATAAACTTTTTTACAAGAAATGAGGGTACTTAATAAGGAATCGTTTTAAATGTACTCAAAACTGAATCATGAAAATTTCTTTGGTTTATTGAAATCACGTCAAATATAACAAGTAGGTATGCAAACATGCGAAAAAATACATACATGGTCAAATTAGAAAAAAGTTCATACAACAAGTAGGTAGGCATTCAAGTACAAAAAACATACATTGACAACATTTTTGAAAAAAACTTATTTAAAATCTAATGGCATATAGCAGCCGAAACATTATTCACAGTCGTTTAGCTCTTTTTCGTGTCGTGGGTCCACAATATTCGTTACGGTTGGCACTAGGGTTAGGGGTTGGGCTAGGGCTAGGGTTATAGGCTCAGGGTTAGAGTAAAGGTCAGAATCAGGGCTGGAATCAGAATCTAGTGGTGGTTCTTTGCGTTTATTGGCCGCTGTCCTATTGAAGGAGCACAACTGCCGCTTCGGCCGCTTAGGTCGCCCTCGACTCACAAGTTTAGTTCGGAATTTTAAGTTTTGAAAGCGGCCACGGCTGTTCTCTTCTATGTTGTTGTCCGAAGGATGGGCTACCTCAGATTCGCCGTCATTTTCGGGCAAAGGCGTCTCAGTAGCACAACATGTTGAGGCTGAAGTGTTTTGAACAGACGTACATTGAAAATCTTCCCCAGCCCTCACTATACTTTCAACATTTTTCAGTGCAGTCAAGTAACTATGAAATTGAGTGGTGCCGTGATTTGAAGCCAGAGAGGCTATCTGCAAGGCGATCGGAAGAATGAGGTTATATTTTTCACGGACGTCTAATGTTTTATTTTCGTTGCGAATCTTTTTGGGAATGGCAACCACCTCTTCAAATTCTGCTAGGATTGTTTCGCAAAATTTCCCTAGGTCTCGTGTGTTGACTGTGATAACGCGTGAGGTTGATAAATAGTAGAGTCAGTACACCGCGGTCACGCACTACGTTATCGCGGTTCCTTCTCATAATGACAAAGGATTACTATAGATGGCGTTAGCTTGTCGGTTTAGCGGTAGAAAAAAGGTTTCCGGTAAAGCCAAGTTAGCGGTAGAGAAAGTTTCCCAGTTTAGCCAAGTTAGCGGTAGAAAAAAGTTTTCCGGTACCGACGAATAACGGCTTAGACGTCGGTACGGTGTACCGACGAATAACGGCTTAGACGTCGGTACCGTACCGACAAATAACGGCTTAGACGTCGGTACCGTACCGACGAATAATCACTTCGATTCTTAAAATTAGATTTTTTGGCCCATGCAGCCTACTCACACTCCTATGCTATAGCACTTCCTCACTCCACCAAGCCCAGGAAACATTTCTGAGCGATACAAAAATGCTTCTTGCTCAAATTTTTTCAGTGTATTTTTCATGTAGACGCTCGTTTTAATTTTGGACGCTGCCCATATCTCGCTTTGTTTTCATATTTTGATACATCTTTTGAAAGAGCGAGATCTGTGAATGAGTGGCGCCTGTCCCATTGCATTCATTTGCCTCCATTAATTTTCCGCTAATTCTAGGTTTCAAAGCTCCGGTGAAAGTTTCGTCAAAACGAAGGATAAAAGAGAGCGTCTCACAAAAGTCCATCCGCGAAGCGACCGAACCAGACCAGTATTGCTCTAGATATTGTGTTGAGAGAAGGCACGAAAATTTCCACCAGCCATTCTCATCAATTATTCTTCTCTTCTCTTCTTTCTGTAAACTTGGGATCTAGAGAGGACCAGGGAAAGGATGGTGTGGGTTAAGAGAAGACAGTAAGCAGGCGAGAGACGGGGTGGAAGGGGAGGGAAAAGGGAGGGGAAGGAGGGGAGGGCGGAGGGAGTGAGGGGTAGCGACGCGGAGCGAAAGCAAATTCAATTAACCATGTTGCATTATAATTAGAGAGCATGAGGCATGAGCATTGAGCAGCTGAGAGACTTGGGAAATGAAAGGAGGGGAAGAGAAGAGAACGTCATAAAGAAGTCTCTTTTTTGCTCTCCATCCGCACGAGCATTTGGTGCTCATTCGGGGCTCATCGTCCTCCATCACTCATCGCTCCGTCACTGTCATCGTTGGTCGTTGCACATTCGCACAGATGGATGATGGTGCACAGAGATTTGACGAAAAAAGTATAAAAATTTGAAAATTTATATAAATGATATGGAAAATCCTCAGCACTTGTTCAAACAGTTTGAACGAACAGAGACATTGTTGAGCCGAAATTCTCCAAAGCTAACGGGTGACGCAACAGTTTGGCGTCGAAGCAGAAAATATTCCATTGGTGTTTGTGAAACAAAAATCGATTGATCGACGGCCCGTCAAACAAATACATCAAAATGTCGTCTTTAATACATAGGTATAGAGGTTCCGTGATCAAAAGTCCGAAAACAACATTACTTTTCGTCACGTTTATTTTTGAATGAGGCAGTTGCAAGGGTCTGAAATTTTGTGTTCTTTTATAAAGAAAATTAAAGCATTTGATGAGCTGATAACAGAAATGCCTCTGGTTTTTAATTAAGTCCCATTTTTCCGAATATGAAATTTTGGCCCAAAATACACTGTCTTTAATGAGAATTCTGCGTAGTGACGTCACTACGCACGCGATTTTTTGCGAATTTACACGTGTGTACCTCCAAAACTGGGACACTTAGGAAAAAACCGAATGCACCATTGTTCTCAGCTCATCGATAGTACTATCTTTTTCTTAATTAAAAACAGCAAATTTCAGACCCTTGCCTTGCAACTGCCGCGCCGCGGCCGGCACCATTAAGAAAAAGTCATGTTACCTTAACTTCTGCCTGTTGGATCAAACTGTTTGAGCGTTTACGCAGCCCTTAACCCTTTTACGATGAAGTCATTAGCACTTAATTGGCAGGCCAATTTTCAGGTTTTTTCCTTTTTTTCGGCCCTAGCGGATTTTTTGGACACTACATACCCCTATGCAACCTGTATACCAGTGGACGTTATGTTTAATTTAATACGCGTGCAATCATGAATGACGTTTATAAACGGCCTTGACCACTTAACCCTTTAAGGGGCAGTGGCTAGTGCCACTAGCCACCTTTTATTTATTTTTTCCTGAGCTTCTAAAGTAAGGGCTATTGTTACTAGCCACTTTATTTGGTTGGCAGAATGTTGTAAAATGGGGAAAACATTTTTTTTGGTGGTAGCACTGCTATAAACATCATGTTTTGACTAAGGTTATGTTGACCATTTCTGATTTTGCCCCCTGTCCTGAGTTGCTCGTAGTTTTGTGCTAATATTTTTTTTTTATAAGAAATAAGTAAAATTTGATGGCGTATTATGATTCAGGGCAGTTTTTTACATAATATGAAGCTTTCATGAGTAAAATTCATTGATTTTTTCATATAAATACAAGTGTTTGAATAAGGTGGCTAGTTCCACTATCCACTGCCCCTGAGGGGGTCAAACAGTGATAAATTGGCTATTTTCAAGTTCTTCATATTTTTGAAGGAACTTTGGGACTAAAATAAAATGTTTTGAAGCTTATTATAACGTCATCTACTTCATAATACTCTAAATTTTCACATTTAGACAATAACAAGCTTCGGAGATAAAAATTTTAGCCTTTATCGACATATTATTTCATGACGCGTTGACTCAACTCACTCTTCATCGCAAATTTTTATCCTCTTTGCTGTTGTTTTTTTTACCTTTATATTTTCTATTTACCTACAGTCAAGTGGGATGTCTTGGGATGGATATGGTGTTTTAGGATAATCCAGATTTTCATCGCGTAATACTATAGTATACGAAGAACTTTGAGATGGAAATTTTGATTGTTCCGAGTCACCCCACCTGTCCCAAGAAAACCCTTTGACAATACCTCCAGACTATTTTTTCCGGTCTAAATCATTAGCTTGGGATATAACTCAGTATTTCATTGCTGAATTTCTAATTCATATTCTCATTAGTCTTACAATTTTATTATTAACGCTAATTTTTCATGTTCCGGAAAGTTGCAATTTTTAAGCGAAAATCTAAAAATTGTCTTCTTTTTATTTAAAATTTACAACTCAGGAGTCATATTCAGTGCCCTAGTTTGACTTAGAATGTTTATAACTGTTTGAAATTCCATTTCTGAGGCAAAGATGTTTAGTTTTGGGAAACACTGGTTTTTTGCTATTTTTTGCCATTTTTTGTCGTTCTGCGCCATCTTATACATTTTTTTTTTTAACTCTTCCCACCATAGATGTAGTTTTTTTTTTCAACTCATATTAGGGTCATTCCATTTTAAATCAACCAAAATTAATGAAATATGTTACTGCCTAGTCATGGATTTTGGTAATATTTTGTGGGGTGATTGTAACTACTTTTCGTAGCTTAAAACGTATTTTTTCATATTTTTTTAGCTTACGGCCCCTGAGATATAGGCAACCGGAAATTCAAAAATTGCGATTTTAGGCTTATCTTTGAACACAGCCTTAATTCTCAACGGAAAGATACGGTTGAGGTCTCATTTTGATGCATTTTGTGTCTTCTTTTCATTGCTTTAGGTCGTTTTTCATTAATTGAAGGTTTAGCAGGTTGCATACCTATTTGAACTTTGGTGACCCTATTGCAATTTTTCCGATCTTTGATAATTTTTTTTAATAGGATAGCGTTGGTAGAAAAAATTCATACTTTCCAAGCTTTAAGTACACTACTAAGAGTACCTGCTCAAAAAAAATTGGATCTCCTGAGCAATTTTTTCTAGTTGAAAAAATTGCTTAAAGTCGGCTGAAATTAAGAAAGACCCTACTTTGAGGTTAAAAAAAGTCGATGTGGGGATTCATGAAAAAATCTTAAAAAATAACTAAAATCACCGCTTTTATGTCTACTTTCAATATCTGAAGTCGAAAGTTTGTGTATTTGATCGCTACAGTCGATTTTTTTTTTTCAAATTGGTAAAAATACAATTTGCTCGAACACACGCGATTGAAGCGAATAGAAGAGCCAACTCTTTGAGGTTCAAAAATCTCGCAAAATCTCTAAAATGATCGCTTTTAAGTCCTTTTTCAACGCCTAAAGTCAAACATTTGATTACTGAAGCGCTTCAGTTGAAAAACAAGTTCGTAAAATCGGTAAAAACACAATTAGCACGGCCACAATCTGAGCTCAGTTCAGGGCATAGGGGCGTCGCGTGAAATTTTACCAATTTTACAAGCTTGTATTTCAACTGAAGCGCTTCAGTAATCAAATGTTCGACTTCAGACGTTCAAAAAGGACTTAAAAGCGATCATTTTAGAGATTTTGCGAGATTTTTGAACCTCAAAGAATTGGCTCTTCTATTCGCTTCAATCGCGTGTGTTCTAGCAAATTGTATTTTTACCAATTTTGAAAAAAAAAATTCGACTGTAGCGATTAAATACACAAACTTTCGACTTCAGATATTGAAAGTAGACAAAAAAGCGGTGATTTTAGTTATTTTTTAAGATTTTTTCATGAATCCCCACATCGACTTTTTTTAACCTCAAAGTAGGGTCTTTCTTAATTTCAGCCGACTTTAAGCAATTTTTTCAACTAGAAAAAGTTGCTCAGGAGATCCAATTTTTTTTGAGCAGGTACTCTTAGTAGTGTACTTAAAGCTTGGAAAGTATGAATTTTTTCTACCAACGCTATCCTATTAAAAAAAATTATCAAAGATCGGAAAAATTGCAATAGGGTCACCAAAGTTCAAATAGGTATGCAACCTGCTAAACCTTCAGTTAATGAAAAACGATCTAAAGCAATGAAAAGAGGCCACAAAATGCATCAAAATAAGACCTCAACTGTATCTTTCCGTTGAGAATCAAGGCTGTAGCACTCGTTCAAAGATAAGCCTAAAATCGCAATTTTTGAATTTCCGGTTGCCTATATCTCAGGGGCCGTAAGCTAAAAAAATATGAAAAAATACGTTTTGAGCTACTAAAAGTAGCTACAATCACCCCAGAAAATATTTCCAAAATCCATGACTAGGCAGCACAGGCTCTGGTTGATTTAAAATGGAATGACCCATTAGCTAAATAGTCTAGAGAACAATTTAAAAATAAAAAAAAAGTCACATTCACTGTTGCATCATAACCAAAATTGACTTTTGAGCGCAGCTGGAAGCCAAAATTTTGCTCCGCTGCGCACTAAATTTGGATTAACTTCAAAATTTACAATTTTTCAGGGAAACTTTACTGGAGTTAATTTGTTTTCCATAGTGTAAATAACTATATTACGATTTTTTTAGATTTTTTGGTGCTCTACAAGGTGCCTCAAAAGTTAATTTTAGTCGACTTTAGGTCAAAAAGTGCCATTTACGGGTTATTTGCAAGACTGAACCATACTCAATTATATTTTCTGGCTGTTTTTACAATTTTTCCTTATAAATAAATGTTTGTTTGATTGATTCTGACTTATAGTTGTCATTGTATGGCCCTTTAAAATTAATTTAAACCTAATTTTCGAAAAAATATGGTAACCAAATTTTTAGCCCTTTGTGGGGCAGTGGATAGTTACACTAGCCACCTGTTTTCTCCTATACTAGTATATGGAATTGCATGAAAATTTTTTTGGGGCCTATTTTAACCCTAAGGAACCTATAAATGCAAACAAATTTGGAAAAAATTATTATCCTTAATTTGCCCCTCAAAGGGTTAAATGTCAGAGAAAGTTGACACACTACTAAATTTTGTGAGTAGTTAACTATTCCTACTCCACGGTGTTGATATTGCCTATTCATTTAATTGGAGGCGTTTGTAACGAAACATATTTGTACCATGACTTTCAAAAGAAAGTACCCTGATTAAAATTCTTACAGTTAAATTAAGTATTCTGTTGTTTTCAATAGAATTTTCGATTTTTCATGACGTACATAAGAGGATCATTCTGTTTAGTTCTAAAACACTTGAAAGCCGCAAAATTGTTTGAAAGTTGCCGAGATTTAACATAGTAAAAATTTCAACCAGAGTCCTTTCTTTTGAGAGTCATACTACAAAAATCAACAATAAGGGGGAACTTTTGCGGGTAATGAGAAATTGCAATTGTTTGGCAGATTGAGTTACGTTAAACGAATTACATTACTCGGGCGTGGTATCGAAAGGGTTAAAACTACACAGAGGAAAATTTCCGGTTGAAATTGCGGAACGTATCATTAATAATGGGGTAAAAAGAAATTCATTTTAAAATAATAAGAATTCTTTTTGATCCAACGATTCTCTTTTGGGATTCTTCTGAATTATCAAAACGTTCAATTGGACCAATGATAATTCTCGTTGAATCATCAATAAGAATTCTTATTATTTTAAAAAGAATTTCTTTTTAACCCCAAATTCTTAATACGTTCCGTAATTTCAACCAGAAATTTTTCTCCGTGTAAATTCTATCATAATGAATATTAGGACTTAATATAAGAGTGCATCGTTATATTGGATCCACCGTTTGTTGTTCGTCCCGATTAAATATTGACGAGCGTTCTCTCTGAGATTTCCAATTAAAGGGTCGATGATTTGCTTCCCACTGATCACTGATCAGTGATCAGTGTGATCACCGATTCGATTCGCATCGCGCACCCGGTTCGAGACTGAGCAAATCATTGCGCATGCCTAATGCGCCTTGCACTGGAGCAGTGCACCGTGGAAAAGCCGGCGCACAGTAAATCAAATTATAACATTTTTAGGACAAAAGGTATTTTTGATGTATGCTCCGTAGACATTTTTGGGCAATCTCGGCTCTCCGCTAAAGCGTAAGACGTAAAGCACGGAAAAAAAGACTGGTCGAATTTACCATCTGCATAGCTGATTTCGGAGTCAACTAGCAAGTATGGTCAATTTCACCATAATATGCGGTAAATGCAACGTACCTTGTGGTAAAAGACGGTAACATGTTGGTACGTTTTACTTTATAATCTGGTGAAATATACTAGGGTAGTTTTACTCGTCGCTTAAACTCTTTGATGCTTGAAAAATTCCGTGCCTCGATCCACTGCGCGTACCGATGAGACGCAAAACAAAAATACGATCACGATGAGCGGGACGAACGGGGCGTGCGCCTGCGCGAGCGATGACAAGCAAGGAGAGTGGTCCCCCCTCCCTCGTCCCCTCCACTCCACCCCTGTCCTTTGATAAGCACGCGCCGCTAGTTTTTCGCACGAGCTGTTAGTTAGCCGCGATGCTATGGAGAGCTGTCGCGTCAGCCGGTCAGCCCCGCTTCGCGGGTTGCATACACTATCTTTAACAGGGCTGCCGTTTTGCGTATAATCAATGCTATTTTTCTATTCACCGATGATTCCACCGGTTGAGAAAAGATTACACAGTTCAGTTCAGTGCATGAATGTAATGCACGAAAATACTCTGATCTGTAATCTTTCCTTAATCGGTGGAGACTCCGTTGATTAATTAAAATATCCGCAAGTTTTTTAAAGTCATCGACGACTCCACCGGTTGAGAAAAGATTACAGATGCGAGTATTTTAGTTTATTACAGTCATGCACTGAACTGAACTGTGTAATATTTTCTCAACCGGTGGAATCATCGATGAATTGAAAAATATCATTGATTATACGCAAAACGGCAGCCCTGATCTTTAATAGACACTGACGTAAATCATTTGTCTCCACTTTGAGCTGCGCCGGTGGTGCAGTGTACCTTATAGTTCTGCTGCTTTTACATTGAAAAAAAATTGAATTCTCAAAATATAAATGAAAATTTAGTAGACTTAACAAAACACGTTTCAATTGAAATAACTGCATAAAGTTGCTGAAACGACCAATTCCTTCTGTCAGATTATTCAATTAATGGGGGCGAAAGGTTGGCCCTTTCTAGAAAATCGCCGAAGAAGATAAATTAATTAGGGGTAGGAAAGGCGAAGGGAATAGAGAGACAAACTTACAATTTTGAGGAGACGTTATCTTTATATTCGGGCCATGGACTGTTGCCCCCTTCCACAAAAATTTTTGTAGTTACGCCCATATAGTCCAGGCAATGGGGATCAATAAACGGCAAATGGCGGAACAAATTCCCAGAAAAGGGTTTTTTTGGGCTTAATCGCTTCGTCTTAGTGTCAGCTATGACCTCCTAAAAGTCCCCATTCCTAGGTGCTGTGCTAAACTCAGGGGAGGGGGGGAAGGGGCCCCAAAATCGATTTTTTCGATATATATCGAAAACGATGCAAGATATCGAAAAAATCGATACATGTTTTTTCTTCCTGAGGTAATTTCCAACAAGAAAGGTCCTATGTGTTTTTACGCTCTGACGACGTCTAAGCTCTCAAAAACACGATTTAAGTTTTCGGCGATTTTCAGGAAAATTGATACCGCGTGGCAACGCTCATTTAACGCAATGTTATTTTTAATGACTTCGATCGCCTTACCGTAGCATTTAGAGTGCTCCGATTTTTATGAATTTGGTATCCGGGGGTTTTTTAGGTCGCTGATTTCATTTTTGGAGTCCAAATTTCCTTAAAACGTGATTCAGACGAGCTTTTTGAGCTTTTATCTAAAAAGCTGTATTTGTGATAAAAGCTCAAAAAGCTCGTCTGAATCACGTTTTAAGGAAATTTGGACTCCAAAAATGAAATCAGCGACCTAAAAAACCCCCGGATACCAAATTTCATAAAAATCGGAGCACTCTAAATGCTACGGTAAGGCGATCGAAGTCATTAAAAATAACATTGCGTTAAATGAGCGTTGCCACGCGGTATCAATTTTCCTGAAAATCGCCGAAAACTTAAATCGTGTTTTTGAGAGCTTAGACGTCGTCAGAGCGTAAAAACACATAGGACCTTTCTTGTTGGAAATTACCTCAGGAAGAAAAAACATGTATCGATTTTTTCGATATCTTGCATCGTTTTCGATATATATCGAAAAAATCGATTTTGGGGCCCCTTCCCCCCCTCCCCTGAGTTTAGCACAGCACCTAGGAATGGGGACTTTTAGGAGGTCATAGCTGACACTAAGACGAAGCGATTAAGCCCAAAAAACCTTTGCTGGGAATTTGTTCCGCCAATAATCCCCCATTGCCTGGACTAATACGCGTGAGCAAGGGTCTAAATTTGTGTGTTTTTTATCAGATAGTGAGAAGCCTCGGTGAACTAAGAGTATCAAACTGTCTTTGGTCTCTTCCTTAATTTTAACCCTTCCACTGCTAGGTTACGAGGACAAATTAATGTTTGCTCGCTCAAATTGAGTGAGCAGTTAAATGTTCCTACACCACGGTGCTTATTTTGCATACACAATTGATTGGAGGCGCTCGAGATTTTTTTTTTTTTTTTTTTTTTTTTTTTTAAATAATTTGCAGTCGCTATTTTCTTGATAAAAAAAACTGAAATGTATCGAGGTAGATCAAGTCACAGAAACGACTATACTCTGGTGTGATATTGAAAGGATTAATGATTCGGAGATACATTCAAGCATGAAAGCGAATATCTTGCGGGTTGGGAAGGCACCAATTCCGGTTTGAAACTATTTTGGGCTGAAATTGAGGAGTACTATCGGTAACCGGTAACAGGGCGGATAAAACAGAGGGTGTGCTCGAGCTCACAGTACCTGATTTCAAGCTTATTCTGTGAAACTATGAAGTGTCGAATTAGGTTTCTTTCGTCATCTGACGATTACACTATTACGCTCCAATTTCTAGTTATTTTAAAGAAACTGTTTTCATAATCCAAATCTCTGGCAGTAACCCTTTCAAATTAGGATTAATGAGAACGAATATACTCTCTGTTGTACCCACCCTTTTACCGAAGTACTTCTATTGCATCTCCAGAGATGCAATAGATGCAATAGTTCCAGAACTAAATGAAACCTAGGGACAAACTAAAGTCATCTGTGCTTGAAGCTCACGGAGTATTTTAATCGCCTCACAAAAAAAAAAAAAAAAAAAAAAAAAAAAAAAAAAAAAAAAAAAAAAAAAAAAAAAAAAGGCACAAATTCACACCCATTATCATGCCCCATTTTTTATTTTTTTTATTTTTCAGTTTTGTCAAATTAGTAAAAAAGTTGTTTTACTTTTTTGTTTGGTGGAATATCGAGCAATTCAATCGGCAAATCGACAAAAATATGAGCTGCTTATAATATGTATGTATTTAAGTTTTGCAGATTCATTTCACAATACTTTCGGTACCTCAGCAACTACGTCTATTATTTCAAAAATTGCTACCTTACATCTTCAGAGTAATATCTATAGTTAAGAAAACAAGCATTCCCAACATTCTAGCGTATAAAAGTGAACGGGTTCCATTCTTGCAGTGTTGCGGCAAAATTATTCAACACATTTTGACGATTCAGTGAATCGCCGTTCTGGAATTTTCTTTCGTGAAAACCGCATGATTTCTTTCTTTTCTGGAAGGGGTTGGACGCCTTAAAATAATGCTATGGTACGGCTGGGATTCTGCTCAGAATGAAAAGAAATCTCACAAATATTTTAATAAATATAACCACAAGATGCTAGCACGCAAAGGTATGCGGCAATTGCTCACAGAATGTTACACTTGAACAGGAGTCCGGTAAATGACTCAATGTTGCCACGTGTCCGAGGAACCGGTAGCGTTTTGCTAGTTTAGATCTATAACCCTAACTTTAACGGTTGAAATGATAACGCTCCCCAAAGTCCTCGATGTCAATCCCTGAAATTCCTGACTGTTGAATATAGGTATACAAGAATGAAAAACGATAGTTGGTGGAGCAGTGGCGATGGCGGCTCATGCCATTAGGCAACAATTTTATTCCTTCATTTGATCCTATGTTAAACAATCGATTCGACAGTGAAGTAGCGCTTCACCAGCATTCGATTGTTTAACATTGAGTTAAATGGAGGAAAAACAGTGTTGCCAAATTGCACGAGCCGCCATCGTGGTGGAGACGAGTCACTTGGTTGGCTGATTGCCGAGTCTATATTCGAAATACGAAATTTATCTAATTTGTTATCTGACAGTTTAAAGCATTTGGCAAATCAGTGGCGGTTCGTGAAATTTCGCAACAATGCTTTCCCTGCATTTGATTCTTTGTAAAACAATCGATTTGATAGTGAAGCAGCTTTTCGCCAGCATTCGATTGCTTTATATTGAGTCAAATGAAGGAAAAACGTTGTTGCCAAATGCACGAGCCGCCACTGCTACAAATTTCGCATCTTGACCAAACTTCAGGCAACTGAATGACTTATCTTCTCCGGTCAACGTTCGCCGCATTCTTATCTAGTCTATTAAAACCCGTAAATTTCGATAGTCGTGCTCTTCTTGAAAATTTCTCAAAATTTCGAAAGTAAGGCATAATGCGCGTATAACCTCCGTTATGAGTTCAGTAAAGTATGCTTGACATAAAAACTAAGTTACCAAAAAACTTTGCTTGAATTAATCAATTTCTATCGGTTGGATCAACTGTTCCCGCGGTAAAGGGAGGAGGAGGTGACGCATTGAGGTTTTTACCAGTGGCGGATTGTGAATGGTGATGAATCAATCTCTCGTCCATATACTTACAAAGCCTGAATATAAAATAGAAAAAAAAAAAACTGTAGGGAATACCCTACGAACACTTTCTCGCACCATTTTTATCTGGGGAAGACCCCCAGTCCCCCTTTAGAGTTATGATGGCGGCCCCCAGACCCCCCTTTGAAATTCTGGGGGAGACCCCCAGACCCCCCTTTAGAATTCTGTTGGAGACCCCCAGACCCGCCTTAAATTTCAAATAAATTCATCTCTAGACATAATTCTGCCTTCAATCAGAAGAGTTTGCAAATTTGAAGAGAAGCTGTACGAATAGTTGCCTACTTCATCAATTGAAGGCTAATTGAGTTCCCTAAATTCTATTCTGATGTTATTGCTTTCAACAAGTTTTAGTTTTAGATTAATTCCAGATTCCAATAAGTTCTTATTCTTTAAGTTGCATTTATTATATTCATTGGAGTTTCTTTTTTTTTCCTTATAGTTTTTATAGGTTGTCAAAATCGATATTGATTCTTGCATTTCCTCCAATGAATACAATTTTGGTTCCTTTTTTCAAACGGTGGATCTTAAAAAAAATTTTTTTCGTTTAGTAGATTAAACCCCCCCTCCAAAGATGTACTTTGTTTGTAGACTGCATACACAATACTTCAACAAAATTCAACCAGCCATTTTTTATTGACTCTTCTTTATACGTTTAATTTTCCTTATACGTTCTTTTTTGGTTTGATCGAACCTATTGCCTTTAAACGGTATCAGACTTAAGAGTTGTTTATTGTAGCTATACATGAAAAAATAATTATGCCTAGGCAGATTGCAAACTTTTTGTTTTAATTTTCATTGAACTTAATTCATACTTGAGTCATACTTGAACTACTTATTCTAAATATTATTTTTGTTTTTATATTGGCTTAGTTTCAAAGATTTTTGCTCGATCCACCTATATTGCCCTCTGAAATGGTCTTAAAGGTTTCATGGTGACTGTATCAGAAAACTATTTAGTAGGTAGGTAACATCCTATGTGTGAGCAAAGTTTTATCAAAATCCATCCATTTTTGATTGTTTCCAAGTTTTAACTTTAAATTTCCTACTTTTAATTCTTTTTTTTGGGTCAAACACCTTGTTATGACTTTTAAACTCTCTTAATTGTTGTATATTGTAACTGTAAAGGCTAATTTCTTTTTTAGACTAATTGTAGTTATTATTGTTAGTTTTCATCAAAATTCATTGGACCAAACCTGAATTATCCCCAAATTTGTAGGATTATGTTTTTATTTGCTTTTATTCCCATATTTTTTTCTCAATCTCACCTATATTTTCTCTTGAGAAGGTTTTATCGGTTGTGTATGGTGACTAAGAGAGGAAAATTTGTTAGTATTCTAATAGTGGATTGTGTGTACACAAGTTTTATCAAAATTCATCAAGCCATTATTGATTGACTCCAAGTTTAAAGATTAATTTCTAACGATAATTCCATTTTTTGGCTCGAGCGCACTTTTTTGATTTTTCAAACGGTTTTAAGGGTTGAATATTGTAAACTATGAGTGGTTTATTTTATAGTAGGCTGGATGTAGATTTTATTTGCCAACTTTCATCAAAATTGATTTAGCCAAACTTGAATTATTCCAATTTTACCCATTTTTACCCATTTTACCATTGATTTAATGGAAATCATTTTTTTCCATAACTAACCTAAAAAATGAAATTTCAAAAAAACAAAAAAAATTTCCTCTGGGGAATCTAAAAAGTGACAGCTGTGCAAAATCTGGAAGCATAAGGACCAATGGTTCAAAAGTTATGGGAAGGTACGGACGGACTGACGGACTGACGGACTGACGGACTGACGGACAGACGCCACAGATTTTTTTTGCATAAATCTCTCTAAGTCAGAAAGGGTTAAGAAATATGAAAATATGATGGAAGGATGTTCTTATGGATGGTATTAGACATGATGAGAGGCCATTACTTTGAATAAATCATGATTGGCTTTGTCGTGAGAGGCCAACTATCGCAACAAAATACCTTGAAAATCTCTGCGCCATCGCAATACTTTCTCAATTTTTCTAATTTCATTAGAGTGAGAAAGTAAAAACTTTAATCTTGCGGGAAAATTAATTCATAACGTCGTAAGTGACACGATACGTTGTAAATATTACGCATTTTTCCCCACAAAAAATGATCGGAGGGTCCTAAAAGAACGTAAATTTTGTCAATTACTTCACTTAAATTAAACAAATTTTTCATGGGGGAAAAAAAAAAAAAAATCAAGCAGAGAGTGGTTTTGGTAGAGCTCGTTTCAGAAGTGTAGACCAGTGGCGCACCGAGAACTTTAGTTTGGTGGGGGTTTCACAGCAAATTTTCTATTTTCTGAGGCCTTAGGGGGGGGTGAAAGCAATTTTGGCCGAAGATGACCTTTTTTAGAGCAAAATCTTGATGCTTATTGGGGGGGGGGGGGGTTGACCCTAAAACCAGCACCTTCGGTGCGCCACTGGTGTAGGCACCTAAACCATAATCTTTAGCGACTTTTCAATATTCATTTCTTCAAAACTGAACAAAACTTGTCTTTGACTTAATTTGAACTTTTAATTTTCAAGTGTTCCTCAATGAAAAGCCAACGCTCAAATTTATTTTCATTCATTTTCAATTTGAAACAAGAGAAATAATGTTGACAAATCCCAAAGATTGTCGGTCTGGGTGCGCCTACACTTCAGAAACCACCTCTAACTGCTATTGAAAAGATTACAATGTTGCATAATCTTTGCAACGTCCAATGACACTCACGGCAGCACGAATATTCACGCATCAAATATTGCGGTGATACCGTTTTCCGCCATGCGATGATACTGTCAATATTTCCGTTGACTGACTACCCAGGAATTTTTCTTTCTCTCCCTACGGTCATTTGATCGCGAGTGTTAGAAAATGACAGATAAGGGGAAGTCACGTAATTTTCGCCCCCTCTTCTATCCTTTTCTAACACACGCGATCAAATGGCAATAGAGAGTGAAAGACAATCCACTGGATCTGTCAGTGACTAGGCGAGTCCATTCATAATAATTTCATACATAAAGTGGCATATATACACGGACGTAGAATGCGAAAAGGAAAGATTGAAAGCACGCCTATTGAGAAAAACGAGTTTCACTCGTTGGACACTATTCGCAATAGATGCGTTAGGTGCAAAAATAACTTTTCTCCAATTTTATAATTCATTGGAGAAGTGTCGTTTTTGCTATCATGAAAAATCAACATGCTTGAACGTCAAAAGATAACTAACTAATTTATTGCGAACTGCATACAAAATTATGATGATGGAATGCACTTGGATTTTTTTCTCCCTCTCTCAATTGACACGTTTACATCAATCGATCGCGAGAGCACAACGTCAACACTGTGATCATAGCCGTCGCTAGGACATTATCTTTCTCTCTCTCTCGACCTCAGCCCTTTTACACGTATTTGTGAGAACAAGATGGATATTAGGGCTGTCACGTGACTTCAGCCCCTGTTTCTTTCCTTTTCTAACACATGCTTTTAAATATGGGCTAAGAGAGAGGCAGAAAATATCCTGGCTTCTGCTATGACTGTGATACTCTCAATTGAATTCGTCAACGCGATTGGAAGCTGTTTCTTTGACAAAACATGTAGGAATCGAAAATCCAGATCTCGTCTTACCAATCGGTGATCAATCAATAAGCGAATTTTATTATGAGGTTCATGTCATGATTTTCACTCAAACGGTCTTACATTTTATTATCTCACCCGAACTGTTTGTCCGGCAACGATAGATGTCACCGATGTAGGAACTGAATCTCGGAATTTGTACTCCGTCCCGCGAGGTGGGGATAAAACGAGTTACTCAAAGGTGAGAGATAGCAATAAACAACGCTCTTGATTGGCTAGAAATTGTTTTGTTAACTCCGGCGGTCGCCGGTCGGTGTGCCCCTAAAAGTTTCGAGCGACGAGCCTCAAATTCAGTGGCGAGGCGTGCGATTTGGCAACGTTCCTTTTTCCCATTTAAACACATTAGAAAGGTCGAAATGCCTGGTCATCGCCGATGACTGAAGCGTTCGACTTTTTTGGTGAATTTAAATGGAGAAAAACCATTGTTGCCAATTTTCGCCTCGCCACTGCTAAAAATCTCCATCCAAAACCTCATAATCACAGAACACTACAATAAAACGAGCTTACATATGTATATAGCGATAGAAAGGATTTGTGGGGCACGATATTGAAACTTCATGGAGGAAAGTCATGATCGAAATTTCTTATGGATGTTTTTAACACAGGCTCGGTTTGTTTGCCTCACTTTTTTTAACCTTAATTTACAAAAAAATGAAATTTGATAAATACATTTGAAATTGGATTTGAATTGCAAGTTTTAGAGTCGCTATCTGGACACAGAAACGATATCTGTTTCTTCGGGAAAGATTTGCACGATAAAGAAACTGACACATAATAGAAATAGGCAAACAATTTCTAACCTGGATATTTGTATTAAAATTCTGTGTCCAGAAAGTCACTATTAAAACTTGTGCTTTCGTTTAAAACCATTTCCACCGGATTAGTTAAAATTTTTTGTTTTAAGGTTAAAAAAAGTGAGGCAAACAAACCAAATCAGATCGTCCACAGTCACACTTGTAACAGGACTTATTGACATGTATCAGCCCCCTTTTCACTTTAGCTTGTGCTTCAAAGCAATTCGAAAGACGGAGATAGAGACAGCGTTATGTCCCCGGCCTTGAAAAGTCGCCCAAAAAAGACTGGCAAAATGTTTGTTTCAATGTGGGTCTTTTGGGAGTTTCCATTCAGATGGTGCCCTTTGGGGCTCTTTCAGAATTTTGCTATGGGGGATTGAAGAGTTGATTTTTGCATAAGAACCAGTAAAAATGATGATGAGTTCACTAAAAAATCACGAAATTCACTCTCAGAAACTGGCTTAATGGCGGAGACGAAGTATCATGGGAGATTCCTATCTAAATTGAGATATATCTCTTTTTTCCGCAGAGAAAGTGACGTAATTGACAGGAATTTCCCCTGATATCTGCGTAAAACCGCCATTACGACTTGTCGTTATAGCAGTTATGTAGTTTATTACTGAATTTTAGACTTTCTAGTGTGATTTTCGGATTTTTGCTGGTCTTTTCATAAGATTGGACTTTTTTATTTGCTTATAGCGAAAGTTTTCAAGAGCCCCCCGCGCCGCCCCCGGGCCCTCATTATTCTGTGTCCTAAAAATAGTCAGTAATTACCTAACAAACAGCTCATCTCCTTGTATTTATCAACCACGTTATATCACGAATTGCCTTACATTAACCCGATCGTATAGTTCCATGGAAGATTTTGGTCGGATTAACAACGTTTGATGCGGGGGCGGCTCGACTCAAGTGAATTTATAAAAAACGCGACAAAAAGACGCGCGGCGGCACCTTTCAAAGAAGAGGGTTTGGTTCGATTCCGCCTCCCCGCCTCCCCGCCTCCCGCCCGCCCGTCCTGCCCACGGGTTTTCTGCAGTTTAGCCGCCCCGCTCGCCCTCCACGCTGCCTCCCCCTTCCACCCAAACGTAAACACTCATTAATTCATCGTCCACTAATTGATTACAATCATTAATTCCCAAAAGGGTGGTTCTTAATACTTGCGTGCCAGCAAGTGCGTTTCCTTCCCGTATACGCGCCCACCGCAAGGAGGCGCGGGCGTCCCAAAAAAATCCCCCCCCCCCCACCTTCCACCCCCCCCAAAAAACGTTATAAACGCATTCGTTTGTTCTTATAAATGCATCGTTTTTCATCCGGAGTGTTGCAACTCAATTAATGAAGACACCAAAGTGACCATTGTGGGCGTGGCTTCGTCACCACGAATCATTAAAAAATTTAAAATTTTCCCTGTATAACGTGTATAGAG
>VMOF01000369.1:46550178-46569147 GCA_011764245.1 Trialeurodes vaporariorum | reverse complement strand
AGCCTCAAATTCAGTGGCGAGGCGTGCGATTTGGCAACGTTCCTTTTTCCCATTTAAACACATTAGAAAGGTCGAAATGCCTGGTCATCGCCGATGACTGAAGCGTTCGACTTTTTTGGTGAATTTAAATGGAGAACAACCATTGTTGCCAAATTTCTCGCCTCGCCACTGCTCAAATCTCCATCCGAACCTCATAATCACAGAACACTACAATACAACGAGCTCTACATATGTATATAGCGATAGAAAGGATTTGTGGGGCACGATATTGAAACTTCATGGAGGCAGTCATGATCGAAATTTCTTATGGATGTTTTTAACACAGGCTCGGTTTGTTTGCCTCACTTTTCTTAACCTTTAATTTACAAAAAAATGAAATTGTGATAAATACATTTGAAATTGGATTTGAATTGCAAGTATTTTAGAGTCGCTATCTGGACACAGAAATCGATATCTGTTTCTTCTGGAAAGATTTGCACGATAAAGAAACTGACACATAATAGAAATAGGCAAACAATTTCTAACCTGGATAGTTGTATTAAAATTCTGTGTCCAGAAAGTCACTATTAAACACTTGTGCTTTCGTTTAAAACCATTTTCCACCGGATTAGTTACAATTTTTGTTTTAAGGTTAAAAAAAGTGAGGCAAACAAACCAAATTCAGATCGTCCACACTGTCACACTGTGTAACAGGACTTATATGACATGTATCAGCCTCTCTTTCACTTTACACGGAGAAAAAGGTATGTCGATGAACGACATAAAATATGAGTTCGAACCACATACTGTATGTCGTTTCCAGCAGATGCTGGGGGAGTATGTGGTTCAAACTCATACCAGTATATAGAATTTTAGTACACCCAATATCATAAAAAGTATGTAGAATATTGACATACGGTATATAGAATAGCTACATACGGTATGTAGAGTATCGACATACGGTATGTAGAATATCGACATACGGTATGTAGAATATCGACGCACGGTATGTAGAATATCGACATAAGGTATAAAGAAGATTGACATAGGGTATGTAGAACATCGACGCACGGTATGTAGAATATCAAATGACAGGTTGGAACTCGAAAGCAAGGATAGGTTTTTGAGGTTAAGTAAGTATCCGATGAAATATGAGGAAGTATGAGCAATGAATGAGAAAGACATCTAAAGAAATGAAAGAGCTATGCAATTATAAGTTGAATGACAGACTCACCATAAATCCAATCAATGCAGGCACATTGATTTCACACAACTGCTGACGAAAACATTTAAAGCACTGGGACACAATTTGGAACAATCGAGTAAAGAAAATTAAAGGAAACCTAGACAATTTTAAGTTTTTGATTCGTATAGGTGTTACTTGAGGCAAGATAGATTTCACATAAAATTTGATTTAAGGAAACTACTCCAAACTTATTCATGAGTATGAAGTTATGCGCCATTGCATGGAACAAGGACACAAGCACACAAGGGAAGCAAGCACACAAGGGAACCGGTCACGATGCTTATCCGAGTAATATCTGGAGCAAAGCAATCACAAATCACTAACCACTATTACACAAACCTTTTGAAAAGCACTGATCAAAATATGTGCACGAAATTCAATTAAAGTAGCTCATTGATAGGCATCAGTTTACGCGGGAAGTGACCGAGCTCTTACTGCACTTGTCGAAGATCTGAATTTCTAACCTCTCTTGAAATCACAACAACACTACACCGGTGGGTGATGGAACTTGATGAAGCGATATTCCCACATGGTATTTAAATCGATAGAACTTTTTTCTGAGCGAAATTTCATTAAATATAAGCTAAAATGTGGAGCACTTAACAACCGAACAACCGACGCGTCGCCATTTTGAAACTAACTGAATCACACCATGCAGTAATTCTACATACTGTATGTCGACGAAATCCATACGATATGTGAAATAAGTACATACGGATGTGAATGAATGACATACGAGATGTGAGTGAACGACATACCAAAATTCCACGTACAGTATGTATTTTATTTACATAACTTATATATTTAATTTACATGATCATGTGAATAAATGACATACTCCATAGTATTGGAATACATACTAGCCGAAATACATACCGTATGTCGTTTATCTACATACTCTTTTTTTTCCGTGTAGCTTGTTGCTTCAAAGCAATTCGAAAGACGGAGATAGAGACAGCGTTATGTCCACGGCCTTGAAAAGTCGCCAAAATAGACTGACAAAATGTTTGTTTCAATGTGGCTCTTATGGGAGTTTCCATTCAGATGGTGCCGTTTGGGGCTCTTTCAGAATTTTGCTATAGGGGATTGAAGAGTTGATTCTTGCATAAGAACCAGTAAAAATGATGATGAGTTCACTAAAAAATCACGAAATTCACTCTCAGAATCTGGCTTAATGGCGGAGAGACGCAAGTATCATGGGAGATTCCTATCTAAATTGAGATATATCTCTGTGTTTCCGCAGAGAAAGTGACGTAATTGACAGGAATCTCCCATGATATCTGCGTAAAACCGCCATTACGCACTTGTCGTTATAGCAGTTATGTGAGTTTATTACTGAATTTTAGACTTTCTAGTGTGATTTTCGTGATTTTTGCTGGTCTTTACATAAGATTGGACTATTATTATTTGCTTATAGCGAAAGTTTTCAAGAGCCCCGCCGCGCCGCCCCGGCCATCATTATTCTGTGTCCTAAAAATAGTCAGTAACTTACCTAACAAACAGCTCATCTCCTTGTATTTATCAACCACGTTATATCACGAATTGCCTTACATTAACCCGATCGTATAGTTCCATGGAAGATTTTGGTCGGCATTAATCAATCGTTTGATGCGGCGGGCGGCTCGACTCAAGTGAATTTATAAATACGCGACAAAAAGACGCGCCGGCGGCACCTTTCTAATGAAGAGGGTGTTGGTTCGATTCCCGCCTCCCCGCCTCCCCGCCTCCCCGCCTCCCCGCCCGCCCGTCCTGCCCACGGGTTTACTGCAGTTTAGCCGCCCCGCTCGCCCTCCACGCTGCCTCCCCCTTCCACCCAAAACGTAAACACTCATTAATTACATCGTCCACTAATTTGATTACAATCATTAATTCCCAAAAGGGTGGTTTCTTAATACTTGCGTGCCAGCAAGTGCGTTTCCTTCCTGTATACGCGCGACCGCAAGGAAGGCGCGGGCGTCCAAAGAAATCCCCCCTCCCCCCACCTTCCACCCCCCCGAAAATACGTTTATAAACGCATTCGTTCTGTTCTTATAAATGCATCGTTTTTCATCCGGAGTGTTGCAACTCAATTAATGAAGACACCAAAGTGACCATTGTGGGCGTGGCTTCGTCACCACGAATCATTAAAAATTAAATTCTCCCTGTATAACGTGTATAGAGCCGACTGCGGCCGACAGAAGAGGCACCTGTGCCAGCCGATGCGATGATTTGGGTGGCTATCGCACACGTTTAATGATTATGGCTCTACCACTGTTATAGGTTTTATTATTATTACCGGAACATTTTTTTTTTTTTTTTTTTTTTTTTTTTTTTTTTTTTTTTTTATACGATCGTTGCCGATTTTAATCGAAAGGACTTCAAAATATTATCTACAGAATATTAAACGCAACCAACACAGCTGGCCGGTCATTTGATTTTTCTTTAAACCGATCCGATCGTTAACTCTTTTGATATCAAGTAACGAATACATAAATCAATGTTCATTCGCTCAAATTGAGCGTGTAGTTAAATATTCCTACATGCAGGTGTTGAATTTGCATACACGATGGACTGAAGGCGCTCAAATAAGAGCCATTATTTTTCAAATATTAAGAATTTAGAGTAGGTGTATAGCAGGTACTGTGATTTGTGAATGAAAAACTGAAATCGTGTGAGGCGGATCTAGTCATAGGAACGAACATACTTGGGCCAGTGGCGTAGCGTGCGATTTGGCAACTTTTTATTGTGTTCATTTAAACCCATGTAAAAGGTCGAATGCGAAGGTGTTCACCGAACACACAATAGTTCGATCTTTTGAATGGATTTAAATGGACACATTACATCGTAGCCAAATTGCACGCTACGCCACTGACTTGGCGTGGTACTAATAAAAAGGTTAAGACTTTCTACGACCTATACTATTGGCCTAGAATTAATTGTGAGACTTCATTTTTGCAACTTTCGTTGCATTGTCCGTTTTTGCCCAAACTGCATTCTCAATATGACTTTCTAGCTATTTCCATCTAAAGCTGCTGTTATCATAAACAATAATTGGAGTCCTCACTTTTACAGCTAGACAGCTCTGACCTCTGGCCTTTCTATTTTATCGAAATACGTTATTATTATCATTGATAGTTGCTGTCCTTCATATTAACTTCCTTATTTACATCAAACACAAAATTATAGTAATACTGTGTTTGCATGAACTTTTTTGAAGAAACAAAAATTTTTAGTCCACTATAGTAGACACTGGTTGTGAGCTTTGTAGGATCGCTCATTCACACCCCTTTCATAGTAGGTATTAGTAGTGAATGAAATCTTCAGAGGTTGGCAACGGTGCTGTCATATACTCTCATCATTCACAATCTCACCCTATCACGTGACGTGTGTGGTTGAAAGGTTGAATGATTGGGATGTAATTTCTTTTCCCCAGTCTCGGGGTGGCGGCTTTGACTTTATCTTCTCCCATTTCTCACGCTGAACGAAGAAAAAAAATGTCTTGATTGTTTTTAAATGATGAGAGGTGGTTTTGAGTAGTAAGCAATAATTGATTGCAAGCCATGGAAGGAATTTCATTGATGAATTTGAGGCTTATTAATAATACGTCGTAGAGAATACATCATAGCAGTTTTTTTTTTTTTTTTTTTTTTTTTTTTTTTTCTTTTATGAGACTTAGATACTGAATTACTGGAATGTCTACTGATTGGTTCCAAAGTAGATTTGAAGCAATGTCTATTGTCTATACTTGTAAATGTGCAACGGATCTTTTGATCACTTTTTCTAGAGAAATGTGAATCATAAATTCCAAAAAAAAAAAAGGGTTTCAGTCCAAAAAATCGATGAATATACTAACTCTAACTCTAACAATAAGAGCCATTAAAATCCACTTATAATTTCGTAAATACCCTTTAAAAATCCGGAAATTTTAGCAGCGTGCTCGACATTTTAAGAGAGAACAATCGTGCAACTCTTATAGATATGATGATAACTGTTCAACAGAAACTGACAAATAACGAATGTTGACAACGACATTAGTGATATTTTCGGATTATGATGAGAATAGCTGGCTTACATGCAATAACGAAGGACTATGGACGCGATGATTACTGTTCAACAGAAACTGACTGCGTGTATCAAATGCTGACGATAACATCTTTGATGTCAAAAACTTTTACCCTAAAAAGAGCTAGGACTAGTTGACTTACATAAAGCTTCCAGAAATCAGAAGGGGGTCAAAAGAATGTCCAAGTTAGCCGGACCTGATTTAATACTTCTGGTAGGATACCAGAATTGTTTAAGTTAGCCTATATCGGACGATCAGCGAATTTTCTTTGCACCTGATGTAGATTTATGAAGCTAAAACTGAACCCGTGACTGCAGGTAGGATGCAGGTAATAGATAAGATCCACTGAAGGTCCTTCCTGTAAGCATTTGGTTTGGCATTGATAATTATAGTGGCTTCAGTTCTCATTGTTTCGGTTAATGCATAGGGTTATTTTGTTCGAAAGGCAGTCTTAAATCTGTCTGATTTTGGTAGCAAGCAGGGATGTTTCCATCCGTTATATCCTTCATTTGCCACAAAAACTATACATAATTTCTGGAGCTTTTGCTTGTAAATCATAGGTGGATCCAGGAATTTATCTTTCTCCATACTTTTCTTAGATTTGTCCCTTTCTAATTTTCATTGCTACGCATGCGTTTAAAGAAGTATGACCAGAAAACTCGAGAGGTTAAATCAAACATCAAGCAGAAAAATCATAAGCAATGTATATACCCTATACCCTCCAAAGTTGTAGTAAACGATTTGAAAGAAAGCTTTGATGACTCAAAACACAGTCGCAGTCGGTGCGCCCACTCAAATCTAGCTGGTAGCTAACTATTCCTACTCTACGGGACTTGTTTTTGCCTACCTTACAGATTGAAGGCTCCAAACAATTCGTAGCCATAAAATTGTCTTTCTTTTTCCATAGCCCATTTGAATGCATGTTTTAGAAAAGTATGGAGAGATTGGCTGTCTACCTGTCTCGTGCCTTCATCCCCTAGCTTGACCTGTCCTTTCCGATCAAATGCTAAATCCGTAAAAAAAGTATCTATAGCTTTAGTCACGAGAGAGAATTAGAAGTAATGGTGGTTGGATTTGGCTCTCTTTTTGTGTTATAGTCGTCATCTCTTGATTCATATCAATCATTATCAAACTATTCGGTGACCATTTCATTAACCTCATAGTATATTGTTAATTTATGGAGGATCTTCAATTAATTGTTATTGATAATACTTACTCATTTTAATACCGAAATTATGAGAAAATACGAATTTAAAAAAAATGTGTTCAAATATATGGACAGTGAGAATATTAAAGAAAGGCATATATTTTATGACTATATGGATCTGCGAGTGCTAGTGTGGTACCTAAAGGGTTGAACCTTTGGCGAAGAGTTGGCCGACTTCGTTTATATTCGATAATTTTTGGGAGTATAATTCGATATTTTCAAAAATCGATTAATCTAATTTATTGGAATAATGAAATGAAGGTGTCAAATCAAGGATTTCCTTCTACTATACGTAGTTCCTCCTCCAGTTTAGAATTAGAGTCTGCTTTAAAGAGAGTTAGTTCAATATGACATCCCCCTGCCCCCTCGCATCACATCTCACTCTAACAAAAGTTTCCTGTAATCATCAAACAGAATTAATTTTTAATTGAGTTAGTGTTTCGCCTGTAATTAACCACATAACGATTGAAAACTCACTATAGATAAACGAATACAAGGGAGAGACACATGTATTTTGTGAAGATATCCGGTGAAGAAAGTCATCCATTTTCTCATCCATCAAACCACACTTGGCTCTCATCTTGGGATCGAGCGCACTCTTTCGGGAGAGTGAAGAAATGCGAGTGTGACTCATTAAAATCGGATGAGAGGATACTCATGACCAAGGAAAAGCACGCGGCCGCATGGCATGGCGCAGCAATAATTACATTTTAAATGACAAATGATTATAAATGGTTTTCCTAAAGGTAATCGCATCAAAAAAAATACCTGATGCATGCGCGCTTCTTAGCCGATGCTAGCGCGCTCTCTCGGATTTTATATCTTAATACATGGTACTTATGGGAAAGGAGAAACGTCACATCGTGAGGCGTGCTCACGGCTCTATGGAAAGTAGAGTTGGAAATTGGACTCAGGATGTTGCCGGATTATTTTTTTATTTATTTATCTATTTATCTATTTCATTTGTCAGTTTAATCGTTTACTTAGTTTACAGAGGGAGCAACTGCTTGCAATCAGCGATGGGAAAATGGCAAGGGTCTAAAGTTTGGTGTTTTTTTGTTTTTTGTTTGTTTGTTTTTTGCTTTGTTTTTTCTTCCAAAAGAAAATTAAAGTACTTTATCAACTGAGAAGAAATAAGCCTCAGAGTTTTTCCTAAGAGTCCCGGTTTCGAAGAGACACTCGAGTAAAGTTGCAAAAATCGTGTGCGTTGTGATCACAACCACGGGGGTGGGTGCCTAGGTGGATACCGGAATTTGTGTTTCTCTCTCTACTTCCATTTGAACCCATGTATTAGAAAAGGATAGCAAAGGGGGCCATCACGTGCCTTTAGCCCCTATATCGGTCCTTTTCTGCTTCACGTATTCTAACGAGAGGATGTAGAGAGGAAGACAAATTTCTGTATCCATCCTTCATGGTCACAATGCGGAATTCCCGCGATGGAAAATTTTCTGTTGTCGCAAGACAATTTCTTTCTTCGCCACGTAACTGTAGGCCGCACGTTTAAAAGCTTTCATTGAATTAATCACTGTATTTTAAAATTTTGTTCCTAAATTTTATCCCTGAATCAATAGGTAATTCATTTGTCTGGAAAAAAGAGCTCTTCCTATACTGCCAGAATCTTAAAATCAAAGTTACCTCACGCAAAACCTAAAATAATGACGCCGTAAACAGCGGAAACAGCGAGTGGGGGGGGGGTAGATTTCAGGGAAGTACCCGCAGTTTTTCCTTTAATCAATCCTAAAATTTGCAAGAACAAAAATCTGGAAACACTGCTCTGGCTTTATTCAAATGTACTGTCCCTACCCCATCCCACAGCCCCCTGCCCCTCCTTGTCATCATGTGCCCTCTGTTTTTATTTTTAATGAGCGCGGATCTCTCTTTCTCTCTCTCTCTCTCTCTCCCTCTCTCTCTCCCTCTCTCTCCTTCTCTCTCTCTCTCTCCCTATCTCCGCCTCTCTCTGATTTAACCGTCCCTCCAGTATTTTTTTTTCTGCTTAAATCTCGAAATTGGTTTACTCTTTGTCCAAGTAATAATTTACTCAACCATTCTCTGAGATTGCATTTTTGCAGCCATTTCCATCAAACGCGTGGAGCTGATTGGTCAGTGAAAAAGGAGTCCTAGGTCCTTGCATCTCGTGTGCATATCACGCGTTTCTTCTTTTTCTTCCTCTTTTCCCATTTAAATGCGTGTGTCAGAAGAGGAAGAAGATGGCTAAACTCACCTAATGGCCGCTTCTTCTTTTCTTATCTAACACACGCCCTGCTATGGGCAGTAAGAGAGAGAGAGAGAGAGAGAGAGAGAGAGAGAGAGAGAGAGAGAGAGAGAGAGAGAGAGAGGGGGGAAGTCATGGTCCGTGGACAGTGGCGTACGCAGGGGGGTGGGGGGAGGGGGCTAAGGAGGCTGAAACCCTCCCAGACCTCCAATTTTTAGGGGTGGGGGAAGGGGGAAATAATTTTCCGCCTAACGCTCATCAGTGCTAGCCCCTCCAAAAAAAATCCTGCGTACGCCACTGTCCGTGGATATGTTTGCTTTTGTCTGGCCATTGCTGAGCTCTGACGACGAACTAAATTCTGCGGGAAATTTAAAAATTTCGCATCGAGTTAAATGGAGACATGCGTAAACAGTTATACACAAAACGACAGCCCTGAATTGTGCGAGTTCGGGGAAGGTTATCCAAGAGTTGTAAATATAGCGCGTTTTACCGCTCGGCTCGGGAGATCATGGATTCGGTTGAGTTGATGGCATATCTCTGTATTTCCGTAGAGAAAGTGACAAATTAGACAGGAATCTTTCATGATACCTGCGTTGAACCGCCATCACGATCTTGCCGTTACAGCAGTTTTGTGAGTTTATTACTGAATTTCAGATTTTTTTTGTGGTTTTCGTGATTTTCGCAGGTCTCTACATCAGATCGGACTATTTGTTTGCAAATAGCAAAAGTTTGCAAGAGCCCCATTAATAACATTTTCCAATTAATCGATGATTTCATCGGTTGAGAAAAGATTACACAGTTCAGTTCAGTTTATGACTGTGATGCATGAAAATAGTCGCATCTGTAATCTTTCCTTAACCGGTGGAGTCGTCGATGACTTTAAAAAACTTGCGGATATTTTAATTAATTAACGATGTTTCCACCGATTCAGAAAAGATTACAGATCAGCGTATTTTTGTACAGTATTGTCTTCTACACTGAACTGAACTGTGTGATCTTTTCTCAACTGGTGGAATCATCGGTGAATTGAAAATTGAAACATGCCATTAATTATAAGCAAAACGGCAGCTCTGCAAATTTAGTGAGTAGTTAACTATTCCTGCTCTGCAGTGTTGATGTTGCCTATCACTTTAATTGAAGGCGTTAGTCACGAAATAATTTTTTACAAAATGTCAACAATTTGGGGAAACTTTTGCGGGTAGTGAGAAATTGCAATTGTGTGACAGATCGAGTGACGTTAAACGAATTAAATTACTCGGACATGATATTGAAAGGGTTAAAACAAAGTCCATTGATCCACAAAATCACATTTCAAACCATTTGATAAAAGGTAGAGAGTGAGATTTATTGTGACTCCTAAACAAAGCCGTATTCAGAAATTTTTCTTTCTCTCTCTTCGCCCATTTGAACAAATGCTCAGTAGAATAGGACAGAGATATGGGCTGAAGTCACGTGATAACTCTTCCCACTATTCTTCTCAAACACATCTGCTAAACGGACGCAGAGAGATGAACGAATTCTTGGATACGATACGTCTGTGTGCGTTATGCGTATGTAGACATGTCTTCAATCGCGGTTTATAATCCACCTCTTTACTCAATCAGATAACCTCGATCAAATGCCCTATATAATATTTACGCCGCTACCGCGCTGTTTTTCATGTGGTTTTCTGTGGCGTATCATTATATCGAAGAGCCCTCAACCACGTTGTTTCCGATGCGTTTCTCATGCGCAGCCTCCGAATCGATTTCACGATGTCATGATCTTAATTTCCTATCCCACAGAAAGAAAAGAAAAGCTAAAGAATATAAAATCGAAGAAACCTCACGAAAGGATCTACGAATCACGATGTTGATATACTTGGATTAATTTAATCTTTGAATTCCATCAAGAGCTACCACGACTTGGAAAGTTTAATCTTCCCTCAAACGCAGTAAGTTCTGAGCTTAGAATGACGGTTCGAAGCGACTTCAATGCATGGCGGCGAATGCTCACAAAATGCATGCGTCGCCAGGAATAATGTGTCTTTTTTTTCTCTTTATGTCTGTTTGAATGAGTGTGTTAGAAAAATACAAATAAACAGGGGCTGAAGTCACGTGATAGCCCGTATGATCCATCCTTTTCTAACTCATGATGCGTTCAAATGGAGCTAAGACTGCTAAGAGAGAGAAGGGCAATGTCCTGGCTACGGAATTGTTTTCAGATTCCCTTTTTCATGGTTCAATTTAAAAAATTGAAAATCCAAGAGAATTTTGAGTTAATTACATAGGGTCTTTTAATTCCATCTTGATTTGCTGAGTATATAGCTATAGTATCTACCGCAGGTACTGTCACAGTGGCGTAAACTTGGGATGATTATTTGGGAGGGGGGGGCAAACCAACTTTTGAGAGAAACACTATGGGGGTCTCTGGGGGGACACCCCCACTGAGAGGGGGGGGGGGGTCCGGGGGTCCTCCCCCGGAAAAAGTTAAAAATTCATGCTCTCTCAGACGTTTTTTTTATCGCATAAAAAATGCCACCAAATATAAACAAATTAAAAATAGATTCAACGTTTATTTTCTTAATTTATCAAGCAAAAAGGGAATTTTTCAGTTTAGATTTTCAGCTCATCGATAAAGTTGATATTTCTAGGCTTTGAAAAACTGTTCCTCGAGGTTAGAAGTCTTCTGGAAATTTAAAACTGCAGTAAATGAAATATTTCGCTCAATTGCGTAAAATTTGAGATTCTTTTTGAGTTGAGGGGGTAGCAAAAATTCCGGTACTTTGGAGAATCTGAGGGGGGGCAGATTTTCCAGTAATAGCTAGGGGGTCTGGGGGTATTCCCCCGGAAAAATTTAAACATTTAGGTTCTCTCAGACTATATTTTAAGCAATTGAATCTTTCAAAAATAACCAAACGATAGAATCGAAGTTAGTAGACTCAATGTATATTTTCTTTATTTCATTGACAACATAGATAGGAATTTGTCAGTTTAGGTTTACTTTAGGCGCAGTTTCAGGGTAAAATAGAGCCACTTATTCTTGCCATTTTTTGCTTCTCGGTTAATCCTGTAATTATTCCTTTCTTTCTTTATTTTTTTGTATTTGTCTGTCTTTTCTTTTCTCCCTCCCTCTTTTTCCCTCCTCTTTTTCATCAAATTATTGGGGGGGGGGCAAAATGATACTTTGCCCCCCTCCTCAAATATTGGAGGGACAAAAAGGCCGTGCCCCCCTTAAGATTACGCCACCGGGTACTGACAGAATTAGCTGTTTTTTACTAGTATAAATAAAAAAATGAAACCTTTTCTATAGCGAAATAGGTATCAAAGTTGACAAGACCTGTTCCTCTCCCGCACCAAAACAGTCAGAGATGGAGGCCTTTTGTTCTAGCCACAGATATTTTTCCATTTAACTCTGTAAATTTTTTGAATTTCCCGCCAATTTGGAACGTAGGAAGAAATTGAGGTAAAAAGAAATTCCCTTTAAAATAATAAGAATTATTATTGATCCTACCGGAATTCTTATTGATCCAACGATTCTTTCTTGCGATTCTTCTGAATCATCAGAACGTTCAATTGGAATGATAATTCTGGTTGAATCAATTAGAATTTCAAAAATTCTTTAGAATTTCAAAAATTCTTTAGAATTTCTTTTTACCCCAATTTCTTCCTACGTTTCGTAATTTCTATAAGAATTTTTTTTCCGTGTATATAACTGAAAATTTCAGACTTTCACAGTTTTCCTCTTTTTCCTCCAAACTCATGATTTTGCTTAAGTCATTCCTGTTAATAAAAGTATCCTGTTCCTATGTCAGAGATAAATAATGAAAATACATAAATAAAAAAAAAAGTGAATTAACTGATGAATGAAGAGAGAAACATGAATAAATATATATAGATGCATGAAAAGAAAATTGATTCGATGAATTGATGAGACATCCGAAGTCCGCACGGAGGCTACGATAAACCTCATGAACACACAATAGCACATGCGAGCTCATATATTCACCGTAATCAAAGCTCACCCAAGTTGAAGCCCACCACGCACGTTCGGGACCAGCACACATTGGGTTCGGAATACTGATTTTACCGATCATTAAATTGTTTAGTGCTTTTTTAACAAAAAGTTGAGTTAAAATGTTTCCTACCGAGAACCTTGAAATTTGACTCAACCGGGAGCTGTGGAAAAACAGTTTTTTTTTTAAACCTGTTGTTTAAAAACAAGTTTTTTCTTTTATTATTTCCTATTTTATAGTTTGTGATCTTGATCAGAGTCTAGTGGCATCAATATGGAAACACCGACTTTTCTGCATTTATACCTACCAATTTGAGCGAATGAGAGAAAAGTGACGTCGTCTGCAATTTGGCAACGCTGCATTTTGTCAATTTAAACTCGTGTAAAATCTCGATTTAAGAGAGCGCACTATACAGTGTACACCTCCAATAGTTCGACCTTTTTTTTTAATGCTTAACCTTCTAATCTACCAGGTTACGAGGACAAATCAATGCTCATTCACTCAAATTAGGTGGGTAGTTAAATATTCCTACTCTGCCGTGCTGATTTTGCATACACAATTGATTGAAGGCGCTATGGGTGCCATTATTTTTCAATTAAATATTATCTGACAATTATTTGAAGTCGAAATTATTGAAAACAAAAAACCTGAAATCGTGAGAGGCAGATCAAGTCACCGAAACTAGTATACTCGGGTATACACGTGGTATGCAAACTTACAAACTTTCCAACGTTAAATGTAACATAAAACTTGCGTAGAAATTAAAATCTTTATAAAGTCACATCAAACAAATTTATGAGTAGAATTTATACATGCAAATCAACAACGTACAGAAAAGACTTGTGGAACTTACAAACTTAACAAAGTCTAATGCACATGACATATTAGTCAAACTTACAAACTTTAGATACTCAAATTCATCGAAAAAGAAGTGCGAACTTGTAAAATCAAATCTAACTCAATAGTTGTGTAGAACTTACAAAGAAGTTCACAGAAAAAAAAAAAACAAATCCAACACACAATTTGGGTTAACTTAACATGCAAATCGACAAAACCTACACAAATTTTGTGACTCCACTCTCCATATTCACCCAAAACTCGGTTCCCAGATGCTTGCCCTAAATTTTTTTTATCTAAAAACAGATTACCTTCTTTTTTTTACCTAATGAAAGTTGCCCTACCAATTTTCACCTGAAACGCATTTTACCTCAAAACCTTTTACCTAAAATCTTTAAGGCGAAATGCCTCAATAAATGAAAATTGTAAAAAAGTGAACAAAAAACCAAAATAAACCTTAAAAACCGTGAAAACCGTAAAAACAGAAACCGAAACCAAAAAATGAGTTTTTTAATAACAGAGCAATTAATAATTTTGACATGCATAAAATGCAGCGGGAAGAATTTTCATTTCCTTATAGGTTAGGTATGACAATTATTTACTGTTTCTTTCCTCTCTATGGCAACAATTTTTTGAGAAGGAGGCGTACATGCCGGCTGACAATTTTAGGCAAAGAAACATTCAGATAAAATATACTTTAGATCAAATTGTGTAGGACAACTATTTTTTGACAAAAAACCTGTAGGTAATCTGCGTTTAGGTCAAATACTTTAGAGCAAATGACCCGGGACCCAAAACTCGATATTTCTTTTCAAACATTGAAAAATGTCCAAAATATTCCATAACTCAACCCACTGAGCGATGCAGAGCAAGAGAGACAAACACTCGACATTCAAGTCATTCGACACTCAAACGCAGCGAAGAAAGGAATGATAAAAGGAAAACAAGAGAGAGAGAGAGAGAGAGAGGCAGAGAAAAGTGGGAGAAGTGTTAAACGGAAGAGGTGGAGAGAAGAGAGCGTAAAACGGAGGACGGCGGAATCCGGCCCGCGGAGGACCAGAAAAAACAAAATGGTGCGCTCCTTCCATTTTAGCATCAGGCTCGCCCAATGCTGATCGACGCTGAGACCGGGGTTCCGTCCCGTCTCAGCCGAGGTCCCGCCTCCCGTGGGCCCGGTTTGGCGGGACCGCACGCCGCAGATCAAAGAGCGCCGACGCCGCTGCCTGCCGCGACCAGTGAAGAGCGCTTTTTGCCCGCGCCGCGTTTTCTTCTAAAAACCGCGATCGGAAGAATCCAACGAGCAACCGAAACCAACCAAGAGCAAGCCCCCGAATGTTTTCTGCTCACTCAGCCGTGTATTCTCGAAAAACGTCCAAAAGGAACGAGAAGGAGAGACAAATAAAAAAATACGAAAAATAAAAAAATACGAAAAATAAAAAAAATACAAAACCGCGCGTTTAACGTTTCCGTCGCGCCACCCTGCTCTTCAAGTGTCATTGATCAATTTAAACGACGTTTTTACGAGTCACGTGACTCGAGTTTTGACGTATTTTTTTTGGCCTCCGTTTCGCGCGTCATCGATCGGGATCGTCGAATCGGACGGAATGAGGATGGCGCCGAGAACCTTGTTATAGTGTTTGTGTTACTTTGTGACTTGACGCGTGTGCGATAGCGTAGACAAAAAAAATTGTTAAATTTTCGAGTCGCGAAGCAATTTTTTTTTCTTTTCTTTTTTTCGGAAACAGGAAACAGGATGCAGCCAGGCAGGAAACAGGATTAACACACACCCAAACGTGAAGTTGTCTTAGTTTTTCATTCATGATGATATAGTTTACGTTACGATCATTTTCCCTTTACGCAGAAAATTTGACGAAGCTGCGACGCGAATGACCGACGAATTTACAAGATCGACACGATTGGATGTCATTTAATAGTAAAGTTAGTTGCATTATCCCTGTATGTTACGCATGATTTGTTTTTCGTTTCACCACAAAAAGAAGAAGAAAATTTAGTTTTGTGAGTCGGTATTCGTTCCTGAAAATGGACGCTCGTATATTTGTTTTTGTTCGATTGTTACCCTCCGATTATAAAACTGTTTTGATCCCTTATCAATGAGTTAATTAAATTTCGAATTGAGATTGGACGTTCGTAATTTGTTCTTATACCAATTAAAGCTGACTTATAAGTCTTTTCAAAACATTAATGAAATTTCGCTTGGAATAGCTTGGAAGTTTTTGATTGATACAAGCTTCAACTGCCCAAATATGCATTTTGAATCGTCTTTTAGAAAAGGGTTTTCACTAAACGTCTTCTAGAGAAAGTTTTTTGTTCAAAAAATGACTGGTTGGCTTCGTATCATGCCCCTTGATGCCGCTATTTCAATCAAGAATTTATACATGGTATTTCAAAGTAAAAAGTTATAAAAATTTGTAAAAATAATAACTCATTGAATATATTTGAATTAAAGGCTAGCTTGATACCTTGCTCATTATTTTGAAGTCAAAAATACGTTTTAAATCATAAACTGTCCATCGATTAGACTCGCGTTAAACAGTGCCCGTTTAGTTCGATATGTAAAGGGACTGGAAACAGAGACTCTATCTGAGAGTGATTCGCGCCTTTGTCATGACTCTCAAAACCGGTAGAATTATAATCTCAGATAAAAGAGAGAACGAATAGAATCGAAGTTTTGCCTCGGAAATGCCTCGCCCCTGTCGGGAATCTTACGGGGATCAAAAACCGCCTTATTCCTACATCTCTCTGACAGCGATGGCTATTTGGAGCTCACCGGATAAAATGCTGCCCTTATCCGATATCTACCGGTTCATAAGCGAAAGATTCCCTTACTACCGTCGCAACACTCAACGCTGGCAGAATTCCTTGCGACACAATCTATCCTTCAACGATTGCTTCGTCAAGATCCCTCGCCGACCGGACCGACCCGGAAAGGGCGCTTACTGGGCTCTCCACCCGGCGGCTTTAGACATGTTCGAAAACGGTTCGTTCCTCAGACGACGGAAACGGTTCAAACTTCCGAAATTGGACAAGGCCATGATGGAAACGGCGTTCCCGATTTTAAGGACCGGGAAGAGTCTGGAAAAAGAGGAACCACCTCCCGTGTCGAAGAAGACTTCGTTGGCTCTGACTCCGCGACCTACGTCAACCCCTAGCAAGTCTTTCAGTATCGATAGTATTATCTCTACCCCGGTGAGTGCGTCCCTGCCCTCGCAACCAATGTTCCATCATCATGCCCCAGTGTGTTTACCGCCGCCCCTGTTCAGCCCCCAGTATGCGGCCATCTACGCCGCCGCCCTTCAGGGACTCCTGAGGCCCCCACTAGTACCGCCTTTGCATCTTGGACAGCTTCCGCCGCCCCTGAGGCCACCACCGTCGCCTCTTCTGGACGTTGTAGATACCTCTTGTTCTTCCAACGAGTCATCCTCATTTCTTCTAGCGCATAGTGAGTATCCTTGTCATTTTATTTGCATTACATTTTTTATTGAATACGTTGGTTATAACATTCTTGCTGCAGTATTAATGGGGCAGTTGCAAGGGTCTGAAATTTTAAGTTTTTTATGAAGAAAATGATAGAACTTGCTGAGCTGAGAACAATTGTGCCTTTGATTTTTCCCCAAGTGTACCGGTTTCGGAGATACACACGTGTAAAGTCGTAAAAAATCGTGAGCGTAGTGACGTCACTACGCGGAATTCCCATTTAAAACAATGTAGTTTGGGCCAAAATCACATCTCCGGAACAATGGGAAACAATTAGAAACCAAAGGCATCTTTGTTCTCAGCTCATCAAGTATACTTTCATTTTCTTTATAAAAAACACAACTTTTCAGACCCTTGCAACTTCCCCATTACGGAAAGTGAATGAGTCTGTTGCAAATTTTTGCTACAGCGTAATGGAGGGTCAATTCCTGAATAAAATCACTTGAAAATAACGTTATGCATGAGATCACCAGAAAGTTCAAGAATAATCAACTCACGAACTCAATACATGCGTTTAGCAAAATTCAAATCTGGCGGTCGAATAATAAGTGGGTGAGAATGAGGGAGTTCCATCTACTTGCAGCTTTTTCTATAAGATTAATGTCTTTTCTCGGCATAGAAACTATAGTAAGCAGCAATTAGATGGTAGATGGGACTTTGGGACTCCCTCATATTATCTTCCATTCATTATTCAACCGCCATCTTTGAACATTAACTGTTCAACGCATTTTGAGACTTTTCGATGCTTCCAATATGTGATTTTCACGCGTCTTATCGAAGGAATCGACCTTCAAAACGCTGTACCAAAAGTTTGCGACAGATTTTGGCACCAAAACAGCCGCGATGAATGAATTTATACAGGATAAAATTTGGATATACATAAACAAAAAACCTCATTCAGGTGGGCCTTGCCTTGAGTTTAAGATTTCCCCATTTAAGCTGTGTCTTAGCTTTAAGGAGAGCCGTCAATTTTTCGAGTAAAATTGTAAGCTACCTTTAAAAAGTGGCTCCGAATCGTAGTAATGAATGATGTAGATAAGAAAGAAGGTGACGGTTCTTCAAAATTCATTGTATACAGCTTAAATGGCAAAATCTCAAGATTTCTCAAGTCAATGGCCAACTCAATGAAGTTGAAGTTCAACTCCGTTGAAGTCTCTGAATTGCACCCTTTGAGCACTCGCAATATCTACACAAATTATTAAGGTGATCTCTAAAAAGAAAACCGAAAAATAGTGAGTATGCCTGTGGCCAGTTTTGTGGTTAAGCTAGCATATCAATCCGAAAAAGCTCATTCCACGATTCATTGGCCCTATATTTCGAAAGACCACCTCAAGTAGATGTTTTGTATATATTTCAGTCCGAATGTACTGACAAACACAAAAAGGGTGCAATTCAGAGACTCAAAGGAAAAAACCTCCTAGCGTTGGCCTTGCCTTTTAAAATTCTCGAAATTTTCCCATTGAAACTGTCTATAAAGCTTGAGGAGCGACCGCTAATATCATAGAGCATCAATAGTAATAGAGTAACACCAATAATTGCGTTTATGAGGCACATTTTAAGGGCTATGTAATAACGCCCTTGAAAAATTACCCCCAAAACGCATCAACTGTTGATGCTCTATAAATGTTCCTCCTTAATCCTGATACACGCAGTTAAATGAGAGAATCTTAAAAATTCTCAAGTCAAGGTCGACACAAGGAAGTTTTTTTTCTTTGTATCTCTGAATCGTAAACGTATAAGCTGAGGGTGCAATTCAGAGACTCAACAAAAAAAACATCCTTGCAGAGATGGCCAAACTTTTGGTTTGAGTTTAGACGGACACAAATTCTATCTTTACACGCGCGTCTATTTCTCTCTTTGCACGTCCATTTAAACGCACGTGTTAGGAAAGAGTGGAAATAAAGGCTGTCACGTGACATTAGCCCTTGTTTCTGTCCTTTCCCCGCACATGTAGTCA
>VMOF01000369.1:46532678-46545178 GCA_011764245.1 Trialeurodes vaporariorum | reverse complement strand
TATGCATATAGATAGCAGCATCATTGGATTTTATTTTTTGTACTAGAATTGCTTCACATGCATTTCTTTTGTTATTTCATATTTTGTGATAGAAGGATGTGAAATGAAATATAGCGCGGTAAGGCACACGTTGGACAAAACATCACAATAATTGTTCAATTATTTTTTTGACACCCTATATCGCGTCACAATTTCAAAGAACAAACTATATCCTTTGTTGCTAACTAACTCGTAAATCGAATGAATATATAAAGGTCAAATGGAGTTCGGACAGTATTGGCGTAGTTACACAAACATATTTTGTCCCAGGACTCCTAGGAGTCAATAGTGGGCGCAGTATTGGGAGTTCAGGTGGAAGTATATACACACCACACCCTACACCCATTCTCTCTTTGTTAACGCCAATGTTGTAATACTTTCAGACGGCGTTTGTTTATACATCACCCAGTAGCGCAACTAGAAAACCTTTCTACAGAAGGGAGGAGGGGGATAGACATTTTCCAAACTCAAAATTAGGAGGATAATACTCGCCCCCCCTTCCCCTGAGCGATAGTCCTCACAACTCCAGATTGCATAAAAGATAACCAGATAGAGTCGAAGCTCCAAACACCCATGAACTGGATGATTCATAAGGTCTTGCACAGAAAATAGTAATTGGTCAGATTCACCATCACGATGACTAACTTTTGCACCTCTCAAAACAAATGGTAAACTTGACCACATATCGGGTTGAATGAGGCAAGCATATTAGTTTAATAAGCCCGAATTTAAGGTTAAAAAGACATAATGTCTATTTCATTCAACTCGATGTGTGGCCAGATTTACCAACTTCTTTTGCAGACGCAAAAATCAGCTATCACCATGGTTAATCGACTAATCGTGTATCAATAATTCTTCTATATACGTGTATGTTTTGACAACACTGACGTTTTGACATTATAGGTTTCCAAGATTTTTTTTTTTTTTTTTTTTTTTAACTGTCAGGTAGATTTTTACTCCTCAACTTGTGACCATTTTTGACCAATTTGCGGTTATCACCATTCAAAAGTTCTATGAAATCCTGCTTCAGAAAATGAACAAAAACTGCAAAAATCGGTTCACTCTTTTCCCCCTCTGTTTTTAGTCAGAATGCCACTGGATAATTATATATGTTCTGGGTAATCTGGGTACGAAGCTATATGCCTCTTTGATTTACCAACATATTTTCTCCCTTTTGATACCAAGCCCGTGTAATGTGCATACTCCTTTTCGTCATCAAGTCTTGTTTACACAGTTCCAATTTCTTAATGTCGTTATAAGTAACTCCAGACTGTAGATTAGTGTGGATATCTGTAAAGTAATTATTGTATATTGGGCGCCTTCAATTCGCAGTATAGGCAAAACGAAAACGGCGGAGTAGGAACATTTAACTACCCACGCAAACCGCGAGAGTGAATGTTGAATCAACGTAATGACCTAGTCCTGAAAAGATTAAAACCACAGACTGGCCCGTCCTTCATAGCTGGGAAAAATAGTTATAGATCTTTATTTTTGACCATTTTCTAATCATGAGATAGACTGCGATGCATTTGATATTTTAGTCGGTCTGCTTGAAATTCTACAAAGCCGCACCTAGGCATGCACGAGATTGGCAAAGGGGTGGATCCAGGCTTTTTCTACATCTCCCCCCCCCTATCCGCTCATGTAAACACATGGGTGTTAGAGAAGGGTAGAGGCAATAGGTCGAGATATCACGAGACTTTGGCCCTTGCCGCTGTCCTTTTCTCAGCACATAAGTTCAAATAGGCAGCCAGGGAAAAAGAAATTGGTCCATAAAAGAAAAGGTGCGCTCTTCGGACAAGTCTCTATTCAATCACTATGCCGATTTTTGAAAAATAGCACACCCGTTGTTTTATAGGTCATTTTCCAGAAACGGAATTAATTCTAATTTTAATCGATACTCGGAAATCAAAGACTGGTAGAATTTATCATACACGCCCAGCTGAATTTGGCGACTGTTAGAAAGTATGGTAAGTTTCACCATATGTTGGTAAAATATACCAACAGGTTATCCTAATTCACCACAAGGTTCAGCGAAATTTACCATACGATGGTGAAATGCACCATACGACAGTGCAATTTACCATACTTTCTGGCAGACGCCAAAATCAGCTATGTGCAGATGGGAAATTTTACCAGCATTTCCTTTTCGTGTGGATCCGCCCCTGTATTGACAACGCAGGAGAGTCCAGCAAGGACCAGATTGTATCAATTCTTATAAAAATATTTTATTTTTTCAGACCCAGAAAAACTGGTGATTGTTTATGAATACGTGATTTTAATCGAAAAAAACTGGTGATTGTTTATGGATACGTGGTTTTAATCTTTAGCCATCATCGATACAGGACTGTCCGGCAGAGATCACGCAATCAGACAATGAAAACGAATAAAGTAAATAATGCACGCACACTGCGCAGTAGAATTATTTACGCATGCGATGTGATACGGATCAGAATTGAGATACTGCGTATGTATTTATTTAAAAGAATAAATTAATATTTTGTCACGTTGACGGATCTCAAAATAGATCCTTGAATGTTGAATGATTTCACTTTTTACTTTCGTCACGAATGCCTTGCGCCTCATCCGAATTGAACCAATTGAAAATGACCGAGGTTGCCGTCAATTCGATTGAATTTAACGAAATTCCAAAATTTAACGGCGAATCCATCGGTGGACAAAAAGATTATAGAATTCCAGTATATGTATAAGCAGTATGAAAGTACCGCATAAAATCACTCTAGTCGGTGATCTTTGTGTTCACCTAAAAAGTAACCGTTGAATCGATAAGTTTTGTGAAATCACACAGAACGGCAACTCTGGAAATGATATACCTCACTCGTGATTAATATTCAAAAACCATGTTGTCAAATTTCGCCCTCGAATGTCAAGTACATCGAGCTGTAACTACAGAAGCAGGGCTGCCGTTTTGCGTATAATCAATGCTATTTTTCAATTCATCGATGATTCCACCGGTTGAGAAAAGATTACACTGTTCAGTTCAGTGCATGAATGTAATAAACTAAAATACTCGCATCTGTAATCTTTCCTCAACTGGTGGAGTCGTCGATGACTTTAAAAAACTTGCGGATATTTTAATTAATCAACGGAGTCTCCACCGGTTAAGGAAATATTACAGATCAGAGTATTTTCGTGCATTACAGTCATGCACTGAATTGAAATCTGAAATCTTTTCTCAACCGGTAGAATCATCGGTGAATAGAAAAAATAGCATTGATTATACGCAAAACGGCAGCCCTGTACAGAAGGGTCCTCCGGACCGCACAGTAGGCATATAATGTATTTAAAATCGTAGAAATATATGTCCTTCTTTGCATCTAAAGCATCATTAGTGATGGTTGCCATGGAGAAAGGTCCCAAAAACAACTGGTACGCTCTTCGAATAATTTCAATCTTGCGGTCACATTTAGATTTCTTCGGAAGAGCGCACCTAGGGTTCTGGGACCCAATTATGTTAGGTCCCAAGCATTGAATTGCGTGCATCTTGCGTACGGTTTTGACCAATCAGAGAGCTCACGCGCGGTCACATGATCGTGCGTAAGTTACGCTCGGGATCGAACATTATTTGGTCCCTGGTGTTTCGTGGCCCTTCCTCCTCGAAAACCACCTTGATCATAGCCGTAGCCAGGATATCGTCTTTCTCTCTCTTATCCCATTTAAACGAATGAGTTAGAAAAGGACAGAAACAGGGGCTGAAGTCACGTGACAGCCCCTATATCCATCCTTTTCTAACGCATGCATTCAAATGGGCAAAGAGAGAGAAAGACAATGTCCTGGCTACGGCTTTGACCTTGATCGAAGTTATTGTGATAGATAAAGGGATTAAACGTGGATGCAGATCTGAAATTCCAGACGTTAGACCGCTTCATTCAGTAACCGTGATTGTTTTATGATGGTTTTTTTTTTTTTTAATTATTTCATGATTGATTACCAACACCATGAAGATTTCTCTACAGTCTATCTATTCGAAAAAAAACAACGAGAGCTTGCCATTTAACATATAGTACTCGTACTTTCACTGCAATGAAAGTTCACCTCTAAATGTATCGATTCTGATTAAAGCCGTGCTCCTATTGACATTTCTAATGAATGAAGTGTGAGAGAAAGAAAGCTCAAATGTTTCATTTCGGTTGTGCTTTAAGAATTGGTTCAAATCAGGCACGACTGATTGACATGTATGCCAGTAATCAGTCTAGAACTATTGAGACGTCCGACTTTTCGAAAGGTTGAATTTGCACTGTGTTTTAAAACCATTCTTCTTTCATATTCACATTTTGAAGGAAGTCCTGCACAACTCTCATACAAAGGTTTCAACTTATCTAATATAAGAAAACCCTCCAAAAAACTGGAAAAAGAAATGGTGTTTATGTAATTTTTTTTCTTGAAAGGACTTTGATTACAATTTAATTTGTCTAAAAGGACATCCATGCAGTTTTCCTCATTCAAATAGGAGACTTAAACTTACTGTAGTCACCGGTCACCTTATTGTTGAAAAGGCTTAAATTCAGTTTGTACTGTCAAAATAGCTTCGATATAGTTTTATCCTAAAGCTTTCACTGTATAAAAATGACTTATTTGCAGAATAAGCCATTACTAGTACCTTTGTTATTTTCGCTTGCATTTTACTGAATGGACATGCAGAGGTATTTACTTCTCCCTGCAAGTAGAAAGTAATTTAACAAACATACAAAGGCGGATCCGGCAATCTGGCAACTGCGTATTTTTCCCATTTAAATGAATGAGAAACAGTCGATTAGTGAAAGGGTCATGGGCCCTCAAGAATCGATTGTTTATCATAAATGAAAAAATACATGTTTGCCAAATCGCTGGATCCGCCCATGCAAACATAAAGCGCGAATCATATTTGCATGTTTCCTATTTTTGCACGAACCGACAGTATTTTCCCTCTTTTTGGTAAAATTTCGATGAAAAGCCAATATGACCTTTTGAAAAAAGAGGATTCGATTGAAAAATAGATTAAAGAATAAAGATATAAAAAATAACGACAAAACAATCAAACAAACAAAAATAAAAAAAAGGTTAAAAAGGACAGGATAAGAATCATTTAAAATAACCTAAGTATAAATGTACTTACGGGGCACTCTAGAATGAAGTAATAATATGCATTAATTGTCTGACAACACCGTGGATATATTATGTCCACAATAAACTGTGGATCATGCGCGTAGAAAAAAAAAAATTACTTTCTGCTCACTCTCTCGCGGAAATACAATATGCATGGCACACACTGAACCAGAGTACAGCTAGCTATCTCTGATCATTCGCGGTTCAAATTCGGAGGTAATGTTTTTTTTGTTTGAGACTGTGAAACGAACGTATTTCATACAATCATACGTGTATTATCGACGAAATGAAGATTGTCGGGAGATTTTCACGAGCTAAGTTTTGTCTCAAGATTCTGATTCGGCCACTTTTCATACTCTTAACACCTTATAGGCGATGGGCCAAGGTGGGTGTGGTGGGAAAGTAGAGTCCCTTGATTGAAATACTGTACTGCTTGTACCAGACCTCCTTGATAAGGGATTTTTCTTGAAAACACAGTATCAAATGATTTAAAACAAATCAGTCGGATCAGGAATCGACCCCAAATTTTTCATTTTTGATATTTTCAAAAGCCCGTGACAGTCTCTTGGGGGTATTGGGGGGGGGGGGGTGTTGTCAAACAATGTGTTCAAGTTTCAAGGCGAAACCTAGCTTGTAAAAATCTCGCGACAATCTTTAATTCGTCGAGAGTACATACACTCCGCGGATGGTCCATCTAAACTTTGATCTAAATATGCTCTGAGAGGAGTTGGTTAGTTTTTGTTTTAAATGATCGTTACTTTTGGAGCAGTCTTCATCAGATTGGTAGCTCATTTGTTAACAGTAAAACGTTGCAAGAGCTTCGCATTTCTCTGATCATCGACTCGATCTGAACGCTCACAATCACCCCGTTTAAAAGGAAAGGCCTTTTTTTCTAATGTTTCTTCTATTTTTTTTTTTTTTTTTTGTGATAAAGATGTCTGTGGCAGAGGCGTAGCTTGCAATTTGACAATGTTGTTTATTGTCAATTTAAACCCACGTAAAAAGTCGAATGCGAAGGTGTTCACTGAACACCCAATAGTTCGATATTTTTCATGGGTTTAAAGGGAAGGACTGCAACGTTGCCAAATTTCACGCAACTCCACTGACTGGTCTGGGGATATGTACGTTTTGATCCACTGTTGGACGAGTAAAACGCGGAGACCAAACCGGACAAGACTGTTGAAAAAAAAATAAATAAATAAAACGGTAGCTTAAGAAAATCAACCTTCAATGAGCAATGAGAATCGTAGCATCGCAAACTTCGATTAAGAAGAAAAATATGACCGATTGTCCATTTTTCTTATTCATTTGTTCATTGCAGAGTCTGGTCGAAGTCGCCGGCGTCGCGTCTTGTCGCTGTGACGAAACGAAATGTGACGAATGAGAAATGATAAGCGGCGAATGAGTTGTTTGTCACCAAATGTATGTGACAGTTTCACATGCAGGTGCACCGATCAACGTTGCCACATTTCATCTCGAACGTTAACAACGCTTAAAGTTCGTCAGTAAAAACGGATGAAAGGCAATTTTGCGAATTTCAAAGTGACATCCGGCAACGTTGGATTCGCATTAGACAATGCGCCCTACGCTCCGCTCCGCGCCGGCCGGATAACAAACGGAAATCGTGTGAGACGATTTCACATGCAGAAAGCGCAGTGAACTCTCCGCGAATAATAAAACTGTTATTATTTATTATTATTGCTGTATTGTTGCGTTTCTTTTTCTTATTAATTTTTTGTCGTTTTCGTCGCTGTTATAATTATTGTTATAAAAGTTGCTTCAAAACACTCGATATAGCTTTGCCGTGACAAAACACTGGGCACTGATGGGGCGCGCGTTGAAAAATTAATTTATGGACACAAGTAATTAAAAGAAAATGTGGGCTTATTAAGTCTGATTGTTAGCCTGTCAGAGTTTAATGCGAATCACTATAGCGATCCGCCACCTTACATTGTAATATCTATTGATTTATGACTGAAATTGGAAGAATTTATGAGGATTTTGATAAAATTGGGGTCACACGCCCTTGAATCTTTATCCGGTAGGTACGCACAAAAAAACTGCGTTTGATCCGCTGAATACGAGTTGATCCTCTCTACTTAGGGTTTATGATAAAATTCTAAGAGCAGAGCATGCATGTGTTGGGTTTCTCAAAAAAGTTAATGGTTCTCTTGCAAACTTTTGCCATTTGCCACAGGTGATAGAATTATGAAGATATATAGTTGATTCTTGCATAAAACCTGTAAACATTTTCAGTGCAGTGATTTTCGTGAACTGAGTCGAAAATTGCATTTCCCCCCTTCAAAAACTGTTGAGCTCCGATGAGTTTCAGTTCAAAAAAATAATCAGAGGTGGTGGTACTGGTTGGAGAGCTGCTTTAGATCGCCTGTCAGAATGAGAAAAACGGCCCTTATCCTTAACTTATTAAACGGGTGAATTGTTTAGGGCCCATTTTCTTTAACTTGGTCAATTTTCCATAGTTTTGAGTGTTCTTGGCGTCAAAATGACTGGCATAACCACCTTGATACGCGGTAGTAGCATTATACAGTGGCGGCTCGTGCAATTTGGCAGCAATGTTTTCCCTCCGTTTGATTCTATGTAAAACAATCGATTTGATAGTGAGGCAGCGCTTCAGCAGCCTTCGATTGTTTTACATTGAGTCGGATGGAGGATAACCATGGTTGCCAAATTGCGTGAGCCGCCACTGAGTATAGCAAAATCTCAATTTTCGTTTCAATGAGGATACGAACCCTTCCCCTTCGTACGAGTAGCGCACCATTTTCGAGAACAATTAATTTGTTGCGAGAAAAATCCACGACGATATTAAATTTATTTATCTTTCCTCCGCACAGAAAAAACAGAAAAAAAACTTTGGTAGCGCTGACAAAACCTTTGGTAGAAAAATGACCCAGCAAAAGACTTTAGTTGAGCCAACCAAAGGTTCTTTACGCTTAACTAAGAGATTTTGTTGGGTGAATAAAAAATTTGGTTGGCCCAACGAAAGTCTTTTGCTGGGTCATTTTTCTACCAAAGGTTTTGTCAGCGCTACCAAAGTGTTTTTTCCGTTTTTTCTGTGCGACACATCAAGAATTATTAAACCTTTTTTTCTTTCCCGTTATTTGCACTTTAGCTTGTATTTTAAGGGCCTCAAAAATAAAGTCTCGGCCATCGTTTTGTTTCTATCGCCAAAAAATGGGCGGACCGGTTCTTAATTAAAGTGACGCACAATAAAAAGCCAGGACAAGACGAGGTGAACGAAAGTCGGCGCTCGTAAAAAAAAAAAGCACTGGAAGAAAATGGTTCGGAAATCTTCTGAGCGAATAGCAGTCAGAGAACGAGGGAAACTACTGCCCGGATGGAGGGGGCTACCTGCGGGAGGGGGGGTGCGCGGTTACATCCACGGTGGTTTTATATACACGGCTTCTCCGCAGCTGCGAAAGAGAGAAGCCCAGAATTTAATGTATGTTTAAACGTTTCGAAACATTTCAGTTGTTTTATATACACTATCTTGTATATAGATATATACCTCGCGGACGGACATGAAACAATTGCGCCAACAGTAAAAAACCGGGGTAAAACAATTCTAGTTAAATTAAATGCGCGAGATGTCTGCAATTTAGATGAATTAGCGCCGTTATCTGGCCAAATTAGAGAGAGTGCGCTCAGCTTGTAGTTCTTTGCAGTTTCTCACAGAGAGAGAGAGAGGAGAGGAGAGAGAGAGAGAGAGAGAGAGAGAGAGAGAGAGAGAGAGAGAGAGAGAGAACCGAAACGGAAGGTTTCGAATTCCTCCATTACGACAGTAGAGGGGAGAGGGAGGAAAAAGAGGAGAGAAAAATAAGGACAAGTGGTTATAAGGATAAGGAGGATAAATAAATAATATATCGCGATAGTAATTGTCAGTAGAGTAGTTTAGAGCTATTTAGTGGTGGCTTTCGTTTTATTTTAGTTTCCATTATTTTATTTTCCACTATTTTCTTTTCTCGCTGTGTTGAGTACCCCCTCCTTTATAGCGGCATGCTTTGGTGGGAAGTCTCGCTTGTGCTAACGATTAATGGGTATGGTTATGATTCGAAATGACTAAAAATAACACATTTTTTTTCCTCTCTCGTCTAGTAAGTTGACTCGTAAAGCGCTAGTGCTTTAGTCCATTTTCATTTTGCTCTGTGCGGTTTAGGCTTTGAGAGCGTCCCGAACTATCCCTCTTTCGCAGCTTTACCCAAACTTCTCGTCTTTATTTCTACTCTTTATATCAATCATCGAGTTATTATCTTTCTCTAGTTTCTTTCCGCAACTCGGTGGATTGTTTAACTAAAATATTGTTTTAAGGTTTCGCTGAGGATCGGTAAGGTACTTACAATCGGCGCATTGAATAGAGTCAATGGACTCTTTATACAGGTTTAGCATGTAGGTTTTCGCTAGCAATGGAAACAATGATTACTACGGTTTAAACATAACCAAGATACGATTCTGGGTCACAGTGCTCAGGAATCGATTATTTAATGATTAAAGGAAGTTGCATGTTTTGACAGTGCAGCGACGCCACTGGTTCTATGCATTAAAAAAATAGTAGGAACTACAATGCTCATACTTGTTACTACCAGGTTACGATAACATTAGCTAGGTGCGAAAATCGTATCGATTCCGTCAGGGCCTATCTGGTTCAAACAATTCTGATGCATTTTTTTCCGTGCATTTCTGACCGGAAATTTAGGGTATTAAATCAAACAATATATTAGACCGTTTTTGTGATGATGAATTCTATAATGTATCATAGACAATTAGTAGTAATAGTGCAATTTGGCAATTGGCAACCATGCTTATTTGCCATTTAAACCCATGCAAATGGATCGATATCTTGGGGGCGCAAGTGCACCTCCTGAATTCGATCGTTTTATCTGTAGGAGTAAGTGGAGGGAATACGTTGTTGCCACATTGCACGAGCTGCCACTGATTATAGCGGATATTTTTTGCAACGATTGAGGAGTCAGAATCTATACAAGGATATGATAGATACTCCACGGGATAGGTTATATTATATACCTTGTATTCAGATTTCTTTTCCTTTCTTTTACATATTCAATATTATCATCATATCTTTTTGTGAGCCAGTGGATAATCCTTTTGTCCTCGGATTAGTTTTATGGTCTTTTTCACAAAACCATTTTGAGCACTTCGCTAAGAAAACCAATTTAAATTGTTATTTGAAATGGGCGAGTATATATAGGTATATGCCGTGGGTTTTAATGACAATCGCCACCGCTTTGCGCCAACCGGTTCGCAAATGTCGGTTGGTTGAGCCGACCTATTATCCATACCGATACCGGTAACACGTATAAGAGCGATGGCTTAAAAAATAAAAAGTGAGCGAGAAAAAAGTAATATTTTGATAAATGTTTTCACGCTTCAATTTGTTCTTGCACGATGTATGCATGTATTTGAAGGTGTTTGTAATAAAATTATACCCCTCTACACAAATACCTAAGTAGGTTTATTTTTGCTTCTTGTTGTCAGATTGACGAGAAAGAATGCATCCTATACAATGGTGGCTTGCGAATGATCGACTAACGTCTCTCTTCCCTTTGAAACTATGCAGAATTATCGATTATTTTTTAAAAGTTTACATGGCAGAGGTATCGATAAATCGAATTCCCACAAGCCGGTACCGTCACCGCTTTGATTCAAATAAGGTATGAGCGTTTTAATGCGTTGATCTCTTCGAGCTCCCTCATCACGCGGATTCCTGAGCGGGGCACCTCTCTCCACCCTCTGGACCCCAATGGGTTTGTTGTAAACTTTTGCTACAACGTTGAAAGACCCATAATGCTAAAACAACACGTGAATATTACATTGAAAGCATCGAAGAATCTCGAGATCCACTAAAAAACTTAATATAATTATGTGTAAATGACATCAAAACTTTCAAAATGTTGGTTTCTTGACGGAATCTGAATCTGTGATAAATCCCCAAAACGCACCGATGTCCATCAAAGATTTGGGGGTCGTAAAACTTTCAGCCTTCTCAGACAAATCAAAGTGGAACCTCAAAGTAGCTTCGTAGTGAGAATCTGGTGATTAATATGCACATCATCCACCATCATAGCGTGGCAGCCCGAAAACTTGACGCGATCACATCGATGTTGTCGGGGATCACCAATAACAATCATGAACGGCCGGCGCAGACTCATTTCCCGTGGATATTCCTAACAGCGGCGTAGCGTGTATTGTGGCAACGTTGTATTGTGTCCGTTTAAACACAAGAAAAAGATCGAACTATCGCGGGCGTTCGGTGAACTCCTTCACATTCGATCTTTTCCATGGGTTTAAATGGACACAATACAACGTTGCCACATTGCATGCTACGCCACTGATTCCTAATATTTGGAAAATTTAGACGTACAATGTCACCGTGAGACTTACGGCTTAAAATGCTCATTTTGATTTGAGGATCCAAATTGATCGTCTGAATTAAGAAGGCTATTATGATAAAGAATGATGTGCACCAATCACCAATGTGACCAATCGAACAATAGATTAGACATCTGGCAACGCCGGCTCGCACATCACATACCGACGCGCTGCGCCGCGGCTGCGCCGCGACGGGCCAACGCGGGTGTATCTACGGAACGGAGGACGGGTGTAATGAGCCGAACAGCAAATTGAGACGGTCTCCGAAAGCAAAGTCCACATCACATCAGGTCCGCTCTTTACTACAAAAATCATCATCACAAGTCAATCGGGATCCTTTCGAAAGAGCATACCCCACGTATCGGGGGGCGAGCGCTGTGAAGACCGCGCCTCAATTGTGAAAACAACCATTGATGAGAGAGTTATGGAAATTCGCGATTCGCATCTCCTCGGTTTTTGTTTCGGAGCCGAGCGTGTAGTTTAAGGGGGGAGGGGGAGGGGGAGGGGCAGTAGAGGGAGGGAGGGGAGGGGAGGGGGAGCTAAAGTGTAAAAAGACGCGCGTTTAAAAAAGCGCTTCCGCACGGGGATCAAAGCGAATCGTGAGAAGAGAAGCCGCTTGCCGCCCGATCGCGGCGGTATGCTATGGCGAACGAGGGGCTGACTGACAGATGGGGTGGGGGGGATAGATCGCGCTTGGGGGGAGGGGGGAGGGGGAGGGGGATGAGAACATAAGTTGCGGAGGCACAAAAACCGCAAGGCTTCTTCTCTCCCCCGTATACGTCCGTCGATGCACATTTAGCGTTCCGCGCGTCAAGTTCGGTTTCAGGTACCCAAGTCAAGTCAAGTCAAGACTCCAAGTAAAGACTCTCAAGTCAAGACGCGCACCTGGTTCACACAAATTAGAGACACCAACACCCAGCACACATAAAAACCTTTAACGCGCCTTAAAT
>VMOF01000369.1:46437678-46527678 GCA_011764245.1 Trialeurodes vaporariorum | reverse complement strand
TGTTGCCTCGCAAAATTCTTACCGTCGCACAGTTGATCGTGCGAGTCAATGCATTTAACTTTTGTTTCTTTTAGTTTACACTTCCTGCTCTGTTATGGTTTAGTACATAATACTTTGATTAAATACGGAATTGGTTACTTTTGGTCAGCCCCTGCCCTCATTATATTAGATTTAATTATTTGCAATTAGTGTACCACAAAGAATTTTTCACATCTACGTCAAATTTCCCGAAATACTACAAAATGATTGTGCAGAATAGAAAACACAATAATTTATTTAGCGGTTGCCCAGAAAATAAACTTAAAAATTTCAGTAGTCAGTATTATGAAGATAACATTGTTATAAACAGAAATAAACTAAATGTCGCGCACGTAAATGTTGAATCCTTGTCATCATGTTGGGAAGAGTTTAACAAGAGTGTTTCAAGTCAAAAGTTTGATGTAATCGCCATAACTGAAACCTTCCTGAAACCGGCTGTTTTGTCAAAAAAGTACGATATTTGTGATTATGAATTTGTTAGGAACGATCGATTGGGTAAAAATGGTGGTGGTGTTGCTTTCTATGTGAAAAAAATCTTAAAATTCAAGCAAATTTCTGCATCACCAGGGGAATACTCTAGGAAACCAGAATTCATCTTTGGTGAAATACAACTAAAACGGAAAAAAGTACTAATAGGCGTTGTCTATCGACCTCCGAAATGTGGATTTATCAATGATGTTTTTAGGGACTTTGCAAACGCAGCAGTCATGTATGACTCCTCAATACTTTTAGGCGACTTCAATGCCAAACTCAATCGTGAAAATGTGTCCTATGATGCCAATGCTTTTTGTAACCTAATTGATAGCTTAAACATGTTTGTTTTACCTATGAAGCCGACGTATCATCTACCCCATGTCGAATCTTGGTTAGACTTAATTATTGTGAACAATACTGATTCCATTTTATCACATGGACAGAAAAAAGTTCCGGGGATTTCCAATCATGATCTAATTTATGCAAGTTTTAATCTTGAGGCAGATTGCACTGTTGACAAATACATCAGAATCAGAGATTTTAAAAACATGAAAATTGATGATTTTAATGAGGAACTTAGGCAGTTTGACTGGAAAAGCCTGTACGCATGCAAAAATATTGATAAAACAGTTACCATCCTAAATGACTGTTTAAATCATTTGATTAATAAGTATGCGCCGACTAAAAATATTCGCATTAAGAGGAACTACGCACCTTGGATTGACAATGAAATCAAACAAGAGATGGCCAAAAGAGACAAACTCTATAAAAACTACTGTAAATCAAAAGAACAGTCAGACTGGCTAAAATATAAATCAAAGAGAAATAGAGTTAAACAACGGATTCGAAACTCAAGAAATAGATTTTATAAAGATTTGGTCGAAAGTAGTCCCTCTTCAGACGATTTTTGGAAAATTTTTAAAAAATGTGGACTAGGTAAGGACGATAAAAAGCTCTCTGATCCTAAAATATCATTAGATGAACTTAATGCTCATGTTTGTGAAAGCAACCAAATGCCATCCAACGCAGATTTAATCGTGACTTATAGTAATAAATTCAATCCTAAAATTGCTACTTTTAATTTTAATAAAATTGAGATAGATGATGTAAAATATGCAGTGTCAGAAATAGCCTCTAAAGCAATTGGTCCTGATGACGTTCCGTTAGATGTAATCCGACGCTGCTCGACCATACTCAATCCTATTCTGGCACATATTTTTAATTTTTCAACAAAAAATGGCGCTTATCCTAGCCAATGGAAAAAGTCTCTTGTTTTACCGATTGAGAAAAAAAGAAATCCCTCAAGTCCTAGTGATTTTAGGCCCATCAGCATTTTAAGTGTACTTGCAAAAATTTTGGACAAAGTCATTTTCAAACAAATGTATTCGTTCATAAACTCCAACAACAAACTTGATCCCTTTCAGTGCGGGTATAGAACAGGACATAATACACAGCATGCTCTGATTAAATTAATGGATGATGTGCGCTATCAACTTGACTCAAAAAATGTCACTATTCTTATGCTTGTTGACTTTTCTAGAGCATTTGATTGTGTGCAACATGACGTTCTTTTAAGCATTTTAAGATCTCTTAATTTTTCTTTATTTACTGTAGATTGGTTTCGATCATATCTAAATCAAAGAACGCAAAGAGTTAGATCTGTATCAGGAAATTTCTCACAATGGAGAGACATAAAAGTAGGAGTCCCTCAAGGCTCAACCCTTTCCTCGCTTCTTTTTGCTCTTTATATAAATCAAATCTCGACAAGTTTTAAATATTGCAAGTACATTCTCTATGCTGACGACCTACAGCTCTATCTGTCCTGTCCTGTAGATAGTATAAACGTTGCAATTCGTCAGATGAATGAGGATCTTCTTAGTCTGAAGCTGTGGGGTGAAATACATGGCCTTAAAATGAATACTACTAAGTGTAAGCCCATATTGCTCGGATATGACAAATTGTTGAAAGATATTGATTATGAAATTCTAAGAGTAAAAGTCAATGACTTACCTGTACCATTTGAAAAGGAAGTAAAGAGTCTCGGAATCTTTATCTGTGATAATCTTTCCTGGGACAAACAGGTAAGAGAAATCACAAATAGGGTTTTTCGGGCTCTTTATCAAATGAAAAAGATGCCATTTAATCCGTCAATTGATGTTAAAAGGAAGCTTGTTTCTGCTTTGATTTTACCTATCTTTGATTATGCCATGCCGGTTTTTTGTGACCTCTCTTTGGAGCTTATTAATGAGTTGCAGGTTGCTCAGAATGCCTGCGTTAGGTACGTCCATAATTTACCCTTAATGACTCATGTAACCCCCTTCTATCACCGGTTAAAATGGTTAAAGATCGCAGAGAGGAGAAACTATGTAATAGCAAGCTTTGTCAAACGTATTCTAACTTTTAAAACGCCACAGTTCCTCCTCAGAAAATATATCCCAATGGGTCAAAATCGAGAAGTTGAAATGAGAGGAGGTGAAAAGTACGTCATCCCAATTCACCGAACTACAATCTATAATAAGTCCTTCCTCATCTCTTCTATTAAGCTTTTAAACAATATCCCTGAAGGATTAAGAAACGAACCATCAATAAAAATTTTCTTAAATTTACTCAAAGATTCCTACTTAGAAACGTACGTCTGATCCCCCCCCCCTTATACTTTTCCATCTCCAATTGTCTCCCTCTCTTTATGTATCTACTCAACTATCTAGTTATTTAAATTTTTATTTATGAATGTATCTCCCAGCCTATTTATTTATTTACTTTATTTTTCACTTTATTTTTTTTCTCTGGGTTTAGATTTAATTAGTTATCTACTTATTAACTTGTTTTTTTCTTTTGTTTTTTTACTCTTTCATTATTTTGTTTTTTTGCGTTTTAATTTTGTCTTTTTGATCATTTTTTATATCCATAAGATTATTTTTGTATATTATTTATATTTATTTTTAATTGTATATTCAATTATCCTGGCTCTAGGGTAGAAAGGACTACTGAAAGTCTTATTAGAGCCAGGCTAAATAAAATCAATCAATCAATCAATCAATCTCTCTCTCTCTCTCTCTCTCTCTCTCTCTCTCTCTCTCTCCTCTCTCTCCCCTTTCATTTGCACATTTGCACGGGCGGGTGCGTTAGAAAAGGATGAAGATAGAGGCTAAAGTCACGTGATGACCCATTCTGGTATCCTTTTCTATCACATGTGCTCAAATGGAAGGAGAGAGAGAAAGACAACTTCCTATATCCGCCCTTGACTCGAGCGTCGAGCGTCATCCACGGTACGCACTACCGGCATATCTAGATATAGGAATGTGTCCTTCACTCTCATTGCCCTCCTCATTGCTAAAAAGTTAAAAATCAAAAATTTTAGTAAAAAAAATGTAGTTTTAAAATGTTGCGGATAGGACAGACTGTTATGATAGAACGACCCTTCACTAAAGAAACACGCTGTACACCCCCATTTCACACCTGATGCTGAGAGGACTCTCTGCTTTGCGTGATTGCTTCGCGGAATTCATTCAACATAAATATTACTCGTAAGCATTCAAGCACGAACCTCGTTTATGAGCAATCTTATTGTTAAAGCCAGTTGTCTTAAAAGAAAGAGAAAAAAACAGAACGAAGGGGAAGGGGGTGACAGAGAAAGACGATGTAGAAGGAGGGGTGGGGGTGAGGGGGGATGGGAAAAGTTTGAACGAAATTTCTTCTTAGCCCAACTTAGCTATCTCCTACCATCTGCAGTACGAGATTGAAATGGAATCGTCGGGGTATTAGCTTTCACGCTTTCAACACTCAAAGACCGCTCCAATTTCATTCTGTATATAGAAATTGATTGCGCCGCGCTGCCGCGATAAGTGGCCGGGTTTAGAGCTTGGGACTTTGAACAGACGGACAGATGGATGGATGGATGGATGGTTTGTGCAAAGTTTTTATATCAACAGAAGGTTTTCAATCATTACTTGCTGTTGCGCACACCTGCAAACCGGTGCGCGGTTGCGACGCCGCCGCCGACCTTACACCGGTTTACTGCAAAACTTCAACGGGAGGATCTTATATCTAGAGGCATTTCATTTCGATCGGAAATAAAGATAGGTATCTTAGTACAAACACAAACTACCGTGTAGATTTGACTCGCTTTTCAGTTTTCACTGAAGGGGGTACCCCACTGAAAATTTTTTCTTCTTCCCTAAAGCATTTTACAGCCTGAAATTTTGCCCGAAGGTTGATCCTACTTTCAATATTTCCCAAAAAAAATGGTGAGGCTGGTTGCATACCTGCCCCTTAAGAAAAGGATTATTAGACAAAAGATAGACCTTCAGAAAATTTGGAACTTTTCTGGGTCTAATCAATCAAATCACTTGATCTTTGGCTCTTTTGAAAGGTCAGAATGCCCTCTAAATTCTGTAAGAAGGGATTTTCAATATTTTGAATTTTAGTACCGAATTTTTTGTTTTTACTTTCAGTAACCAAAATTTGAAGAGATCTTTGACACTCAATGAACAGTGGAAAAATAAGTAGGTAATATTTTAAAAAAAGCTTCTTTGAAAAAATAGGTCTGAGAATTTCCTATTTAAAAAAAAAAAAAACCAGAGGTCTCTAGCTATCATTGAACAGAGGTATAGCTCAAGCTTTTGCGTCCGAAAATATTGGAAAATTGCAACACATTTACATATGGGAAAAAGAAAATCCAAAACCAAACCAAATATATATATAAATTTTTTATAATTTCTTTTTTTTAAATATATATATTTGGTTTTGGTTGACAAACCCAAATATATGGTCGTGTTCGGGAGCTTTCATGCAGGCTACAAAATAGTACAAAATATAAGTGGGGGGAAAAAAAATCCAAAAAAATCGAGAAAGTTAGATATTTCAGAGTGGGGTACCCCTGAAGGGTCGTCTACAGAAAATTAGACTCATATTTCCAAAAACAACATTAAACAAATTTTCCAGGGACATATAGAGATTGATGCACAGCTTACCGCGGATGTGCCTATTTCCAGCTAAAATTTGATTGAGAAACATCGAAATAACAGTAGATGGTTCCTTGCTTTTGAGTGATCGACATAGGTCAGGATTTTTTCATGGTTTAAATTGACGTTTTTGTTTCTTGAATGATACGGTTTCTGATTGATTCCTTTAAAGTTATAAAACCTCAATTAATTGAATTTTTGACTCAAAAACAACATTTCAAGTTAGTTTCGATTGGAGGAATACTCAGAACTCAACAGTCGGCAGATGTTAGCTGATTGAAACCGAATGTAACTCGACTCTGCGCAGAGCTTGGTAGAGGTTTGATTCGCGTTTGTTGCACGAGTTTTTTTCCTATACAACATGCGGTTTGAATGGTGTGTGTACTGCCTGTTGTCTCTACAAAATTCTGTCACCGATAGTACCTGATACTCTGATAGCACTTTTTTATTCCAAAAATAAAAATATTGAATGTTTTGGGAAATATTTTTGACTACACGTGTATCATACATTTGACATCGTTGCATGGATATTGTATGGCACTGGCGAACCCAAGAGATCGCCTTTCTCTTTCTGCCTATTTGAACGCATGTGTTAGAAAAGGAAAGAAGAGGGCGTGAAAGTCACGGAAAATCTGTTCTTTTCTTACACACGCGTTCAAATGGGCGAAGAGAGATAGAGAGAGAGAGACAATCTCTTGGATCCGCTAGTTGTATGGATCTGTAAGGATATCAAATTATCAACAGATCCATACGATATCCTCACATATCCATACTACATAGGGAATTGTTTATGGACCTATATGGACCATTTTACCAGGGAATTTTACACGGAACTCAGGCGTGGTGTTGAAAAGGTTTATTCGGGTTTCGGCCGGAAGGAAAAAATGCAGCATTGCCAAATTGTACGCTACGCCACTGTTTTCAATATTCGCAAAATACGCGTACAACGTTGCAATACTCGATGCGCTAGCCGATAAGAAGTTTAAGTTTTATGGGCTCCATTAGCTGTTCGCGGGAGAAAAGTGAGTAACAACTAACAAGCCTTTCGACCGTGTGGCGCGTACCTGTAGACCAATAAGTAGAATTCATAAACATTAAACATAGTACATACATTTGAGTAAATATATACCTACGTTATATAGTTTGTTGGAGGTTAAGGGCAGCAATAAAAGCTCGCGAATTGGCGAGGGCACTTAAGTACGTAGTAAGTAGCCTTAAGTAGCATCGTGATTTGACTTTGAAAGCAGCGAATTGTGACTATAGCAAAGGGATATTCTTGTTTTATTTGAATTTAATGTGCTGTTGAAGATGATGTTGAGCGGTTTTCTAAAAAGTCTTCCACGGCCAGCCCCTCCTTTTTCGCACCGTTGGACGGTTGGACCTGCGAGACTCATTTTTGTTTTACAACAACCGATTATCGTATTTGGTCCATGATTACAGATTCAGAACATTTTGAAAGGGTTGCCGTTTTATGTGAATACAGTGGTCTTAAATTTGACGGTGATGCAACCAGTGAAACGATTATTATCTGTAATATTTTCATCCACATCCAGTGGCGTAGCGTGCAATTTGGCAACAATACCTTGTCTGCATTTAAACCCATTTGAAAGGTCGAATGCGAAGGTGTTCACCGATCACCCAACAGTTTGATCTTTTTCATGGGTTTAAATGGACAAACTGCGACGTTGTCAATTTGCACTGCACTGTCCACATCCTTTTGTTCAACAAAAATGGTTCTGTTGCAAACTTTGACTATGCAGCTTTATGGGGGATTGATTCCCGTGTAACATCACTTGACAATAGCATTGAGAGCATCTTCAAGTTCCAAAATCCAACTCAATAAATTCGTTAAACCCTTTATTGCCCAAGGGGATTTATAATAGCTTTCAGGTTTTTTGACCACTATGGGTGATCTCGTTGCGGACTTCAAACGTAAATTGATGCGTGTATTGATTTTTTGCATTTTCCATTAAAATCATTGTAAAATTGGTGGGTACTTGTCGGGCAACAAAGGGCAAACAAAATTAAAAGATGGCGATTGAATGAGCGGGTGACAATGTGGGAGTCCCAACTGATCACAAAAGTGACTCATTATAGAGGAAGGTGCAATTAGATGGAACCAGTGGCGTCGCGTGCCAACTGGCAACGTTGCAATTTGACCATTTAAAACCATGTAAAATATCGAGTCGAGGAAGTGCACTGTGCACCTCCAACAGTTCGACCTTTTCTATGGATTTAAATGACCAAATTTCAAAGTTGCCAGATGGCACGCGACGCCACTGGATGGAACTCACCTTTTGTCATCCACTCATTTGACGGCCATCTCGAAATTATTTTACAAGACTATATAATGCTTCCAATGTGATATTTCCGAAAATGTAAGTTATAAACGACCCTCCATAACATTGTATCAAAAGTAGATATACGGTGGACCCATTTTGTTGCTTACGCACTGGATCATCGCACAGAATGTGAGGTTCAAAGATACAGGTCTTCCTACTTTGACAAACCATTGCGTTATACATATATACGGCAGGCAGTATCAGCGGTTGATACTGAACCAATCGCTATTAATTTAAATATCATTTAATTAATCATTTAATTATTTAATTTCAAATATCAATTACGTTGCTACCAATAATGGTAGCAACACGAAAAAAGTAGAATGTGTCGTAGGCACGAATCTGGGTTCACCGCAGTGGCGGCTCGTGCAATTTGGCAACCATGGTTATTTTCCATTTAAACCTTGCAAAAGTATCGATATCTTGGGGGTGCAATTGCACCTCCTAAAGATTGATTGTCTTACATAGGTTTAAATGGAGGGATTGCGTTGTTGCTATATTGCACGAGCCGCAACTGGTTCACCGGCCACAATTTGGATCAGATTTTTGCGGAGGACACAATCAAATTCTGTCAACGACAAACTCTGATTGTGTCCCATGCAAAAAACTGATCCAAATCCAAAATGTGGCCGCGGTGAACCCAGATTCGCGCCTACGACATACCCTACTTTTTTGTGTTGCATGCTACCATTAAAATGTTCTCCGGAAGTTTCCACAAGCATCAACAATCAAAACCGTAGAATCTGTTGACAGAGTGCAAAAAGGTCCGCCATTCTCTCTCAATTAACGCACACCCTGTATACGCTGTTCACCGCGCGGGAAAAACGTTGTATCCGACGACTGATAACGTCAGTAGTTGGCAATGATGTTATTGACTCAGACAGTGCATCAAGAGCATGCCGGTCTTCGTTGCCAAATCGATTCAATTCCATCGAAATAAACAGCAGTTCAACGAATTTTCCTTGTGCTAAACTTGACAACACTGTTCGGTGGTCGGTACGTACGGAGAGGCAAGAGCCAGCCGCCGAGCCGCTCCGAGTTGAGATCGCTGACTTGCTGAGCATATTACCTATAATTAAGGGTAACTCAAACACATTTGCGCTTATCCACCGGCTTTTGTCGGCTAAGAGGCGTTGCTCCTCCGCAGAGCTCGATCTGATAGAATCAAAATACTCCTTCATTTCTCTCTCCCCCTCTCTCTCTCTATCTCTCTCTCTCTCTCTCTCTCCTCTAGTCTCTTCATACCAATCTCTAATCACTCTCTTTTTTCGAATTTTGATAAGTCCCTTCTCTCTCTCCGAAAGATCTTGGCCTGAGATTTTTCCCTCTTATTTTATATACTAGAGGCCGCCGTCCCTCCGACACGCGGTTGTCGGATAGAAAACAAAATTCGCCTACTTTTACATTCAAAATGAGTGTGGAGTAGGCGAATTTTTTTTTAAGGTAATCCGGCAACGTCGCATACATCTCTCCGCTAACTGTTTATATGTATGTGATCTTTGATGGATAGTTTAATACGGATACGTGAACTGCACACCTCTCTTTTCATCTTGCCTACTCCTTTGCTTAATCCGCTTTCTTTAATTTTTTTCCCTTCATTTTCCCACAGATTTGTTTTTTTCTGGTTTTTTAATTGACGGCGGCTGACTCGACCTTTCCAAATACCCCGGTCAGTTTTCCCTCTGTCATGAGTATATGTAAATCTTGGATCTCCACCATCTGCGATGTTGAGTTTCATATCAGTGATTGCTTGTGAAACAAGTGAAACAAGATGTATTGATACCACCCCCAATCTAAACTTATGGAAAAAAATAGATCCTCAGAGATTTCAATGGTCCTTTAAGTTGTTGCACTAACGTTCACTCAAATAAGGTATAGATGTCCCAATTACCGCCACCCTTAAGAAAAAATTTCCGTAAAATACCTGTAAAAATGTCAATTTTTATTTAACCCTTAACTGCAGATGAGCCCAGATCTGGAACAATTACTTTGAAGCCTTATATAAAAGTAGGGGACTTGAGTTGTACTGTCGCTGCATGGTGGGTCACATGTGGAACAGATACTAAACAAGTAAGAATTGTCGATTTTGTCCTAGAGCGCGCAGCAAAGGATAGAGAACGTGCAGAGTGGTTGAAAATAGCTCACTGAAAATCTGATAGAGATTTTCCTATTTTCATTGTTATGTTTGGGAGTAACGCAGGGGTACCATATACAAAAAAACAACTATTGAAACTTACTAACTTATTTTTTATTTTCAGTTGCATGGATACCTAAATTCGGGTAAGGCCATATTTGGAACAATTAATATTCAGGCTCTTTACCATCGAAATATAATGGAAAGAATTTTTTCATTATTTTTCCCTCTCTCAAGAATCAAAATTGTACTGAAATAAATCATTTTATTGAAAAAAAAAAAAATCATGCAGTTAAGGGTTAATGTAGGATCTGTTTGCACTAAGACCCTTCAAATACATTCCAGTTTTATTAAAAAAAAAATAAGAAATTGGAGTAATCAATCAGGGAAAAAAATTATTGATAAAAAACTCGAAAAAATGGCCCATGTCCCAATTACCGCCATGTCATAAGTGGCTTCATCCCAATTATTGTCATATCAGTTGTCCTAATTATCGCCATACATATTTTCACTGACTTTTCATTCAAATCATCATGTTTACTGTCAGGAAACAATGAAATTATAATAATTTAACCTTGTTCCTTAACGAAGCTCTCACCACCCATTTAATCACATGTGTTAGAGAAGAATAGAAGAAGAAGCGAAAGTCACATGACTGCCCCTTAATCTGTCCTTCTCTACGACATGCCTTCAAAGCTCAAACTTGCAAAGAAAGTAAAATAGATGTTTTGTCAAACAGATCATAATATTATTCCATGAAGGCTCAAAAATAATTTTTCTCTTCTTTTGTTCACAGGTGAGTATTCTTTTTCGCCAGTTTTGAATTCAACCTTTCGTGACAGTATCGGTGAGTTTTTCCTATCCAACACCAGTGGCGGCTCGTGCGATTTGGCAACCATGCTTTTTTACCATTTAAACCTATGCAAAAGTATCGATATCTTGGGGGTGCATTGCACCTCCTGAAGATCGATTGTTTTACATAGGTTTAAATGGAGGGATTACACTGTTGCCATATTGCACGAGCCGCCACTGTCCAACACCAATCTACGTTAAGACCTAAAATCTTCAAACGTGTTGATCCGCACCCCCTTCAAATATAACATCAGGCCTTTTAAATTAAGTCATGAGAAAACATGTCTGCTCAATAGTTGATTCTTGTAATGCCAAATTATATTACAGTCCAGCGACTTCGTCGCACGCACGCTTAAAAACAGAAGAACGGTAGCTAAACTCCCTCAAAAGCAGTAGCGGCTCGTGAAATGCGATGTATCGATGTCTTCTCCATTTAAAAGTATAGAAAAGTATCGATCGTCAGGGGGTGCAATTGAACCCCCGAGAAATCGATACTTTTCAATAGTTTTAAATGGAGTGATCATCGATAGATCGCAAATCACGAGCCGCCATTGCTCAAAAGTGATCTATCAAAACTGCGCTTCCTCAAGATAACTATTCGTACACGCCGGATATCAAATTGCATCCACGCGGAATGAAGGCGCCCGACAATCGTCACTCACATTCCCGCTGAACCCACTCGATGTTAAAGCCTGCATTCTGTTGCTGAGCAGACAAAATGCGTTTCATTTCCCATAACTGCGGTGTCCATTGCGATATAGACATTCGTTTAATGTCAATGCGAGGTATATGCGTATCGATGACCCTACATCTTATACATTGTCTGAAATTGAATTTTAGTTCACCTTTGAAAAAAAAAAAAAAAACAGCTGACTTTTTAAGTTAAAAAGCGCAATGAGTTGAATTGTGAGATAAAGAAAGTCTCTTTGAATTTAACCTTAAAACTCTTCCGGAATGATTAAAAAGTGGTTACAGTTGGCAGCGATCAGACTTTTTTCCGTTTCCTCCTAGCAGTAACCCTGCTTGGAGGGAGTTTATTTTAAATATATATAATACGAAAAAATAATACATCACTCAATGGACAAACCCCGTCAGGGGTTTACTGCCCTAGATAAAGTAGCCGGTTGAATTGGACGTATCAGACATTGAACAAGGAAAATATGCGCTGGCTAATTGCTGCATGACCACGTCAAAGAGATTTCAGCGAACACAGCATCCAGCAATCACGCCGAGACCTAATTGAAATTAATTCTTTCACCTCGCGCGCCTGACGATAGGATGATAGCGGCGGGGTTGCCAAAGTATGCACAATTAAAAGCGAAAATTCGTTCCGATGTAAATCCAATGTGAGATTCGGTTCAAAGTAAATCAGTCGGAATATTTCTATCGTAGCAGGATGTAGAAAATCGAGCATTTTGTGAGCGTCTTATCGTTTGCCAAAGCGATTTCAACTTGGAATGTGTAGGTGGGGTTTTCGTTATCATCTTGAACTGTTGATTACTTTGGAAAATTAGCCTACACTTTTCATTTTAGCTTCATGGAAGTCATAAATGAGGGAATCCAAGGAAAGAACATGATGAGTTAATTGCCACATTTCTCTGGAAAATGTGTCTACTTCATATCAGCTTAATTAAAGTCATAAAAAACAAAAAACAAAAAACAAAAACAAAACAAAAACAAACAAAAAACAAAAAACAAAAACAAAACAAAAACAAACAAAAAACAAAAAACAAAACAAACAAAAAAACAAAAAACAAAAAATGCACTTTTCAAGAAATCAGTGTCAGTGGAGCACTACTTAAAGTAATAGCACTACTTTGATTATGATATTCTACGTAAGCCCTACCCTAAATGAAGTCGAAGCGTCATTTTTACTCTTAGATGGTTCCTAAATTGTGAAGCGATTTGGATGTTAAAAAATTAACCATCTATTGATCGATGAATATTAATTGCATGCATGTGAATATATACACCGCATGACTTTGAAAAAAAAATACCAAAAAGTAGTGTATTATATTTAACCACCTGTAAGCGCTGTAAGTATTAACTATCCAAATAACAAGAGGCTGCACTATAGATATAGGAACCATCTAGGAGTAACATTCACCCAACAACTTTTTTTAGTGTACTATTCGCTAAAAGAACTTCAACTTTAATAAAGGCAGATTTTTTTCCTCTTTCGCATCCGGCCAGTGGCGTCGCGTGCAATTTGGCAACAATGTATTATATCCATTTAAACTCATGTAAAAGATCGAATTCAGGGGTTGCACAGTGCACAAGGAAAATTCGATATAATTAATGAGTTTAAATGGAGCAGTTGCATTGTTGCCAGATGGCACGCGACGCCACTGCATCCGGCAACAAGGAATGGTGGTCGGCTTTGAAAAAAAAAGAAAGAAAGAAAGAAAAAAAAAACGAAAACATGTTGCATAGTCCAGTAGTTATGGACGTTTAATAAAAAGCATCGGAGGACACGGGGGGGGGGGGGGTTAGAGGACGAAGGAGGGGGAGGGGGCATTAAGCTCAAATAATGTAGTATGTGGTAGCAGAGAGCGAGGGCATTATTTTTAAGTAGTTTACGATAGGATGATAACCTAACCAATTGATGCGGCGATCCTTTCACAAAAGGATTAAGGGCCCCGCGCGCAAGGAGTAGATATAGTCAGATAGTCGGCGCAGGCGCGAACTAAAGCGCGTTAGAATGAGTCCAAGATAAACGTTTATAAGTCCGTGTTTATATTAATATTTTCTGTGCCCTATCGCGCATATTTTCTCATTAAAAAATATAATTTTTTTTTTTTATTTGAGCACCGCGCGCAGTGCGCTCTGGTGGGAAGAAAGGAGGGAAGAAAAAGAGGGCCGGTTTTAATTAGATTTTGTTTCATATGTACACTCGCACTTAACTCCTTCGTGCCCGACACGTTTCTTCAATAATTTCGAGACAAGAAGGATCACGCGTTATTTTTTTCATTTTTCTTCTCTTTTATTTTTTTCAAAGTTATTTAATAAACATTATTATATCGTGCTCTCTTTGAACGAAGCCGCCCCGCCCTTGTTTTTCAACTTGTAAAAATTCCTCTGACTGCATTTTGATTTTATGAGGCATTGAATCGCCTCTCATTCATGTACTTTACATGCACTTTCGTCACGAGAATATTTACAGGACTATTTACAGAAGCTTTTTCTTTGACGTATACGGTCATTGGATGCAAAGAGTTCAAGACACAAGAACTTAGGGCCCTTTTGTTTGGCTAAGTTTGGCATTATTCTTTTTCATCCCCCCCAAAATATTCATTGACCCCCTCTCTTTGAAAGATGCCGCTCCTTCTTTAATTTCCAACCATCAATATTCCTCTGATCGCATTTTGATTTGATGAGACATTGAACCGCCTCTCTTGCATGCACTTTATATGCACTTTATATGCACTTTCGTAATAGAACTGTTTACTAAAGATTCCTTTTGACTTGACGAGTCAAACTGATACAAAAGGAGCAGTCCAGCGAATCCACAAAAGAATCTCCTTTAGATGGCCTTGGCTTGAAATTTCCTTGAGATTCGACCATTTAAATATTGTATAAGGAATGTCTCATAGGAATGTAGAGCGTTATCTAGAGCAGCAACTAATGAGGCGTTCCGGAGGCTTTTTTCCAAAGGAGCAAACGATAACGATCTATACCTTGGAAAAGAGCTTAAAAAATACATAATTTGTTGCTGAGCTAGAAGAAACTCTGCAATCCTTCTAAACACTGTTTTAAATGGGAAAATCTCAAAGAATTCTCAAGCCAAGGCCATTTCGGGAGGTTTTTTGTTGAGACTCTGAATTGCATCCAAAGAGTCCAAATTGCATACAAGACGGGAAAGAGAATACTTTAACAGAAAGCAGAGAAGCCTTTTGACTTATCAAATATGGAGTGGAGGTTTTATCTAATTTCCTTGATAATATGATAGTTCAACGACCTTCGTGTCTCTGAATAAAGTGAACAAAAAAAACAAAACAAAAAAAAAACAAAACAAAACAAACAAACAAAAAAGAGGAAGTCAAGCCAATAGCGGTTTGTGGTTTTGAAAGTGAGGGGGGGGGGGGGGGGGGGGGGGCTTGAAAAATGTGTTGACTTTTTCTTTTGTTTGTCTCTCACTTTTATTGACTCCTTTTCCATAAAAGCCCCCAAAGCCACTAATGAGTGGTGTATAGTGATGGGAAACTAAAACCATCCATTCGAGAACTAATTCAAATTCATATAGATATAACGAATTCCGGGAACAATCCTCTTTCGAGTACTTAATGATAATGTTTTTTATGACTGTGAATAGGATAAGTTTTGTACCCGGAAAATTCATTTGCATTCATGTCGATTTTCGATCATACCCATTGTTTTGTCCCGGACTAAAGTATTTTAACTCCGCTCGTGACGTAACCGCAACTGTGGAATGAGTCTATGATTAAGACCATTACCGGAAGATGACAAAGAGAGAAGGAGAGGGAGAGAGAGAGAGAGAGTGAGAGAGAGGGAGAGAGAGAGAGGGGGGGAGAGAGAGTGAGAGAGAGAGAGATAGAGAGAGATAGATAGAGAGAGAGAGAGAGAGAGAGAAAGAGAGAGAGAGAGAGAGAGAGCTCGTAAAACATGGAATGTGCTCATTCACGGAAATTATTATTGTACAATGACATTCAGAACCGTGAGAATGACATACCTCACGTTTTACGAGCATTTTCTCCCGGCAATGTGCTCATCTTTAAAATAATGGTCTTAATTAATTTTGCGTTTTGTTTTGTTTCTTTTCCTTCCTTGTTCTTCGAAGATCGCAAATGGAAGGAGGGAGGAGGGAACGGAGGAGACAAAAGCTAATTTATCCTCGTCTTCGGCGATGTAATCTCGCGGTTCGGAGGCGGTACATTTTTCGACTTCGCAGCTTGTTTTCGGAGCCTCGGATTGATTTGAGAATAATATTAATGTTCTGGAATGAATTAGGCTCCCGCACAACTTAAAACGGTAACATTATCGTCCATAAATAAATTTGATTTGCCCAAAAATAAACCTGCGCACAAAGAGCGCTGCAGGCTTGCATCAGCAGCAGTTACCCTCGTGCGCATTCGGTTTTAAAGCGGCTGGATCCACCCAAAAAGACACAGGGAGTTCCGAAAATCTTGCGCTACTGAAGTAACTGCAGAGCTGCAATCACTGAGTCTATGGCTTCTCGAGTTTTTCTTTGTTTAGAAAAGTTTTAATCACCTCGGCATATTGGACGATACAGAAGGACATTATATCGTACTGACGGAAGGCATACCCCGCCATGGGGCCCATCCAGTGGCGTCGCGTGCAATTTGGCAACAATGTAATCTATCCATTTAAACTCATGTAAAATATCGAATTCAGGGGGTGCACAGTGCACAAGGAAAATTCGATATATTTAATGAGTTTAAATGGAGCAGTTGCATTGTTGCCAGATGGCACGCGACGCCACTGGGCCCATCCCATACTATGTAGTAGTATGCGTAGCCAGGAATTCGTATTCCTCGCTCTTTGCCCGCATTTGAACGCAAGTGTTACGAGTAGAGGGGCTGTCACGTGACATTAGCCCATGTTTCTGTCCTTTTATACAACACTTGCAGTGGCGAAGCGTGATATTTGGCAACAATGCATTTTGTCCATTTGAACCCATAGAAAAGGTCGAATGCATGGTCATCGGCGATTCCTTTAGATAGTTCGATATTTTTCAGGGGTTTTAATGAGCCAAATGCAACGTTACCAGATTGCACGCTTCGCCACTGAACACTTTGCATTTAACCCTTTCCAGCAAGGTGGTACAACATATGTACCATTTTCTGTAACATGGGTTTCAATGGAATTTAAATGGACATTTTGCAAAAACATGTGTGACCCATCAAAAGTCTTAGAAAATTGTCCTCTTTCGAACGGTCTAAAAAAATCTAAGAAAAAGTCAAATTCCAAAATGCGTGCTGGAAAGGGTTAAATGGGCAAAGAGACAGAAAGAGACAAATTCCTAACTGCTGCTACACCTTATATCGTACAGCCTAAGTATGGCAAATTTTGCAGACATTATAGTTACTAGCAGCTAGTGACATAATTAAAGTTTTGTTCTGAGGAGGGGGGATCAGCAGTGAATTTTTAGGAATACCAAAAAAGGTAGTTTTCTAAAGTTTCAAAAAAGTAGTTCCTCGAGGCTCGACAGCAAAGAGTAAACAAGAGTCGCAATTGAATGGAAGGCCTGCGTGGTCAACGTAGATAAGGGATCCGAACGCGGGCTGGCCTGGGCTGGCCTCTGATTGGCTGCAACGGGTGGAGCAAAAATGACTCGGGGTATAGGGAAAATAACACGGGATTTTCGTTCCGGGGCGTTTATCTCGAAACCTAAGCAAAATCGTATGTAAACAATTTATACGAGTCGATTCAGCAGATTTTTCCAAACAATTTGATAGGTCATAAGTGCCACTTTATTGCAAATTCGAAAAGACTGTTTCAGTTTAAAAGTACGCACAATAGTGTGATTACATGCTTGGCGTGTGTTCGAGCAGTGTTTGAGTAACTCACTATTGTGCGTACTTTTAAACTGAAACAGTCTTTTCGAATTTGCAATAAAGTGGCACTTATGACCTATCAAATTGTTCGGAAAAATCTGCTGAATCGACTCGTATAAATTGTTTACATACGATTTTGCTTAGGTTTCGAGATAAACGCCCCGGAACGAAAATCCCGTGTTATTTTCCCTATACCCCGAGTCATTTTTGCTCCACCCGTTGCAGCCAATCAGAGGCCAGCCCAGGCCAGCCCGCGTTCGGATCCCTTATCTACGTTGACCACGCAGGCCTTCCATTCAATTGCGACTCTTGTTTACTCTTTGCTCGACAGCTACAAACACGAAAATTTGAGGTACAACTTTTCCGATCGCAAGCTTCGTAAAACCATAGCCTTATAGCCGGGAATGTGCGTCCTCCTCTCTCTTCGCCCATTTGAACATATGTACTGGAAAATGATGGAGAGAGCCTGTCACGTGACTTCAGGCCCTTTTTTGATCCTTTTCTGACACATGTATTCAGATGGGTAAAGAGAGAGAGGAAAAGACAAATTCCTGGCTACGATTATGAGCTAAACATTCATGCCTTATTGTGTGTGGCTGACTCAGTGGCGGCGCGTGCAATCGATAACAACGTTACAATCAGCCCATTAAAAGTCATGAAAAGGGTCGAAATATTGGGAATGCACACTGAACAGTGCACTCGACCCTCATATCGATATTTTACACGGCTTGAAATGAACGAGATGCGACGTTTTCAGATTACACTCGCATAATTTATGAGTTTATGATCAGAAGTCCGCAGACTTCTGAGACACACTGTGCACCCTTCTAAAAATCAACAATTTCTCGCACTTCGGTACTTAATACACTCTTCTACCGATGCATACATATTTATGAGTGTAAATAATTCCGACAGTGGTTCGGCCTTTTTATCCCTCCTCAGTTCTCGTTGCATGTTTTCACATTAGTTAATATGAAATTAAAAACGATTATATTCGGCGTGTCAAAAAAGAAATGCGCGCGGAGAGACTGCGGAGAGTGCCCTCAAGCGGATTGGTCGGCGAAGCCGCGCAACAACCGCACAGCACCGCCGCCGCTCAGTGGGTCAAAACATGCGGATTTTCCGGACATAATTTTATCAGATTTTTCTTTCAAAAATCGTCGTTTAAATAATTAACATTTTCTTGCAGAAACCGTATTATTCAACTCATTTTAAGCGATTGAATGTTTAATTTTACAATTTTTTTAAACTATCATTTACTAATTATTGTTCATAGTCTTGATTTTTTTCCGTAAAATTATGTCCGGGAAACTCAAAATGTTGATCCACGGTGCGCCGCGCGGAAGGATTCACGAGGAAAACGTGGAGTTTGGATTAGCGATAGAGAGGGACTCCGCCGCCAACCGCGGCCGCTCGCTCGCGCTACGCTTTGGACCGGGGCCGGGCCACGCTGAGCGCGGTATAAGGCGAGGGAGGCGAGGGAGGCGAGGGGGGTTCCAAAGCCGCGAGGGAAGGGCGGGATAGGGCAGGGTCCAGTGTTTATTTTCTCACTTTAAACATGTTTGAAGCGTACCGACGATTTCATCGAACTGATGTGTGTAATTTTACACCAAGTATTTGTTGTTTTTTACCGCTTGTATTGTGAGACTGGGGATATGATTAAAGTCTAAGCTAATTTGTGTGCGCTCTCCTCATAAATTGCCAGCTGTTCTCTCTCTCTCTCTCTCTCTCTCTCTCTCTCTCTCTCTCTCTCTCTCTCTCTCACTCTCTCTCTCTCTCTCTCTCTCTCTCTCTCTCTCTCTCTCTCTCTCTCTCTCTCTCTCTCTCTCTCTCTCTCTCTCTCTTTCTCTATTCTCTCTCGGGCTTTTTGCCTCTCCCCTCATCACCTCCCCCCTCCCTTCAGGACTTGCCAACACGCATCGGTGTTGAATCTAACCTAGCAGCTCTTCGGAGTCTCAAGTTAATCGTCCTTTATTTTTCCACTATATTTACCTTTTCAAATCACTCTCTTTTTAATAACGCATAATTTTTATTTTCGCTGGTTTCCTTTTTGTCTCTCCTCTCCATTGTTTTTTCGCCGTTGTTTGTGCTTGCGTCCGCACCGTAATAATGATCGTTTTCCAGACTGGTCTTAAAATTGAGGACACCCTGTATATAATGCCTAGAATTTCGCAATTAAAATCTTAGATTTGCGGAATCTAAAGCTAACAAATATTTCAGAGTTTCTTTTTTTGTTTTTGTTTTTTGTTGATCTACTTATTGAAGGCTCCTTGCCATTCTTTTGTGACATCGACGTAAGTAGATTAAATACGGTGATACATGACCCACGGTTGAGTCGTAAGGGAATGTTGTCCCCTTCGCGCTTTATGGCCTGAATAACATTATAATCAGCAACTACAACACAGTGACTGCTCGTGCAATTTGACAACAATGTTATTCCTCCATTTGACTCAATGTAAAAACAATCGGATGTTGGCGAAGCGCTGATTCATTATCTAATCGATTGTTTTCCATAGAATCAAACGCGGAGGAAAAGTATTGTTGCCAAATTACACGAGCCGCCACTAATATGTTGGAATTTTGCTGTTAGAAAAGTAGGTTTCCCCCAAAAAACCACAATCTAAGTTGAATAGTACAGTTGATACAAATTCCATATAGTCCAGGGAGTTTCGACCCTCTTTCCTAACACCAAACTTCGCCCTCTAGAAAGGTAATGTTTGCGTTTTCAGAGGAATTTTACACAATTTTGACTCGACCCCCCTCCCCCCCCTCCCAATGAACATTTTTGGAACCCCCACCCCCCTCAAAAAGTTTCTGATTATGCAACTGATTAGAGAAACCTGCATAGAAGTGGCAACGGTGTATGCTCCGGAGTAAAAAAAAAAGTTTTGACTGACCCCAACAATTGATCATTAAGCCTGCGCGATTTTTCAACAGGCAAAGCCGCAGCCGCGCCGGTCCAAAAAACTATATATAGGCACAATTTTACAACTCCTATCAAATTAGATGAAGATTAACCCAAAATGGTAGGTATAACAACAACACCAGACTTCCTGAAAATTAACTTTAATCCACCATTTTTATTTGTTTGTATACCTGTAGTTTGGCTCAGTGATAGCCTTTTAAATCATCAGCGTGAGGTTTGTGTTAAGTTATACAGTTTTGCGAAACTGAATTTGGTGGAGGCGCGCGGGTAAGAATGGCCAATTTTATTTTCAGGGTTGTTTTAATGGCATAATGACGCGGGCTGAAATTCGCGCTTTGACATTATGATTTCATTTTTTCTTCTTCTTCTTAGCATTTCCTTTTCTCTCTGCCATTAGTGGTTCGCAATTACTTACTCTTGACCAAACTCGTTGTGTTGGTCGAATCGAGCTAAAACTCAATATCTTGGGTCTTTAATGATTTTCTTGAAATAGGTATAGAAATTGGAGATTTTAGCGAACCTCCTAGAATTGACATTCTCATACATTGGCTCTTATGAGAAAAGGTTTTCGATTCTCAGTGAATCTGTTTTAGTATTTTGCTACACCAGCATTAAAAAGCGTTAATTTCAATGTGAAATATGAAAATATAGCGTTGAGTGAGAGGATCAAAAATTTCTAAAATTGACTGTGAATAAACAAAATTACGAGACGGCTGTCATACAGTGAATCCAACTGAAAGCCCCGACAAACTGCGTCTCTATGCTTAGAAAATTGATAAATCAAAGAGTAACAGGCAAATTAAATGGAACTCCATCATTGTGGGATGCAATACAAACGACACAGCTATTTAGAGTTTTGTTTTAACGCATATTTAACGAGTTCGTGAGTCAATTTAGAAACTTTTTTTGAGTACATTACATTACAACATTAACTTCATGTGTTTCCACATTAACGTTGTTCCTTTAAATTGATGTAGCAAAATTTTGAAAGAGACCCATTCACGACCCGCCACACCGCGTCAGGTCGCCACAGGCGAATCCACTTGTCCAAAGGTTTAAATTATACGAACAATTAATTCTGCAAAAGGTTGAATTCTACCTGCAACTGGAACTCTCCTAATATGTTGGCTTCACAAATCAATTAAATTATTTAAAATTCAAAGAACTGTCAAACATGACTCAAGGACGTAGTAAGAATTTTATTTATAGAACATTAACCATTGAGGCCATTCATAAAATTGTGTAATTGTTTTCCAAATTTAGACCAGAGCAAGGAACTATGACGCACGCGTCCACCCAAATATTTAAATTCGCAAAACGAGGGCTTGTGACACGCTTTGTGTGTTTGATAGTCGAAAAGACACCGGCGTTGTAATTTCAAGCTTTTCCGCGATTTTCCGCCTTCACTCATTGGATTCCCACGCGGGAGCCATACATTATAAACTTAGCAATCAGACATCAGTCGCGGCTAAAATTAGTCAAATGATGATGACATACGATTATGATTTTATAACAGTAATAATAATAGAACATTGTGAGTAAACAATCGAATTTGAAATGATTAATGACGTCAATAGAGAGAGAGAGAAACGTGCTCGAGCCCACGTCTACGCAACGACTGGTCACCGCGAGCTGACGTCAGATAATTGCGATCAGTTTTCCTCGAGAGTTTCCTCTTACGATTATGTCATTCCATGTCCAAGCTTATGAAACAGAGCTTATCCAAAAGTTAAGCCGAAGGCCGGGGCGGCTCGTGCGATATGGCAACAGGGTAATCTATCCATTTAAACCTATGTAAAACAATCAATCTTCAGTAGGTCGAATTGCACCCCCCCAAAAATATCGATCCTTTGGCATAGTTTTAAATGGCAAAAAAGCATGGTTGCCAAATTGCACGAGCCGCACTACTGGCCGAAGGTAAATAAACCCAGAATTAATGAGAATCTAGACGACAGTGGTGGAGCGTGCGATTTGACAACGTTACTCTCTGTCTATTTAAAGCAATATAATAGATCGAACTGTCAAGTAGGCAGCTATATACCTGGAATTCGATCTTCTTCGTGGATTTAAATGGTCGAGTTGCAACGTTGCCTGATTGCCTGCGCACTGCTAGAATAACAGATCATGGCACAGCGGCGCGGAGCGGCGGCTCGTGCAATGTGGCAAAAACGGATTCCCTCCATTTCAACCTACGTAAAATAATCGAATTACCGGGAATTCACTTACTCCATGAGAAATCGAGACTTTTGCATAGGTTTAAATGGCACAAAACATGGTTACCAAATTGCACGAGCCACCACTGCATAGTTATAGCACCGGGCAACTTTGTTTCACAATCAGTGCTGCCGTTTTGCATTTAATTAAAAGCATTCCATGACCCACCAATGATTCAACCAGTAGATGCAAAGATTATCGATTTTATTATTTCTACTCTTCTTTTCGATTATATGAACTCATTAATTGAAGACGATTATGTATGGTATTACTAAAGTGTACTAAGTCTGGCTTTTTTGGGCCATAAAATGAGCAGCATGCTCTTGCACTGAAAAAAAGCGATAGTCATAAGACCAGATTCTATAGTAATATTATCAGAAGCACAGCAATATGTGAACCACAGAAAGTCTATTGTCCAGAAAATTCTGGTGTTAATACCAGAATTGATGGCCATAGACTTGGAATTTTCTAAAAATGTTCAAGAACAATGAAACAAACACTAGAATTTTGGTAATTGTACTATCGACGAATTAAAGATTGTCGCAAGATTTTCACACATTTTCAGGTATGGGTGTGCGTGTGGGACTGATCCGCAACGGCTTCCCCGCCCCACCCGCACTGGCCTCTCACCTGCAAGGTGTATGGAGTATGAAGAGTGGCCGAACCAGAACCTTGAAGGCGAAACTTAAATCATGAAAATCTCGCGACAATATTTGATTCGTCGATAGTACTATCCATTACATAGGTTCACATTAGCATGCTTCGGATACCTAATCTTTTTTTTTCAGAGTGCCAATGCATTTTACAAGCAGCTACACAGAAAAAAATGGACGTGCTCCAGACACAAACTTTCCGTGTTCTAGACACGAATGTACACACCAGTACGGGAACGAGTTCTGAGCGCTATTTATTTAGGTTGAGTTTGCGTCTGAAACGCATCCCGTCGTGTTCAGAACCTGAAATGTTTGTGTTCTGAGCACGTTACGTACTGGTGTGTATATAGATTGTGTCTGGAGCACATCCTTTTTTTTCTGTGTAGTAAAATGCCTGAGCATGTAAATTGCCAGTGACAGATACCAGGTTTTTACCTACTGTTGTGACTGACTTGTGGCGTAACAACTTTACTGTCGAGTAATTGTCTGGCGCGGCGTTAGAATCAACAAATCGTTTGCGTCAAAATAAACAAAATTACTGGGTCCCTTACTTCTTCTACATGATTTCTTCTTCTCTCTCTTTTTTTTTTCGTGTGGACTTTTCGAGGGAGGCACAACTGTGGACCAGCTGCAAGGCATTTACAAAATTCGTAGTTTCATCGCGGCACCGTGCCACGCTAGGGCGTACATGATACTTATCCTGTCCTTATTTTAAACAAACAAATTTGAAGGCAAAGTGTAGGCGAGAAAGAAGGGAGAGAGAGGGGTCTAAGGTCCACGCGAACTGCAGGATTGTCAGACTGCGTTGGGAAAATAAACCAAATCCTCCACGGATTTATTACTGAGGAACAGTAGCGTATGCAGGAATTTGTCTTTCTCTCTTTTGCTCCATTAGAGCACGTGTGTTAGAAAAAGACAAGAACAGGGGCTAAAACGTGACTTCAGCCCCTATTTCTTTCCTTTTCCAGCACAAACATTCAAACGGGAGAAGAGAAAGAGAGACATATTCCTGCGTACGCTACTGCTGAGGAATGGGCGTTTTAAATAAAAAGGAATCTTTCAGGACATGGTGATTACTATCCAACTATCATCACAGTATTATTATTCATATGTCCATAAATGTGAATTAAAAATTGGACGTTTCGTGCATTTTTGAATGGGGCTCTTGCAAACTTTTTCTATAAGCATATAAATCGTCCAATCTGATGTAAAGACAAGCGAAAATCACGAAATTCACAATTGAAAAGTCTTAAATTTAGCAATGAGATCTACCCGGGAAACAGTGAGCAAACCTAGTTTGTTAAAAAAGTAAATAAATAACTAAATGAATGAAAAAAGAAAACAAAAAACAAAAAAGTAAAAGAAAAGAAAAGAAAAACAAACAAAGAACAAAAATATATATCAGAATTTCGTATACCTGCGTTTTTATTCATGGGCCAGCATTATGACATTTCGAGTTGCATTGAATCCCCCCCTTTTTTTTTTAAACGCGCAATTGTTATCTCTGCACCGTCCGCAGCAAGAACACCTAGTAAACCCTTGCCCGCCAAAATTTGAATCGGCGCGACTGAGAGACCGGAGTGACATGGAAGTATCAGGCACGTCAGCAGGCGATATAAATTTTTCCTTTCAGGATTTGCGAATTGATTTCAGGAATTAACTTGCCCTGCTTAGTGCCTAACGTATGCTGATCTCGAGTGGTCCTTTATCTATCAGTTGCCGCAGATTCACCCGATGTAAACAGACTGTCGGAAGACTGCCTGCTGCTGTGTTGCAAAGTCTGAAGAGTAATTCCATATTTACGACGTCCATCCTTAACATAATCGGCCCAGAAAAATAACTGTCGAAACTAAACATGCCCGGATCCAAAACGGTTGGGCACACCTAGATGTGTCCATTTAAAACGGGCACATCCGCAGGTTTTCGCGGGCGGATCTAGATCGACCCAGCTAAAATTGGGCGGATCTAATTCCTCCAGAGTACATCTAGGTCTGCCCGGGCGGACCTAATTTTGCCCGGGCAAATCAAAGTCCGCCTGGAGAACTAGATCTGCCCGTAACATATATACTAGAAAAGGAAAGAGGTATAGGCTGAAGCTGTTTCTCTACTTTTCCTACACTCTTGTTCAAACGGGAAAGGAGAGAGGAATACAAATTCCTGTGTACGCTACTGCAATTTACCTGAATAAAAATCTAAGAATTCGAGGATAAGTTTCAACTCTTTATTGCCTTAGATGAACCGACCAGATGCTGTTTTCTGTAGCATGTGGCTCTGTTATTAGAAGCGGTCTATTTAAGTTAAATTTGGCAGCCATGGAAAGGTAATCCAGTCATCGCGGTCAGTGGGTTGTGATTTGAGAAAATTATCTCTCACCTTTCCAGTTGAACCTCGCGCCTCGCACCTTGGAGCTATCATCCCTACCCAGAGTAGGGTTAGAGTGCGTATAACATCTCAGTGTTGCCATATCGTGCAGTCCCATTTCCTGTTTTTATATCATAATTATTTTTCATATATTCAGCGGCGGCTTGCGTGAATCGATCAAGTATATCAATATCCTCCTATTGGCGCAACTATAAGCAAAGTGGTCGATTATTATTTTTAGCCTCGATTCAGCTATAGAATACCTGGTAGTGGTGATACCTGGATTGGCAGCGCTGTCAAAACTTGTTGTAGAAAAATGCTCCAGCAAAGGACTTAAGTTGAAGCCAACCAAATCGTTGGTTCACCCAACAAAATTCTTTTGTTTAGGTGTACAAAACCTTTGATTAGCTCTTCTAAGTTTTGTTCTATACCAAAGGTTTTGTCAGCGCTACCCAAGCGTTTTTCCAGTTTTTTTTCTGTGTATTCTTCGAAAGTAATTAATTTTAGATTATTTTAATTTTTCGACGAACTTTACGTAAGATTCGATAGCTTAAATTTACTAACAAAAAAAAAAAACAAAAAAAAAAAAAACCCTTTGTTAGATCGATTTTGAAGCTTCCACTGCCAGTGGCGAAGCGTGAAATTTGGCAACACTGTATTTTCTCTATTTCAATTCACCAAAAAAGTCGAACGCTTCAGTCATCGGCGATGACCATGCATTTCGACCTTTCTAATGAGTTTAAATGGGAAAAAGGGACGTTGCCACTCGCCACTGTCCACTGCACTATGGTCTGAGATCGGCAAAAAGTGGCCTTAAATCAAAAATCAAATTTCTCATCAATTTATCATTTTTTTATACTTTCAAGACCGCAACTTTAATCACAGGAAATGCAAAAATAAATAGTTTAATTATAGAAATACCACTTATCAAGATTGAAAGGTCGGAAACGACGATTTTTGACGATTTTTTGTTCACTATTTTTTGGCCACTTTTTTCTATTTCATTTTCATGCCATAGTGCACTGATAAGAACTTATAATATGATTTGTGTCATTTGGCAACACTGCGTATCAGTTAATAAGCAAGCTTTGACGCTTGGACGAAGGGAGAGAAGGGTTTCTTGACCCGCGATAATGAGAGAGGACGGATTGTTATTTACATGAAACAAAATAAAACAAACCCTCTGATAGTGAGGTAGTGAGGGGGTGGGGAAAAGAGAGCGAGGGGGAAGGGGATGTGAGATGCAAGAGTGAAAAATATTCGAGAGAATCAGGCTGGCCAGCATCAGCAGTCCAACATAACAGGCCGAGTAAGCGTGATAGTGAAGATGTTGCCAAATTTGAGAAAATTTTAAAATATTTAAGGAATTTTTAAAGTCAAAAAGTTCATCAGACTTAGAGTGTCACCTTGATTTTCAAGGTTTTTCCTTAACCCTTTCAGTGACAAATTATAATAGAGGAGTTTCACCGCAATAAGACCGATACTGTCCGATTTAGAAGAATCTAGAGTCCCTATATATGAAAGAGTCTCGCCATACGCGGTTCCATCTCTGATTGGCTGCTGAAAAGTGAAGAAGAAGAAGGGATCTATGAAGCCTGGAGGCGCGCCTCTTGTTTACATCTTCATGGAACCATCTTCACTGCTGCCTAGCTTTGAGGAAACTTTCGGCATTTTTAGCTTGTACTGATGAAAGTTGAATTAGCAATTGATGAAAATGAGTTCAGAACAGAATAAAATTCACGCATTACTTTTAAAACAGGTAGAGAAGCCAACGGGTATTGGAGGTTACGTTGACCTAACAAAGATTACTTCCACACGAATACATGTATAAGTAATCTTTGGCGGGAAGATCGTTGGATAAAAATGTAAAAAAGAGGCGCGCCTCCAGGCTCCTCAGACACCTTCTTCTTCCTCACTTCTGTTCACGTGTCTTGACTCTTTCATATTTATAGGGACTCTAGAAGAATCGTATTACTTTTTCTCACGCACTATCATGTGCACACTGAAAACAAGACTGGCAGAATGCACCATCTGCATAGTTGATTTTGGAGTCTGCTATCAAGTATGGTAAATTTCACCAGATTTTGGTACAAAATGTACCAACATGTTACCTTAATTTTCCACAAGGTACGTTGCATTTACCACATTATGATGAAATTCACGCCAAAATCAGCTGTGCAGACGCTAAACTCTACCGCAGTCTTTTTTTTCTGTGTACCCGGTTTACCCGGACTTTCTCCACAGACAATTGTCTACATACTTCAGAAGGTGACCACTATAACCTTATTAATTTACATGTAATTTTCAAAATGAGAAAACCTGATCCAGAGTTCCTTTACCTGGCAACGTTGTTCCAATGTTCAGGATCCCAGACTCGACCGCTCCGCGGCCCGATAGTCAGTGATATTACGCCCCTTTAACCCGTAAGCTTGACGGTCAAGGAAAAAAATAAACCTCTGGGAGCGCATATTATTACATGTTTGTTTTAAAGCATGCTTTATCCCGGGCACCAAATACCGACTTCATTTTTTTGATTTATGCGTATTAATCACAAAACTAGTAGTAATAACAAAGTAGTAAGTAAATAAACAAGGAGAGGTGCTGCGCTGTGCCCTCTCGCGGCCGCAACACTGGTTGTTCGTGTTCTCCGTAGTGCAGGTCAGGTAGAATTCAGGGGGAGTCTGGCTTGGTTTTCTGAATTTTTAAAAGAAAAAAGAAAAAGAAAAAAACCCTCTCTTGAGTTCTTGACTTGATCGGTAAGGAAGGACGGTATTTCTCTGTACCATCGCATCGGCCGCTTGAAATAAAACCGTTTTTCTCCTTAATTATCTCCCCCCCCCATTATACGTCCCTCTGGATAGCAAGGGTTAAGCGGTCAAAAATGATTTTCTCCCCTGATTTGATGGATATTTTCTATTGTTTATTTAATTTTTTTTTTTTTTTTTTAATAATAACAATATTGAAAATTGAATTAACCCTTAAAGCGTACCCGTTCTCGCCTGTTCACACTCGGAGCTCTTTGATCTCCAAAGATTACCCGAATAACACTCAAGTAAGCGGTATTTAGGACTCGTCTTCGCTTGCAAGGATTCCAATATCAGTTCGATCGGGTTGATGCCGTCGCGTCGGCAAGAGTATATCACCACGCGTTTGATCGAGATTTGAATTTAAAATTCCATCAGATTCATAGGCTGACCGTATCAGGGGATAGGGGGAGGCTATAGCCCCCCCATTTTTTTTTGGGCAGAGGGGCTAAAAATCAGGAAAAAGTCATTACTTGAGACTTGAGAACCAAAAAAAAAAAGTCATAACTTTTTAGCCCCCCCCCCACTTTTTTTGGTCACGGTCCGCCTATGATCAGATTCCATGTTTATTGTTGAACACTGTCAACGTTGTGGCTGGGGCCGCAAATTAAGTTGAAACACTCGAATTCATACTTAAGCTCAACCGATCACATTCAAAATTGAAGACCGTTGGATTTAGTCGATATTTTAACAGAATTCGCCATTGAGTGCCTTCAATTGAGGATGTAGGCAAAAATGGGTGCGGCCTCGGCGGAGTAGTTCAAATAACATTTATCTATACTCGCTTGATTTGAACGAACGAGTGATGACGTGATTAAACATGGCACTGAAAGAGTACCCGAGCAAACATGGTCCATACAGGTCCATAAGGTCCATATCCGATTCCCTATACGGACGATGGATATATGTATGGATATCGTATAAGCGTGTTGATATCCTTACAGATCCATACATGCCCATATATGCATGTATCCATACACCCATACTCTGTATAGGAAATTGGTTACGGGCCTTAGGGACCTGTATGAACCATTTTTGCCTGGGTACGCAGGGTTCAACGCTTGAGTTCAATAAATTCAAAGTTCCCTGCAGTCCAGTTTGCCAAATATTAAAATAATTTAAAGACGGGTTGACACATTGGGGCTCTTGCAAACTTTTGCTACACGGGATTGAAGAGTTGATTCTTACATAAAAACCTGTAAAAATGACGATAATTACACTAAAAAATCACGAAATTCACTCTCAGAATCGGGCTTAATGGCGGAGAGACGCAGGTATCATGGAATATCCCCATCTAAATTGAGACATAATTAATTATCTCTGTGTTTTCGTGGAGAAAGTGACATAAATGACAGGAATCTCCCATGATACCTGCATCGAACTGTCATTACCATCTTGCCGTTATAGCAGTTATGTGACTTTATCACTGAATTTTAGACTTTCTTAGTGTAATTTTCGTGATTTTCGGTGGTTTTTACATCAGATTTAACCATTCCTTTGTTCACAGCAAAAGTTTGCAAGAGCCCCATCGAAAGCATTCATTTTATATATACGTATACCTAAAACAAAAAAAGAAAAAAAATCAAGATAAAACTTGCTGAATTGAATAGGCTACGCTCTGGAAAGAATCGAAAAGAATTGATCGAACGAACATTGGACATTTTTGTAATTTTTCATAAAGATCTGACAACCTTTTATCTAAAAGCCAGTGTGAGGTTGGTGTGATGACCACGATTTAAGCGCGATAGATTTGAGGCCTGGCATGGTCCCATCAAGATGGCCCGTCCAGTTAATGCGATAGCCGCGCTAGAGAGAAAAATACGAAAAAGGTTTGAGACCTGGTTGCCTCATCTATACAACGGATCCTCAGATTTTCGCAAAATTACAATATTCAAGTCGATTCAATCATTTTGTCAGCGGAAAGAAAAACTAAAGTAAAAAAGTTAGCCCCCCCCCCCCCATCCCACCGGTCCTATACGTTGATCAAAAACCTTGAGCTCAAAAGAGTTAGACACTCGTGACGTGCTCCTCCGAAGAAATCCCAAACTTATTTCGTAATTCTCTAATTCGAAGGAAAGAGCAGTCTTGTTGCTTTACGGGACCTCATTCCGGAGACAATTGAACCCTTTCAGACCTGGAGTCCATTCCAATGGACATTTGAATAACATGTAGTCTTATGGAAAACAAAAAAATACAATATGCGCATCAATTAAGATGAGGAAACAGCGCTGAGATCAAGAATGTTAGTCAAAAATCCGTTCCTGGAAAAAATGATTTTCAGGTCTGAAAGGATTAAATTAAGAATTTTGAGAGCCTCGTCCTACGGACTGATCTTTGAAATGATTGGATACGACAGGTAGACTAGATAAAATAAAGGGCCGCTATTGGCCCCCTGAAGTGTTTCTGTAAAAATTATGCCTCTACAAACAAGTATCCTTTGCCAAAGGACCTTTGGCTATACTTTAACCCTATTTTTTACACATAAAAAACACGAAAAAACACTTCGGTAGCGCTGACAAAACCTTTGATAGAAAAATGACCCAGCAAAAGACTTTATTTGAGCTAACCAATTCTTTCGTTCACCCAGCAACATCTATTTATAATAAGGCGTACAAAACCTTTGGTTAGCTCAACTGAAATCTTTTGCTGGGTCATTTTTCTACCGAAGGTTTTGTCAGCGCTACCATAAAGTGGTTTTTTTCAGTTTTCTGTGTAAGCAAACTTTAGATTATCAAATGTAGCGAAGGCATTCTTGGTTATACTTATAGAGAGGTATATTTTTTTGAAAAAGACTTCAGAGGGACCTATGACAAACTCTCTATACAGAAAAAAAAACAGAAATAACGCGCTTTGGTAGCGCTGGAAAACCTTAGGTAGAAAAATGACCCAGCAAAAGACTTATTTGGTAGAGCTAACCAGAGGTTGTGTTTACGCCTAACTAAAGAGAGTTCGCTGGGTGAACCAAATGTTTGGTTGGCCTAACTAAAGTCTTTTGCTGGGCCATTTTTCTACCAAAGATTTTGTCAGTGTTACCGAAGTGTTTTTCTTCGTTTTTTTTTTCTGAGCTTTTAGTCAATCTACCAGTCTTATCCAATGATTTTAAAGATAGGTCCGCTGCCCCCCGAAGTTTGGCAACTGAGGGTCGAGGGGGTCGAGCGCGCGGAGTGGGTCCGGGAGGAGTCTGGTCGTTGGACGCTGACGCGCGCAATGGACGCGGTGTGTTTATAGACTGTAGAGCTTGCAGGAGGTCTTTAGCTTAAACAGCGATAATTTTTGTGATGGTTTCCTGACAAAGTAAATTGATCTGACGGTTTGTTAAGCATTCTTGGTAGGAGGCCCCGTAGCTCTAACGAAAGGTGTTAAATAATATTTTTAACTGTCTACCTGAGAAAGCGTTTTAGTTATTTAATTTGTTCTAGGCTGCGAGGAGAGGAGAGGAGAGGAGTGCAAGACGCGCAGAGTTTAGTGGGTTCAGACTATACAGCATCATTCATTTATGCTGATGAATGAGCAATTCGTTGAACTCAGATACTCAGAATATAATACTAACCTTTTCAATGATGCTATGGTCACTCGTAAATTGCAATGAATCGATAGATTCTCCATACAGACCGATGAAAAAGAATCGATATGGGCGTTTGGATCAATTGAACCCCAAATCGATACTTTAGAAACAACTAGAGAAAAATATTTCTGTAAAATTTGATCACCGAAGTTTTCGGTTGCAGGAACCAAAATGTTCGGTCCTGAGTATACTGAATGCTTCATTAGAAGTACTCGTTACTACTAATGAATTCATAAACAACGAGTAAACAAACTAATTCGATTAACAACAGTCAGTAAATAGCATTTCCCAAATCCTGATGAAATCCGAAAAAATAACTCCTTTAAGAAAACTGGAAAACACGAAACAATTTTAGCAATTTGCAGCATAACAAGGGGTAGTGAAACACTTAAAAAGGGTATGGAAGTGGCTTATTCCGTTGGTATATAAACTATATTATGAAATTAAAACAAGCAGTAATTTGAAGATAACACCAGGGATAACGCACTTCTCACAAATGAAAAACTTGAGATGTCATGCATTTTTATTTGAAATTTTATGAATAGTGAAAAAATAACCAACCTTTCCTTTTTTGGGCTACATGGCAAAAAACTACGGTGAAAATAACCATACGGATACCTGATTTTGGCACCTGCTAGATGCTATGGTAATGTTAACCAGAAGTATACTATGTTTTGACTAGGTACTAGGTGATGTTACCTGATTGCATGCGAATTTACTCAAAGTATCGGTGAGTGTACCATACTTCTGGTCAAGTTTCCCATAACATCGAGCAGGTGCCAAAATCAGGTATCCGTAAGGTTATTTCCACTAATCTTTTTTTTCCGTGTAGGGTCCAGGATTTTTGCAACTTGCTGTATGCGCAGCGGTTTCCGAGACGGACTTCGGGCAGCTCTCTCATTAAGATGCAGCGTCCTTCGGAGCTGCGCAGCAGCTTCTCTCTCTCTCACTCACTCACTCACTCACTCCTTCTCTCTCTCACTCCCGTTGCGGACTCTCACACCTGGCAACAGTCCTCACCTATCGGAAAATAATCTCTCTATATATTATTAATGACGCTCAGCTCCTCTCTCCTTCTCTTTCTCTCACTGCCCTCCCCCCCCTCTCTCACTCCCTCTCTTTCACCTCACCCCTTTTTTCACGCACTCACACTTCTTCAAACGCATTACTGTCATACCGATACCAAGTTGTACACACATCACACATGCCCATTGCCCATACTACCGCATCCACACACACTTTTAATGGATTCTTTATTACAACATTCATAGTCGGATCTATGACCCTTTACCAATTATTGGTTCTGTATTTATAACTTCCAATGCTTATTGCTTTGCTGCCCCGAGGGCCTCTCTTGGGCCTCTGTGCCGAGAGTCACAAGGGCCCTCTTGAAGACTTGAGTCCTTTGCTGCGGAGCGGTCGGTCGGTTGGTTGGTTGGTCGCTGCGCCGGTCGGATCGGTCCGGGCGGCCGCCACTTCATATTTTAGCATTAAGTCAGACTAAACGTAGTTCTATGTTCTTCGTTCCGATAGGTTATGCCCTTTTCATCAATTAATAACCGCGATATTTAAATATTGTTAGAATTATCGGCTTGTGGAGCCTTCTCACTTTTGCGATACTTAATCCTTTATGTATGATTTTTTCCCCCTGTGAAAAAACGTGATTTCTCGATTGATTTTCACTCAAGATGAACGGAAAAAATAGAAAAGACAATGTCTTGAATCTGGCTCTTGCAAACTTTTGCTGATAGCAAATGAATAGTCCAATCTGATGTAAAAACCGCAGTGAAAGTCACGAAAATCACACTATAAGAAAGTCTAAAAGTTACTAATAAACTCCCATAACTGCTATAACTGCAAGATCGTAATGGTGGTTCAACGCAGGTATCATGGGAGATCCCTAATGTCTAATTCGTCAGTTTCTCAACGGAAACAAACACAGAGATATGTCTCAATTTTAGATAGGAATCTCCCATGATACCTGCGTCTCTCCGCCACTAAGCTCGATTATGAGAGTAACTTTCGTGATTTTTTAGTGTACTCATTGTCATATGAACAGGTTTTTATAGGAGGCTAAACTCTTCAATCCCCTACTGTAGCAAAAGTTTGAAAGAGCCCTGTTGTTTATAGTCAAAACCCTTTGAATACTTTAGGAACTTTCAAAATACGCTCATACGCTCGTAAATGTCTTTCGAAAATACATAAACACCCTGCGCTCGTGATTTCTGTAAACCTTCAAAGACGCAATTTCCAGTCACTAAGTCCAGTCACCAAAGGCGTGGAAACTGCGCCTCGATCTTAACTTCTCAAACTAAAATATTGTGTTATCATTTACGATTTTTGTTGGAATTTAGCGCCTAAATATAGGATACTAGCCGTTCCATGCACCCTACGGGCGCCCTCCACGGCCAGCATTCTAGGGTTACGGGCTAGTTGGTAGTTGGTAAAAAATGATAAAATGAAACGGAGTATTGGTGCTGAGAATTAAAGAGATGAAAATGTAAGAATGTGAGCGCAAAGCGCTTGCACTTTCTTGTATTAAATAAATAAATAAAAAAAAAAAGATATTGCCGGGCAATGCGTAAAAAGAACTAATAAGACGCGGAGGATACCAAAATAAAAGCGTTGAAAATCGAAGAGGAATTATAAAAGAGAAGCGAGTGCTTAAAGGTTACATATAACGGTGACAATTCACGGAAAAAATAAATGCACAATGCGCTAAGAATGTTTTCTTAAAAAAAAAAATAATAATAATAATAAAATAAAAAAAAAAAATTAAATCAAGAGCATACTGCAAAATATAAGGGACGTTATTCAACGATCCCGAGTGATTTAAGTCGAAATGATAAAAATTTAAAGAATAAATAAAAAGAGAGGAAAGAAGAAGAAAGACAAACGAATGGTTAATACGAAGAATGGGAGTGCGTTAGTCGAGAGAGATGAGCGTCCGTAAGGAGTGAGAGAGAAGGTTGCGGGTGCGGGCGAGGCGAGCGACAGAAATTTTGGGAAAGAACGAAGTAATCAGTGCGCAAGAGATGACGACGAACGAACCTCCCCCCTCCACCGCTCTCGCTGCACTGACTCGTCAACTGATAAGGTGAGACTCTGCCGAGCGTAGAGTGGAGGGGAGGGGCATATCAGAGAATCCAGCTCAGGCGATGGCGCGGAGCTGCGGAGCATCTCGTCACCTCGCTGTCCGTGCGTCGTGCGAAAATGAGTTTTCACTCTTATTTTAAAATTCATTTTGCGGCGCTCACAGACGACTTTTTCAAAAACTGTTCGGACAGATTTTTTCTAAATACCCTAAGGAATCATCGTGTCAAATTTGAGGGAAATCGCTTCGGCCAATTTTCGGGAAATAGAAAAAACATTTAGGAGGGACGACAGCTTTATATATATAATGTAGGGCTGTAGAGTGTCTAAAATAATAATGATGAGCAAAAAAAAAAAAGAAGAAAAAAAGAAAATAAAGGTCATCACATTTTTGCCCCCCCCCCCCCCCCAAGCCGAACCCGAAATGACGATCGTGGGTTAATGAAAGTAAGACAAACAAACCAGAATCATCGTCCATGCTGTCACACTTTCAGATAGGACTTTTAACAGTTTTAACATGTATGGCCCCTCTATCGCTATATAGCTCGTTGGTTGGTTGTGATTGGTGGCGAAAAAAAAGTTATAAAAATACGTCGGTAATTTAGAGTCTGATAGATGAGAGTAGGCTTTAGAGTCGAAGCACTTATGGAGTAATAATCCAAGTCATCCTCTTTCGCTCAATTTTTCAGTGATTGAAGGTCGTGACATGCGCAAGGTGTATTTGCGTAGGAGGCAAGGCAAACAGTTTAATGGCTAGCTCGTCCGTTTATAAGTATTGACAAGCAAAGTTTTTAATTCCTTTTCAGATCCAATCAAAAAGAGATACAGCAGGCGCTTGTTTTTAAGATCCAAATACTGATCCGTCTCTTCGAGTGAGCGAAGAGCTGCCGTTTCGCGTCTCATTAATGATATTTTTCAAGCATGATGATCGAAGTTGGAACTCCTGTGTGTTATTGTTTCATTTTGATAAGTTTTCGATACAAATATCGGGTTCCGTACCTTTCACAACCTTTTGTGAGGAATTGAGGACATTGAAACGTAAGAATTCGAACAGATGCCGTCAGTGTTAACTGTTTATTTGTTTATGAAGTCAGCTGTGATGACAGTCGGCCGTGATTATTTGAATGTGCCGCGCTAATTTCGCGAAATATCGTGCACGTGGTGGAAAGATACAGAGATGAATAGTGTCTAGTGTTTTTCGCAATTTGTGAGTTTAATACTGAATTTTAGTGTTTTCTGATGCTGCCGTTGTCATTTTCTCGGCTTTTTACATAGGAATTGCTACTTTATAACGCTGTAGCCGAAGTGTGCAACAGACCCATTCACCGACGATTCCACCAGTTGAGCAAAGATTACACAGTTCAGTACAGTGTATGACTGTACTGCACGATTGAAACTTTCTAGTCAATTTAATGCCTTCAAACCAGAAAGAAAGTTGCAGCAAAACGAAACTTTGGATTTTGAAACGTTGATACCTTCAGGTTAGGTTAGGTTAGCCTCTAGCTTCCTGACCGTTTTTCCGTCGATTCATACTGTGTTCCGATCCGAAGGGTATAACTACTTCACTTTTGCTACAGATCACAGATCGACTCCACCTTTACATATTTCGAAACGAGCTCTGACAGTTTGCATTTTTGACACTATACGCAAAGGTATCATAAAGTACGTCGCGAGTAAATATGAAATTCTAGAGGCCGGTTCGATGTCAAAAGTTTGTTTTTTATTTTATTTTTATTTATTTATTTTAGTCTGTGTACATCGGAGAGGTTCGGAAAACTCATGTAAATTTTAGTAGGATTTGCATACAATGGATAATTGCTGGCTATTGCGCGCTTAGACTGGGAATATCTAATGCGGGTACACGGCTCTTGGGCGAAGAACAATACGGAACGATCGAAAAATAAAAAAAGAATATAGACGTATGTTATACACATGCTGGACAGTATATTCTACAAACAGATCTACGATACGATATATTTTTGAATTCGTAGTCGCAGTTTGCTCTGTCTCAATTTATGACCCGATTTGACTATTTGATTTTTTTTTTTCTTTTTCTGCGTGCCTGTGAGTGTGAGGTGAGACAGGTGTAGCGTGCAAAAGGCTGTTGCATAACAGTGGCGTAGCGTGCAATTTAGCAGCGTCATATTTTTCCATTTAAAACCATGTAAAAGGTCGAATGCGAGGGTGTTCACCGTACACCCAAGACTTCGATTTTTTAAATGGGTTTAAATGGATGATTTGCAAAGTTTCCAAATTGCACGCTACGCTACTGTTGCATAATTTTATTACCACTTAAAACTCCCTTAATCGGCTTTTGCAGGTGAATTTAAAAATGCTTCTTCAGATCCGCAAAATGGCAGCCTTGGTTCTTCGTGAAAAGGTGCGGGGAATGGGGGTGTCGGCGGTATGGTCCACAGCAGAGCTGTCGTTTTGCGTAAAATTAATGACATTTTTCAATCCACCGGTGATTCCACCGGTTGAGGAAAGATTACACAGTTCAGTTCAGTGTATGACTGTACTGCACGAAAATACTCTGAATTGTAATCGTTTCTTAATCGGCGCAATCGCACCTATCAGTTGTTATCCTCGAGTTTTTTTAAAGTCATCGACGACTCCACCGGTTGACGAAAGATTACAGATTAGAGTATTTTCATACTTTACAGTCATACACTGAACTGAACGGTGTAACCTTTTCTCAACTGATGGATCCATCGGTGAATTTAAAAATACACAAAATGGCAGCTCTGATTCACAGTCCGCACTCACTTTGGCTCTATTTAATTTATTGACTGAAATGAATTTTAGACTTTTCCACGAGCTCATATTTTTTCTTACAAAATTTCGCTCGAGAAACAATAAACATCTACGGCAAAAGTTTTTAACAAACGCATTCTGAAATGACTATTTACAGCTTTGTCTTTAGAGATAGTAGATCCGAGAGAGTGAAGCTTCAAAAGTTATGTATAGACGGTTTGGACCAAACCAACGACACGTACCTTCATTTTGCAAAGACAAAGTTCGATATCGAAAAATTACGAGTATAAGTTAATATGCATAGAAGTATATTTAAATGTTATGAGGCACCTTCACTCCGCATTGATGAAATTTGATGTCGAGCATTTCGAAATAATACAATAAAATGAACAAATGACAAAGCGCCTTCATTTTGTAAGGACGCAATTTGATATCGGGCATGTACGAATAGTTATCTCACATTATTGTCATTTTTGCTGCAGGAAAGTTTGGTCCCGAAAGCTCTGCGGCTACCACACAATATTACTGCGGGATCTTATACTACTGTGAACAATGACACAGCGCCTTTATTTCGTAAGGAAGCAATTTGATATCGGGCATGTACGAATAGTTATCTCACATTATTGTCATTTTTGCTGCAGGAAAGTTTGGTCCCGAAAGCTCTGCGGCTACCACACAATATTACTGCGGGATCTTATACTACTGTGAACAATGACACAGCGCCTTTCATTTCGTAAGGAAGCAATTTTATATCGGGCATGTACGAATAGTTATCTCACATTATTGTAATTCTTGCTGCAGGAAAGTTTGGTCCTGAAAGCTCTGCGGCTTGGACTCATTAGCTGCGTCCCGCAAAAAGCTTATATAGTGGAACAAAACTGATTTTTCACACAGTGGGTACAATTGCATAGCTATAAAACTCGTTTTAAGCTCTTAAGCTCATATGAAACTTTAAGGATACTCATTTTTACACAGTGGATCAAAATATAGCTTTTTCCGACCATGAAAAGTGTCTTGTTTTTTTATTTTCAAAAAATTCGAGTGCCGATATTTCCTTGTAAAAACCACGGTGTAAGACTCGTTCTCAGCTCTAAAATAAATGATTTCTTACATTTTTACTCAAGGGATCGAAACATGGTTTTTTTCGAACATTAAAATCGGTCGTTTCCTTTTGCTTTAAAATCATTTTTAAGTGTTGATATTTTCTTGCAAAAACCATCTTATACGAGCAGTGGCGGCTCGTGAAATGCGATAGTTCGATGTCTCCATTTAAAACTATAGAAAAGTATCGATCGTCAGTGGGTACAATTGAACCCCCGAGAAATCGATACTTTTCTATAGTCTTAAATGAAGTGGACATCGATAAATCGCATTTCACAAGCCACAACTATGCATACAAGACTCATTTCAAGCTCCAATATAAATGATTTTACACATTTTTAAGCTATATTTCGTTACTTATTGTTCACAATCTTGATTTTCTTAATAAAATTATACCCGGGAAATTCCACGTCTCGCTCCACTGAGCGCCGTTTTCAACCGCCCCAGAGGGATAGTGAAGCGACGTTCGGAAGAGAGTGCGCAGTGCTGCCACTATCTCGGCGCGGTATTCACGTTAATAATTACTCGGGCGGAAATTACGTTCGTGGCTAATCAAAACTGGTCGATGTGTATTGCGTAGGTGCATCGCTGAGCGCGGCAGGCGCAGGAGAGCAGCAAAAAGCGAACAAGCGAGCTGCAGTTTGACCGCCACGACTAAAATTGGAAACTATTCTATCTACGCGCGCAGTTTATCGTGTTTGAACTATCTCTCTCTCAACCGATCCCCCTACCCCTCCCCCTCCTCCCTCCCCCTCCTCCCTCCCCCTCCCTCCACCTCCCCCCCTCCCCTCGCGATCACTCCACGATCCACCCATCACATCTTGTATACCTATTCCTGCTTTCCTTTCTTTTAAATGTATTTATACGCGCGCATAATAACAACTTGACGAGGTTGTATAAATCAAAACTCTATTGAATTAAGGATGGGCGATAGAGAGTGCGATCGGCCCCGATACTCATCTCGCGCCTTTGAGTCGATAAGTAATAGGCGATTTTGTCTCTACCGCGGCATCGCGGGCGAAGGGCTCCCCCCCCCCCCCCCCCCCCCTCCCCCCACCCCTTTCTTCTCCACCACGCCAAAGTCGCTGCAATCACTTCGTGCATTTATTCATCGTTGTTGCCGAACGGTCCTCAAGAATATCGTAGACCAGAGCTGCCGTTTTGCATATAATCAAAGGTATTCTTCAATGCTCGATGATTAAAGAAACCGGCACCGGTTGAGAAATTATTACACAGTTTTTGTTTTGTTTTTTGTTGTTGTTTTTTTTCTGTTTAATGGGGCTGTTGCACACCTTTGCTACAAGCGATTTAATAGGCGATTCAGGTGTAGAAACCTCCAAAAATAACGATGGCTGCACTAAAAACTTCCGAAATCCACTCCTAAACTCGATAGACGCTTTTATTTGGGAAATAATGTTTCGCCGAGCGCAGAGTGCCTTCAATTCTCGGTTTAGGCAAAACTGACACCGCTATGTAGGAATAGTTAACTACCCACACAATTTGATTATTTGGTTCAGGGATCGCATCGGCAATGGGGCTGTTGCACACTTTTTCTATAAGCGATTTAATAGTCGATTCCGGTGTAAAAACCTAAAAAAATAACGATGGCAACACTAAAAACTTCCGACATTCACTCCTAAACTCGATAAACGCTTTTATATTTGCGCGAACGTAATGGTGGCTGAGGGTATAGTAACAATGGGAGATTCCCATCTAACAATACTTTAACTCCATCAAAAAGTGACCAATAAGAGACGACTTTCATTTGACACCGGTGTCATTGGGTGTTGCGGTACCATTCATCGGATGTGGATCACCACTCTGATGACTAATTACTCTGTGATTCATCCTTGTCAGCATAGAAAGAGTGACGGAATTAAGATAGGAATCTCCCATTGTTACTGCCCTCGGCAACCATTACGCCCTCGTAAATAAAAGCGTTTATTGAGTTTAAGAGAGGATTTCGGAAGTTTTTAGTGCTGCCATTGTTATTTTTCGAGGTTTTTACACTAGAATCGACTGTTAAATCGCTTATTGCAAAAGTGTGCAACAGTCCCATTTGGCCTTGTTCCTTTAAGACACACAGCCACATCACATGATTTGTTTTTGTATTCCACAAGATACTTTGGGGATCACTGCTGGAGATCATTTCCCGGGAAGATCAAAGAGAGAAGAGGATAGGATAGACAAAACAGAAGAATAACATCCTTGTCTATCCGGAGTGACAAGATCTGAGACCATCAAATGTTGCCGCCCCGGCCAGGATTCCAACCTGATAGTTCAGGGAATGACTGTGCTGCACCAAAATACTCTAATGTGTAATCTTATCTCAATCGGTGTAATCGTCGTTTAATTATTAAAATATCCGCAAGTTTTTTAAAGTTATCGACGACTCATTCACCAGCCGTGCAGTACAGTCAGTACACTGAACTGAACTGTGTAATCTTTTCTTAACCGGTGCGATGGAATCATCGATGAATTGAAAAATGTCATTAAAAACGGCAGCTTTGCCGCAGAAATGAATTTATCTTTCTCTCTTTTTGCGAACTATACCTATAGAATGTTAGAAAAGGACAGAAATAAGGGCTGCTGCGTAGAGGATATAGAGGTCTCTCACTCTACACTCTTTCTGAATCTCAACTGATCTCTGAAAAATGTGTAGAATGCAGTTTTTGGATATATAAATCTAGTTTTATGTTAAATTGTTCCAACTTTGAACTTTTCTGCGACCTTTTTTGGCGTACGTGCAGTTCTTGAAACCAATCTCGAGGGTTTAACGATCAAAATTTGGGGAAAAAAGGATTTCATTTGTAGATTTTATTGATCACTCGAACGGTAGTAAACACTCAGCATCATCTATGGACGGATTTGGGGCTATATCGGTAAGGATTCATGAACCCTTTCAGTCAATGTGATACACAATATGTTGTACTACTTAATTTAACGTGGGATTCAATGGAGTCCAAATGGACATTTTGCCAAAAGGTGAGTGACTCATCAAAGATCTTAGAAAACATTCCTCTTTCGAACGGTTTAATCAAATCCCGACCAAAAAGAGTTAAAGCCCCCCCCCCCCCCCCCGCGAGTAATTTGTGTATAAAGGAAACCCTTACCAGGATACAGGGGTGGGTCTAGAAAACACTTTTGAGAGGGGCTATTTACATTTGGGGGCATTTCCTAGATTGTATTGCTTTCACCTATATAGGAAACCTTTATCCGATAGGATTTTTGCGTTTGCATAATTTATTTTATCGGATCGGGGGGTAGAACCCTGAAGCCCCCCTGAAACCGCCCCGGGAGCTGATTCTGCTCTTTTGGACGAGACGAGACGAGATAGCGCGGGAATCGACCAATCCCATTGGTTTAAGCGGCGTCACGCAGGACAGATTTCGAGTCATTCGTTCTGAAATGAACGACTCGAACGACTTCAAAATTGTCACGTGACGCCGTTTAAACCAATGGGAATGATCGATTCCAGCTATCTCGTCTCGTTTTGTGCAAAAGCGCAGAATCAGCCCCCTGGGTTCTTATCCTTATCAATCATATATCTTCAAGCCTCAAGGGTCTCTAGTATACTAAACAAGTTACCGTGCACTCTCTTATACAGGAAGACTAAACTGACGACACAAAAATCACTAACCCAAACACGAGTGAATAAACAAAAACTTCAATTCACCATAGCAACGTCGTCGCTGAGTGGCGAGTGGTGTGCAAACAGGCAATGGGGTACGCAGGAATTAGTCTTTCTCGCTCTTTTCCTGTTTGAGTGTATGTAGCAGAAAAGGAAAGAGATAGGGGCTGAAGACACGTTCGAGCCCATGTTTCCGTCCTTTTCTTTCTCACGTTTTCAAATGGGGAAAGAGAGAGAAAGATAAACTCCTGTGTACGCTACTGCAAACAGGGATGGAGTTTAAGTTTGGGTTCGGGTTCGCTATCACGCGCGCCTACTCTCGCACATGAAATTATTCCTGTTGTTCAATATTAACTTTGTAACTTTTTGCTCGCTCGGCCTATAATAGTTATAAGATTGTAGAAGGTGATTATGACAGTCAGCGTCGCCAAAGTTCAATAGGAAAAATACATTTTTCGAATATGATTCAATGTATAACTATACTGATTTTTTGGCTAAATTTGGCAACGTTGATATTACTAGACACGGCATTGGAGGAGGGAGGAGGGGGAAAGGATCATCGCTCGCACGCACGCATATGGGACGCGGACGGGGCATGGTTGCAAGATTTTGCACACGAAAAATCTTTGAAACTCATCCAGATATGAAGAAAAACTTCGGTAACAATTTCAACATATGTGTAATATTGCCAAAGTCTTGACCACCTTCCATAAATCGTGCTTAGAAAAAAATAAAATAAAAAAATAACCGACAAAAGTTTCTCCAGAAATGTTTCTGAAATATTTTATAATGATTTTTTAAAAAAAGGGTAAAAACTATATGATTTTAGAAAATGTGTTGCAATCATGAGCATTTGTTCATTGCAAAAATGGTTTTAGATAAGATTTTTTTTTCTAAATTTATAAATATTTAGAAACTATAATTTCGGCAATCAATTATTTTAAAACACACTCCTCGCAGAAAAAACTTAACTTGAAATTTCGGGTGACCACCCTTGCTTGTATCCACCAACCTTGGACTCAAACTCCAAACAAAAGAACTGGACATGAAATTAAGAACCGTCTTCCTCGTTCATTACTCAACGAAGAACTTTTCTATAGTTAACACCGTGCTCTTAGTGACAAAATGTGTATAAATGGACCTTTAATTCCTTTAATTCCTTTTATGGACCTTTTAATTTCTTTAATAATTTATTATTTGAAAGCAAATTTTTTTCAAATTCGTAGGTCATGTTCTTTTGTTTGGGGTCCGAATCCGAGGTTGGTGCATACATGCAAGGGTGGTCAACCGAAATTTCAAGTTAAGTTTTCTCTGTGAGAAGTGAGTTTTAAATTAATTTAAATGGTCTCATCGTTATTTTCGCAGCATTTTACATTGGAATTGATCTGATCCATTTGCCTACAGCAAAACCGTGCAAGAGCTCCATTGAAGTATAAATTAATATTTGCGTTTGAACGATCTGGCAACCTTGAGAGGGTGACGGTCGGGGGACGCACGAACGAACGCAGTTTTGTACAGCCAAGTTGAGTTGAGTTGAGGCTCATGCTGGTATCAATTTCCTTCTTCGCCAAAGTACCGGTATATAAAGTCAAATAGTGGTATACTACTAAGCTCACCGTCCGTCGGCGCCATTTTCCCGTTTAGCTTTAAGGAGGAGCGACATGCGACCTCTGACGTGCGACATGACACCCTCCCTCCCTCCCTCCCTCCAACCGACCCTTCATTCACGCGGACAGGAGAGATACTTTTCGTGAGACTTACGCTGCCGTGTAGTACCGGCAGTCGTTTCAGAAGTGTAGACTGTAGGCGTACCTGGACTGATAAGCTTTGGCGAGTTTTCAATTTTCATTCCTTTGAATCAATAAAAAACTAGCATCCGACTTTTACATTTTGATTTTAAAGTGTTTCTCTCAGTGAAAGGGCTACGCTCAGTTTTTCATTCATTTTTATTTTGTACACGGAAAAAAAAGACTGGTGGAATCTTCCGCATCTGCGCTGGTTTTGGAGTCAGCTATCAAGTAGATGGCAAATGCAACGTACACTATGGTAAATTAAGTTAACTTGTTGGTACATTTTACCATCATTTAGTGAAATTTACCATACTCGATTGCTGACAATATATAAAATAAATAATATTTTTAAAATAATAATATTTTTCTCTGATAGCTGACGCCAAAATCAGCTATGCATATGGTCAATTCTACCAGTTATTTTTTTCCGAGTAATATGAGAAATAATGTTATGTCCGATGATTTTTCATTATTTTTTATTCACTGATATTTGCTCACTTTTTTCAATCTCAAACCATAGTGTGGTTGTGTGAAGTTGACACAAAAAGGACAATAATTCAAACTTAATATGAGCTTTCAAACTTTTCCTTTGACCTAAACTTCGACTTAGGCGTCTTTTGAAAAGTAAAACACTCTAAATGGAATACCTCTCACTCTCCCTCCAGTAGGTTATCTTATTTTCCAAGCCAATATTAAAAACAAATTTATACGGTACTCCCGCATTTTTCGAAAAATACCAGACTTGTCACTTCTTTTATTATACTTAAAATACCTGTAGATTCTAACAATGATACTGTTGCCGGTTAATGATCTGAAGATTGAACAAACCAATCTTCCATCGAAAGAAGATTCAAAAAAGAAAAATCGATACGACGTTGCTGATGGTGTTTAAGTTATGAAAAAAAAACACAGTCGAGAGTCTTTTTATTATATTAACACGTCATTACACCTAATTAATTATGTTTACGTCAATAAAATGAATCGGGATACAAAAAGGGAGAAAAAAACCGCGCTATTGTGTGGAAGGAGGGGCTTCTGTTTGGAGTGGCTAAAGAATGAGAAGAAAAAGATGGGCTAGCATAAAACACATCATCTGAGTGCTTGGATCGGGTGGGCATGCATCGGGAGAATCCAACTGGGGCACCTCGCGACCTATGTCAGACGAGACCGAGCGACTCCAAGCCGAGGTGCCAAGCAGTCTTCTACTTCGATTCTCGGCTCTCCAAACAAAAACACCTGCAGATATGAAATAGCTCTCTGTTCGTGTTGCCCTCTGTTGCCATGTCACTTGAAAAAAAAAAAGAAGAGGAGCATATATTCCACCGATAGAGTTGAGTTTAGGAGCTTTCGCGCTAAAGGCGAGAAGGGGAAGAAGTGGAATATTTTTCGTTGAATCTTTTACTGAAAAAAAAAAAATTACCAGATGCATGACGATGTGTGAACCAATGTAAATTATAGATACTATAATGGGTCTGATGCAAACTTTTGCTACAACGATTATATGAGTGTTTAATCTAATGTAAAATCGCCTGTAAAGTCCATTGGTGGCATCAGAAAGTCATAAAATGCAATAATAAACTCACAAGAGGCATTTAATGAAATCCACGATGGCAGATAAATATCAAGCAATTTGTATGCATGCACCGCGAACATCCAAGGATAGCCAACCTCACATATCGATCACAACCAATCACAACGTAAACAAACACATAACCTCTACCTCCAGTGAGGTTGTCAAAGTTGGCCATCCTTGGATGTTAACGGTGCATGCTTACAGATTGCTCGATATTTATCCGCCATCTTGGATTTCATTAAACGTCTCTTGTGAGTTTATTATTGCATTTTATGACTTTCTGATCCCACCAATGGACTTTTCAGGCGATTCTACATTAGATTAAACACTCATATAATCGTTGTAGCAAAAGTTTGCAACAGACCCATTCTAGGATTTGTACCATAGTTCTTGAAAATGTTGAGGAAATTCTAGCTCTTTAATCATATTCTAGTTTGAACATTAGAATTTTTTGGTCAAAGTACTAGACTTTCTGAGGTTCACATATTGTTGTACTTTTGGTAATATTACTAGAATTCGGGATTTATTTTATTCTATTATGCTATTCTTATTCTAGAAAAAGGTTCTGCAAAATGCCTTGCGGAGGATAGTTAGACTTTGGGGCTCTTGCAAACGTTTGTTGTGAGCAAATGAATAGTTCAATCTAATGTAAAAACCAGCGAAAATCACGAAAAGCACAATGAGAAAATCTAAAATTTAATAATAAACTCACATAACTGCTTTAACGACAAGATCGTACCCAATGGCGGTATCATGGGAGATTCCTGTCTAATTTATCACTTCCTCTACGGAAGCACAGAGATATGTCTCAATTTAGATAGGAATCTCCCATGATACCTGCGTCTCTCCGCCATTAAGCCCAATGTTGAGAGTGAATTTTGTGATTTTTTAGTGCACTCATGCATTGTCATTTTTACAGATTTATAAATGCAAGAATCAACTCTTAATTCAATCCCCTGTAGCAAAAGTTTGCAAGAGCCCAATTATAGATCGGAAAAATTAATTTTATTAGATATGGTTTAAAGCGGAAAGAGAGAATGGGAGATTTTACTTCCCGCACAACTGACAACAATGTCCTCGGCCGATTCGCCCATAAAAACGCGCCTACCCACCGGTCACGCTGTGCTCCGACCGGCAACCGAGTATCAAAGATTGAGTCAGCGGTTTTCCTTAATCTGCCCACTTTTAATTAAATACCTGCAACCATCAATACGTGAACCGTTTTATCAGGCTCGATTTTGTATTTTTATGTCCATAATAGGTCTTTTAATTTTCTCTCGTTTAAATCGGTCTCTCCTTTTTCTTCTTCTTTTTGAAACTTCAACAAGGATCGCTGTAGAGTGTGGCTGCAACTTGCAAGTATTCGATCATATTTGAGGATTCAGGGCGGAAAGTTATAAAAATAAACGACGAGTCATATTTTTTCAAGACCTTACAAAAATTGAGTTGTATCCACTATCCATTTTAGTTTGCATCCGTTTGAAATTCGAAACGGGTGCAGCTGACTACTGCCTCATTAACGTGTGCAACTGAATAATCATAAAAAAGCATCATATTTTATCGAATATTACTCTCCGAAAACTAAACAAACGATTAATACTCATATCATGTTAAACATTCGACCGTTATTACTACTTATTAGGTTTCATGTAATTTTTTTATGACCGCATTGAACAGTAGCCCGTCCAAAATATTTCTAATATAAAGTCGTAAAAATACTCTATTAAACCCTTAATTATCGGTACTTAATTTGCGTAGATATCTTGAGTATAGACTTTATTCGAAGCTATGAGCTAACTAAAAGTAGATGATATAGTCTATTCATAATACCTATATCAAGCGTCACCTGCACAAAATTGGTCTGCCCAAGGTTCTCCTTAACACGCATTCTGCTCTTTGTTGTTCGTGGGGTGAGGGGGGGGGTGTTGTTAGTATCACGGAAATTTTGCGAATTATCTACATGATCAACACTTTTTGGAGATAATGTATGAAAGATCATGTTACCAATATCATGGTTGCGCTGATCAATATGCTTGCAGATTGATGCATGAAGAAAGATAGTTTTTAACCTTCAGACTCGCGCATCAAAATGATTTATCGAACGTTTATTTCCAGTATTTAAACCAAATCCCAGGATGACTGTAGTTCAGCAAGTCACAATAGGAGGGGGGCGTCTAAATGTTACATTTACTCCATAGAGTTATGCCAGCAGTACATCTAGCAAGTTATCTCAAAGTGATTCGCATTACAGTGGCATTTAAGGTGAAACAATTCACTTGAGCGATCTATACTTGATTTGACTCAAACTTACAAAGCTCTCCATAGATTCAGAATCACACATTAAACCTATAAATGTATTTAGATTTATCGAGGAAGTTTGAGGGTCATTCGAGATTTAGGCAAGAATTTGTTACTTTAGAGACGCTTCGGAAACGCAGAGTTGAGTACTCGAGGTAAATCTCAAGGTGATAGTTTCAAGGTAGCTTGTTAGTAACCTTATGAGCTCGACTTGACTTACTTGGTGGTTTACGGGGAACGTCTCTGAATTGCAATTATTCTCACTCGACTCTATACTCGACTTGAGTGTTCCTGAAGCCAAGTCAAGACAAGCAAATATCAAGTAACGTTTCTGAATGGTCTGTTACAAACTTTTGATACAGCGTTACGAAGGGTCGATTCTTGTGTAAAATCTAAGAGTAAAAAAAAAAAAATTAAATACTAAAAAAATATGTATTAATATAAAAAGTAGCGAAAGCAATAAAGCCTAAGTAAAGAAAACATATATTTATTTTTTTTAAAATTCTCAAAATTCACTCATGAACCGACCAAATGCGTTTGAAGCCAATTCCAAGACGGCAGTCAAATCACCATGGGGAAGTTCCATCTTATTGCAGATTTTTCTATATGAAAAACCACTTTTTTCAGCATTCGAACTTGCAACCCCCTATTGCACTGAAAAGAAGCGATAGTCATAATACCGAGATTCTAGTCATATCGTCGTCCATCTGACGCATAGGCGTAAGTCGAATCCAACGTTTCATGATCATCGTTCAAGTTTTAAATTTTTCGAAGGACACTGCATGTATGAATAATCTTTGAATATTTTTTCCTCTGTTCTTCATGAGTCATAGAATCTCAGAAAAATATTAATTGAAGTAATTGAATGGTTGATCGCACTTGAAAAAATAAAAATTAGTTTGGAAATTTTGAAACGTTGGATTCGACTTACGCCTATGCGTCAGATGGACGACGATATGACTATAACCACAACGATAAGTGGACGACAAAAAGTCTAGTACTTTTACCAGAAAATTCTGCTATTAATACCAGAATATGGTCATAAAAATATAATTTTCGAAAAAAAAAATGCCAAGAACTGTGGTACAAACACTAGAAATTTGGTAATTGTACTATCCCTAAAATTGGTTCACATATTGCCATGTTTTTGGTACTCATTTGACTGCCATATTGAAATTTAATTTTACGCATCTATCAAGTTTGTGAGTCAATTTTGGAACTTTCTGATGCTCCCAACTTTATTTTCAAGTGATTTTACAACAAAACAGACCCTCTCTGATGTAGCCATAGCAAAATTTTGCAACAAAACCCATCGCACCATTATACGGTACTTGTCAGGAAGCGATGTGGTGACCGCCTTTCTGACCAATCACACCACACGCGATTTAAAAATATCGACTATAAAATTATTATGAATGAGAACGTGTAGTACGTAGCAAAATCGCTAAAGAATTCATTAAAGTAATTAATTCCATGTGTCCATTCTGAATGTGTTATTCTGGTCTGCGCTTGCGCGGAAACTTAAATGCGGTATACGAGCGGGAATTGAAGAGCAAAGCCGCGGCGCGTAAATTAAAGGCGGATAAATACGTTTTAGCAGAAACTAGATGAGTGCAGGTGGTGACTGTGGTGAGATAGGCAAAATGCCGCACTCCTGTGTCAGCGCCCCTCTTCTCCCTCCCCATCCCATACCCGCACTTCATCTTTACCCCGTTAATAAAGTATCAACACTGGATCAATGTAGAGGATATTAAAAACACTCTTGAACACCTTTGAATCGGTGAGCGGTGTAAGCGGTGTTGTCGTGTTTTGAGAGGTGGTACGGTTAGCGCACAGTGAATCGACGAATGTAATTTTCAGACCATCATTCGGTGGCAGCTCGTGCAATTTGGCAACAATCCTCTCCATTTAAACCTATGTAAAATAATCGAGCTTTAGGAGGTGCATTGCACCTCCAAAAAATCGATAGATTTGCATAGGTTTAAATGGCAAAACACATGGTTGCCAAACTGCATCATTCCATAAATCTATGCACAAAAATCCAGAGCTGCCGTTTTGCGAATAATGAATGACATTTTTCAGTTCACCGATGATTCCACCGGTTGAGAAAAGTTCGCACCGTTCAGTTCAGTATGTACGGCTGTAATACACGAAAAAACTCTGATCTGTACAATCTTTTCTCAATCGCTGGAAACGCCGATAGTTAAAACACCCGCGGGGTTTTTTTTAAAGTCATCGAAAACTCCACTGCACGTTTGAGATCGAAAAAGAAAGTAGAAAATGGCCAAAACTTTGGCCAAGTGAAAAAAAGTAATCAAAAGATCGGTTTCAATCTTTTGGGCTTATTTTAAGACTTTCCGATGAAATTCCCAGGTTTAAATTACTTTTTCTACGTGCTCTGTGTAATTTAAGTTTGTATTGAAAGTTTATAAAATGATAATTTTTTGAGAAATTTGCGTTTTGAGTTCTGGCCTCTTTTTGGAGAACTCAGATCATAGAGCACCGGTTGAGACAATATATTACAGCTGCGAGTATTTTCATGTGAGTACAGTCATACGCTGAACTGAACTGTGTAATCTTTTCTCAGCCGGTGGAAACATCGGTGAATTGAAAAATGCCATTAAATATACGCAAAACGGCAGCTCTGCGCGTCGCGTTGTTTATTCCTACGTCATTGTATGTTTGTCATAGAAAAAAAAAGCTCAACTTTGCTGAAGTAAAAGTTAACACAATCCCAAATGGCAACGCTGGCAGTAAACGGTGAGCGGTGAGCAGTTTGACCGGACAAGTTTGCAAGCAACAAAGTAACGAAACTTGCCGCACCATCGTTTAGTCGTAGGCACACCAATGTTGCCATCATAAAAAAAAAAAAAAAAAAAAAAAAAAAAAAAAAAAAAAAAGTGATAATATTTTAGATGCAGCCATTTTAGCGAGATGCACGGAGAAAAATGTCTAATTGAAATAATGGAACGTATCAAGAAATTAGGGTAAAAAGAATAAGAATTCTTATTGATTCAACGAGAAAATTAACATTGGTCCAATTGAACGTTCTGATGATTCAGAAGCATCACAAGAAAGAATCGATGGATTTATAAGAATTATTATTATTTTAAAATGAATTTATTTTGACCCCATTAATAATTAATACGTTCCGCAATTGCAACCAGAAATTTTTCTCCGTGTGACCCTTTTGCAATGGGAATTTTCCTTAGTCCAAAAGAAAGATGCCAGCCTTGGTAAAAATGGTTCCATTTCGAAATGAATTGAAAATATATCATCCGTGAAATGAGAGTTCAATGCAGGAAATCATTAGATGCATACGCTCATTCATGGTGCTTGGTAGTTTAAACATCAAATGAAAGTTTCTACTTGAAAGCACTCAAGTCGACATTTTGCAATCGCTCTTCAAGTGAACATTGCATAGTTATTTTTCACTGATTAAATTCCATTGCAAGTTTTTTCGAAGCCAAAAATGAACCAAAATTCCATCGGCGCACAATGGTCCAGAAGTCCGATTTAGGAAGACACTAGTTTGCATTAAACTCGCCCAATATCTTGAAAACGGCTCATCTGACACCAAAACTGGTATTTACAAAAAAGATGGAACGTAAACCGTTTTAACTTTTTTGTGATGACCATTTTTGATGTCAGATAAGCCGTTTTCAAGATATTTGGCGATTTTAATGCGCAAACTAATGTCTTCCTAAATCTGACTTCTGGACCATAGTGCGGCGGCTCGTGCAATTTGGCAACTATGCTTATTTGCCATCAGAACCTATGCAAAAGTATCGATATTTTGGGGGTGACATTGCACCACCTGATGATTGATTGTTTTTGTGTAGGTTTAAATGGAGAGAACATGTTGTTGCCATATTGCACGATCCACCACTATGCTCTTAATTTGAAATATGATTCTAAAAGAGTGGCCAGCAATATTTTAATCTCAGTGAGGAGTGCATGAATTGATGAAACGGATTTAGATGGTGGCTCATCCAACATGGAACAGCGGATTCTCTCCATTTGCACCTATGTAAAATAATCGATCGATCAATCTATCAAGGAAACAGTACTTTTGCATAGGTTTAAATGACACATTTTGAAAACATCAAGATACGTATTAATGTATCAAGATCTATGAAAGGCGAGGAGTCGGCAAATCAAATAATGTCAATTAATTCCTTATAGATTAGGGCTCTAGTGAAGGCCACCTTTAATAAGGCAGTTGCAACGGTCTAAATAGTTTTTTTTTTTTTTTTTTTTTTTTTTTTTTTTTTTTTTTTTTTTTTTTTTAAAAAAAAAGAATAAGAAAGTACTTGATAATCTGAGGACAAAGATGCCTTTGGTTGCTAATTAAGAACCATTATTCCGAAGATGAGATTTTGGCCCATAATACATTGTTTTAAATGAGGATTCCGTGTGGTGACTTCACTACGGGTACGATTTTTTTTTTTTACAAAATTACACGTGCGCATCTCGAAAACCGGGACACTTAGGAAAAACCCAAAGATGCCATTGCTCTCAATCCATCAAATATTATAATTTTCTTTAAAAAAAATAATAAATAAATAAATAAATAAATAAATAAATAAATAAATAAATAAATAAATAAATAAATAAATAAATAAATAAATAAATAAATAAATAAATAAATAAATAAATAAATAAATAAATAAATAAATAAATAAATAAATAAATAAATAAATAAATAAATAAATAAATAAATAAAAAATTAAAATAATAAAATAATAAAAATTCAGACCCTTGCAACTGCCGCATTCCTAAATTAAATGTGATAATAATACCATAAAACTTTCCCTAAAATAATAATAAAAATAAAAAAAGCTTCTAAATGGGGTCTGACATGGCAACACTGTATACGCTGTTCAAGTAGAAGCCGTTCCTTATTCGTTTGCTGCAGCCGCTGTGCTCGGCAGTGTTGCTAGATCGAGGGTAAAAAGCAGTATCGTCCCCATTTAAATCAATGAAAACGTACGGGTTTTTCAAGCCCAATCTGGCAACACTGGTGCTCGGTGCGGTGGTGGAGTCCCAGTCCCATCCTCTGTACGTAGCCGATTAAGAGGCGCGTACAATAATTAAAAATCAAAATGAGAGTGAGGAACAATTACTTTGATATCGGATCGCTACGTGGAAAAAGGGCGCGAAAGAGGTGGGACGGAGGGGAGGGAGGGGGAAGGAGGGGGAAGGAGGGGGAGTAAGTCAGAAGGAGAGGAGGAAAATACACTTTACAGCTTACCTCTCAGCGCGATCTCCGAGACCATCCGACGTCTTTACGTCGATAGAGGCTACTTCAAAATGGAGGTTGTAGGTGCGACGTTGTCGAGGTTGAGCGCGATTGACTTTGATGAGTTTGATCCCTAATTTGAGGTATACTTAACCCTTTATGGGCCATGCCCGAATTTACTCGTTTATCTCCTCTAGTCTATTTCACACTGTTTCAATCTTTATTCCGAATAAACGCGTGTATCGACTTGCTAGATAAGATTTAGTCGGACGCCTTCGATTCAGCGTATAGGCAATTCTAACTCCTCCGAGTACGACTATTTAACTACCTTTCCTTTTATGAACGGAAGAGTGGCATTCTTTTGAATTAACCTGGCCCTTAGGGTTTAAAAAGCAGTTTGCCCAAAATACATTTTACCTTCAGAAATTTACCTTCACACTGGGACAGTTCTGTTGCAAGGGAATAGACGGTCTCAGTGCAAAGTCAACGGTTAGCCAACCCACAACAATGCACTCATCGGTCGCAATCGATTGTGATAAAAACTCGCGCAGCGTTCCAAACTATCTCACTCACTCTCTCGTGACCTCTATGTATGTATACCCATCTCTTTCTAGTCTCGAATTTTGTATAAGTACAGGGCCTTACTTTACGACATATTATTATTATCAAAATCGCGTTAAAATGCCTCGAGGAATTCTTTTCAGCCAAAAAATTTCACGAAAGATGTCTCTATAGGTATATACGATTTTTAAAATTAGAGTGGGAGGGCAGTACATGGAGGTTACGTGAGAGCAAGAGAGACAAACTGTCTTTGTTTGGAACTCTCATCGCCGGATGCCGCCGTTACTAAAACCCCATATTGCTGGAATTCTTACTCCTCGTCCTAAATCGACTAATTTGATGTGTACCTAATCTAGGTTTATTTGGCGACTTTGTTTTTTTTTTTATCAGCAAATCTTAACCTGATGCCACATCCATATAACGTATACACGTATAAGTTTTAATCTTTGACTGGAACAGAGAAGATCAATAGGCAATAGCCACAGTCATGGCCGGGGTTGGTCGTGGGAGGAGAGGACGATGAGGCCCCAGCCCCCCAAAATGTAACAAATAGGTCGGAAAGGGAGAATGAAAAAAAGGAGGGGGAAAATAACGGAAAATACCTACAGCTCTACCCCAAAAGAAATGTTGGCGACGGCCATGCTATTAGCACCATGTTTCCAAGACGAATAGATCCAAAAGAACTACAATATTGGACACCCTCCCCCACCAGAAAACCAATGTGAACCACAATCTAAGATGCACCAAAATAGACAGAACAAAAAAAAAAATAAACGAAAGATTATGAGACCGCAAAACAAACCAGGTCTGCCGAGTCGCCGCCGAGTCACGACGCAAGATAATAATTTTTCTGCACAAGTTTGTCAAATAATGAAGCATTGAATTCAATTTTTGTGACGCGTGATAGATTCAGATATACTTATCTATTTCTGTACGTAAATAGCATTGCACAAAAGTGTGATGGAAATTCAGAAATTGGGACCGAAAATACGTAATTCGACCCTTCTCTCTGTCCTTTTCAGACACACATGCTCAAATGTGAAGGTAGAAACTGAACTGCGCAGTGGCGAGGCGTGCGATTTGGCAAAGTTTTTTCCCCCCTTTAAACACATTAGAAAGGTCGAAACGTCTGGTCATCGCCGATGACCGCTTATCATTCGATTTTTTCAGTAAGTTTAAACGAAGAGAATACATCGTTGCCAAATTTCACGCCTCGCTACCGGTAGAAAGATAAATAAGAGGGTCAATGGGTACGGTAACCTTTAGTGTAAATTGATAAAGTTTGCCTTGCGTATTGCATACCCTGATGAGATCTTCTGTCCAAACCCAATTACTTTTGCACAGGTGTTACCGAAACCATCGCGAGGCTAGAGGTGTTAGATTGTTCGATGATTTGAATAATCGATGTCTTGGTAATCGATCCATAGATTATTTTTGAAAGTTGATTTTTGATCAATACATTGTTTTCAACACGTTCTGTTAGTCGGTGGTGTTCTTTGGTCTCACTGAATTGGCAACGCGGGGTCCGGGGTTCGAGACCGATGATTTTTTTCTGCATCGTTCCTCTATTCCGCGCAAGATGGAGGCATCGCGACCCGACTGCGCCGCGTCGCACAGTCAGCACAAATGACCCATTTTTCGACCAAATATCTACAAGTTCAATTATCACCAAACTTATCGTTTTAGATGAGACTTCAGACTTTACTACCGATTTCCGCCATCAGAGTGCCACCATTCAATTGATGACAAATTACAGGCCACGCATAAGTGATATATATTTTTAAGAGAATGGAATCCGAAGAACGTCTCTGCAAAATACCTCATCGACAGCGTGCTTTTAAAAATGAGGCTGAGAGTACCAAAAAAGGACGGAATATCATATTTTGGTACAAGAATCTATTTTGCGAAATTCCGTTTTATGGTACTCCCAGCCTAATTTTTAAAAATATTAAAAAGATATTTTGCAAAGACATTCTTCAAATATTTATCTAGAATCAAACATTCCGTTTTTTTCAGGAGAGACAGATAGAGGACCCATCACACCTATAATGCTTCTCACCTGTTATGAAAGTGAGGCAAGTGAAATGGGTTCAGTTTTTGTACTAGGGCTCAACAAAACAACAACCAAGAATTTTCTACTATTGAGTAGTGAACATTGCTCCAATTTAAATCTCCATTTTTCGCTTTGAACTCAAAATTTCAATTAAATAAGGCATGCAGTTTTTGTATAATTCATCAATAACCATTATTCAGGATGAAAAAATAAACAAAAAAAAACGCAAATAATTTAAACCACGAAGAAAATGTAACCTGCGTCCATCACTCAGCAGTAGACGACTTGTTGGAAGTTATTGCGATGAGCCCAGAGACAAATAGAGCATACTCCCTATTCTTCCTGTGGTTGCTCGCGGTGTCCACTTTTTGTGAACCACTATTGTCGGGACTCATCGGCCTCAACGATCACTCTTTGCCTAATGTTGGATGGTGAGCTCAACAAAAGACTGTGATTGGTCCGCGGTCCCGGAAACGGAAACAGGTTTTGCTTGGCGAATGCAAACAACGCGCTCAACAGTCAACAATAGGCGAATGTCGGCTGTTGTTTCGATGAGTTCCGACCAAACTTGAGCCAGAAAAGTGGACACCTGTCGAAAGCTTTGTGTTGGGTCTCTTTTTGTCTCTGGATTAGCTCCGACCAAAGATCCAGAAAATTGGCCACCATGTTCCTGTAGCTAACTTTACATGGGGTCTCTATTGGTCTCTGGTTTTTATTGATACAAATTTATATTACTATTACTATTGACCATTAATTTGATATCAGTCGAACGTAAGCGCTCTAGGTGTCAGAAATCGGTAGTGAATACTGAAGATTTGTTTTAACGTTTTGGCGTTAGTCCAAAAAAGTTGTCATCTTTGCCCACTGCGTGACGCCGCGGAGTGAACACATTTAAAAAGCGAAAGAGCTGCGGACTGCGCGCGCGGAGCTGAAGAGAATACGAGGAGCCGGAGGGGATTTTGGCCCAATAAATTATAAGCCCTTCTCGCGCCCATCATTCTCGGCCCAAGCAAATTTGTTCTAAGTTATACGATGGTGTGATGCAAAGCGATGCCGCCGCAGCCCCCCGGGGGGCCGGCGGGGGCTGGCGGGGCGAGCCGCGACTCAGGTGTGAAGATAAAATCTTAAACTCCTCCAATGTTGTTTTTTATAAACCCACATTTTGCTCACTCATACCCCTCCCACCCACCTTCTCACTCTCTCTCTCTCTCTCTCTCTCTCTCTCTCTCTCTCTCTCTCTCTCTCTCTCTCTCCTCTCTCTCTCTCTCCCTCTCTCTCTCTCTCTCTCTCTCTGTCTCTCTCTGTCTCTCTCTGTCTCTCTCTCTCTCTCTCTCTCTCTCCTCTCTCTCTCTCTCTCTCTCTCTCTCTCTCTCTCTCTCTCTCTCTCTCTCTCTCTCTCTCTCTCTCTCTCTCTCTCTCTCTCTCTCTCTCTCTCTCTCTCTCTCTCTCTCTCTCTCTCGCTCCTCTATCTACGACCTTTGCTCCATCTCACTCATCCTCCAAGACTTGTCTTCGATCGACTTTTTTTTTTCATTTTCGATTGAGTTAAATGAGTTTTCCAGAATTCATTCGCGATTGGTTTAGTGCTTAATGGATATTCTCAATTCTGAGAATAGGAACGCGCGTCAAATCACGTTTTTGTTGAAAGTTGCTCAGCGGTTTGATGCTGAGAATGCAATCAATGCATATTCACAAACGTTTCCCAAACTAAGAACTTTGGAGGACCTTATATAGAGACTTAAATATACGCCTGCAAAGATACAGAGATGCAAACCTCAGTCGCCTAGACAGAAAGTTTTGGACCAAACCCGACCTTTTTGCCCAAAGCTTTCTTATCACGACGTCAGTCTACTGAGCCACAAAACGAGTGTAGAAAATAAATTGTGTTGTCGCGTTTTTCACGATAAAATATCGTTTGTTTTTATGATTACAGTCGAAGCTCTTGTTTTTCCACGTGCTTGAATTTAGCCCTTTTTGATCCTGACTGGTACATCACTCTGTTGAATAGTACAGGAAAAATTCAAAATTATGTTCCGTCGATATCTCAAATCGGTCAAAAAATGGATTCAGCCCTTTTTTTGATTTTATATGCAACATACGAAATAATAAATCTATGTTTTTCCAATGAATAATAAATGTGTATTTTTTGTGTTTGTGTGTGTTCGCGGACAAGTATAACCTCTACCTTGGGGACAGACACTTTTCCGATGGTGCCTGTGGGGACTTTACCAGGTCCCCACAACCATTTTTACCCCCTGTAAGATTAGGTTTGGATAGGTTAGGTTAGGTTAAGTTTGGTTAGGTTAAGTTGGGTTAGGTTAGCCCATTATGAGGACCTTCATGCTGTTTTATCCTACATTGTGGGGACGGTCCCCATAATAGGGGTTTACAGACGTGTGTGTGTGTGTGCGAGTTTTTTCTCTTGTGTGTTTTTTCATGAGCTGAAGTTTTTAGTGACTTTATACTGACTTTTTACTAACTTCCTGATTATTTTTGTTGCAGGGGATCGAATGAGTCTTATGCTCAGACCTGGCAGAATTCAAGAAATTGAGGAACGTCTAAGCAGCGGTCGCTGATTTCTTCACTTCAAATGGTTCCTTGTTCAAGCGGGAAAAAAATTCCGCTGTCATTCCTATACATATATATAAATCGATGTAAATATTGAATAGTGATACTTAATTAATGTTATTTGTGTTTTTTAAATGTTTATATGCTTCATGTAAAAGTAGCCACAATCCTAATGTCGATCTTCGTTTTCGACTAGCCCATAAGCAAATCAGCATGTTACAAGAAGGTTGGAATTAGCGGAAAGGCGAAAAACCGGTGAGACTGGCAAAAAATTAAAATTCAAAGTCTGATGCTCCTCGTGGTATTTGCGGAGAGGTGTGAAAGGCTATTTATTATTCAGTGTCGTCGCCGTACTTTCCCCCCGATTCTAAAGAAATCGATCCATGAAAAAAAAAAAACAAAAACAAAATAGAAATAAAGAGTCACTTTCGAAGCAGAGACAAGATCGAAAAAATTCACCAAATACCACCCATAAATTGATAGTCTGATTTTTTTTTAAAAAAAAAAAAACAAAAAACAAAAGACAAAACAAAAAAGAAACTGAATATCAAAATAAAATTGAGAAAAAAATTTTACAATTTTCAAATGGGACTGAACGCGTTCTGATATACAAGGAACAATTGGGAAAATAAACAATAGTTGCAGTCGACTTTTTAGATTTTGGCTCACAATCAGATAGGCCACCTGGAATTCTAAAATTAATTGTGATAAGAATTTCAGGTTGCCTACCTGAAACTGAATCTATGGTGTCGACTGACATAATTTAATTAGTCGAATGTGTAAGTGTACATGTCTCACACATTTTTGAAAGAGGGACACAAAGTAAGTTCGAAATTAATTCACTCACAGAGTCTTCATTTTGTCACTCTCATTCTCAACTACAAACAGTTTTGCCGCAAATAATACAGAGTAAAAATCAAAATTCTGATTAAAATCAAAGACAAATTTTCGCTCCCTCCCTCGACGAGATTCTCCGACTCTTACAAAGAAAAAAATTCCATTGAAGATCAGCCCTGAAATGAAATGTAAATGTCACGACAAAGAAACAAAAAAAAAAAAACAAAACAAAACAAAAAAAAACACATTTAGAATTGATGACCCATCTGATGCTATACACATGTTCGATTCTTTTATTTGTTTGTTATGTTTTTTTAAATGTTATTAGACAAGGAGTCAATCAAATATGAAAATTATTCAACTATTGTACAACATTGTTGAGTCCAACGATGGCCAATTCTTGGTAGAAGGGATAGAATAACAATGCCAATTCCGATCCTTAAAATATATTTCATACTTTCAAAGTTGTTCTCTGATTCAAGGTCTTTATAAAGATGGGTGCTTGTCACTTTAAACTTCCTAATTTATAATTTCTCTTTCCTCTTTGAATTGTGTATAAAAAGTATAAAAAAGCACATCAAACACATCATTGGAAGAAGAAAAAAAAGTAAGAGAAAAAAAAACATGACTCTTTGTCATCGACAAACAAGCTCCATTCTTATCCGGATTCCAATAAAAATGAAACATTATTTGTTATTATACATGAATAAAATGTAAAATAAAGTGAATAGATCATTATTTTGTAGCAGTTATCGTTTTCATTCGGGCGTTTATAATTTGTTAGCTCCTTGCGTGAAAGAAAGGGAGTGATTGTGTGATGATGATAGGGTCACAGAATTGAAAAGAATTTCATGAAAACCATTCGCCGGTCGACAAGTGTTGATCGTTGATTGTTGATTACAGCATTGAGTCCCCGCTCCTGCGGTTTGCGTTGAAGGGTTGCTCGGTGAAGGTGAATTGTCGGGGTGAACTGTGCTAATGGTTCATGGAGTTGCACCCCTGCAGTTTTTGAGGGATATCCATCATTCAGCGCAGTCAACGCTCCCTGCGGTTAACGATCTCTCACCAGTCAACAGTCACCTGTACACAAAAGCACTCTCGTATGCACCTGATTATGGTTGTCGGCTAGTTGACCTCTTTTTTTCCTGTAACCGCAACTCAGCGTTTAAGAGAATAATTTAAAAGTTGTTGTTATTATTTTTTTTTTCTCGACTCAAAACTTTTCTTAAGTGCTAATCAGTCATAATCGTTGCCAGGTTATGCCAAATAATCGCAGATTTTCTAACTACACTATATAATGTGAAATAAGGTTTTTAACAGTCATAATACTGGCAACTTGGCAGTCATACTTTCATGCGAATTTAATTTTTACACCGTTCGCGTCGCATCGTTATCTCCGACGATATTTCCAAAGTTACAAAAGCTACATTGAAGTCTAAGTTCTGGAGGATAACAAGTTGGAACAATAATCACTGCGCGATGTACCGAAAGCGGTAACTTTTGACATTAATTACGACCGAGCGAGGTGGCAAATTATACTGACGAGATGGCGATCATTACTTTATTTTTTAATGTCTCGCGTCTCGTATAATAAAGGAACAGTCCAGCAGTCGGAGGGATCTTCAGATAGTTTCAAATACTTATTAGAACAGACACAGAGCGGAAGGAACGTGGGAACGGACCGAGTGTTGGCAAAAAGAACCATTTACTGTGACATCCAAAGATTATAAAATAGAACGACGGTACTGACGGTAGCAATTACCGAGGATGAGGGACTGAGGATGATGTCAGTAGCGCACCGAGAGTTTCTTCATCTCTCTCTTTTCTCCATTAAGAAACCCATGTTAGACAAGGATGGACAACGGAACAAAACCCCCAATTTCTATCTTTTTCCTACTTATACATTCAAATGGGAAATGAGAGAGATGGAAGAGAACCTTGTTGCGCCAGTGGATGATGTCAAAACAAAGTGGGTAAGATCATGCATTCTGCGGACTTTAATGCGGTTGTTGGTTGTTGCACACTTCTGAAGCGATTGAATAGTCGATTCTGGTGTAAAAATCTCCAAAAATAACGATGGCAGCACTAAAAACTTCCGAAATTCACTCCTAAACTCATTAAACGCTTGAATTTGCGCGAGCGTAATGGTGGCGTAGGGCAGTAATAATGGGAGGTTCCCATCTAACAATATAGAGAAAAAAACTTCGGTTCATATGGAACACCGAGGGTGTTTGGTTCCAGTAACCGAAGTTTTCAGTTGTGAGTACCGAACTTCAGTTAGGAGTACCGAAGTGGTTCAGTAGGAACGAAATGTGAGTCATAGTATTAGTCACACTTACCGCAAACCGGTACTCTTAACTGAAGCTCGGTACTCAAAACCGAAAACTTTGGTTACTGTAACCGAACACCTCCGTGCTCCATATGAGCCCAAGTTCAGTTCTTATAACCGATTTTTTTTCTCCGTGAATACTGTAACTCCATCAAGAAGTGACCAATAAGAGAAGAGACGACTTTCATTCGGCACCGGTGTCACTAGATGTCACGGTACCATTCATCGAATGTGATTCATTATACTCTGATGACTAATTTTTCTTTGAATCTTCCTTGTCAGCATAGAGAAAGTGACGAAATTAAGATAGGGATCTCTCATTATTACTGCCCCATGCCATCATTACGCCCCCGAAAATAAAAGCGTTCATTGTGTTTATAGGATTGGGCTTTGGAAGTTTTTAGTGCTGCCATCGTTATTTCTGGAGGTTCTTACACCAGAATCAACTATTAAATCGCTGATAGCAAACGTGTGCAACAACCCCATTTGCAAACAGTAGCGGCGTGTGCAAACTAGCAACGGTGCATTGAGTCCATTTAAATCCTTGTAAAATATCGATTCCAGGGAGTGCACTGTGCACCACCCAATATTTCGAGCTTTTTCAAGACCTTAAAATAAATATACTGGATGCCAGATTAGAAAAAAGTATATATTACTCACACGAAGTAGTGCTTCGAAACAACAGCAACTTTCTTCGGTAGAGCTAGAACTTTTTCTCTGCGAAGCTGATTTTTAAAAGGCTGTTCCGGCTCTACTTAAACTTTGTTTTTTCAGTGTTGGTTGTATTGATTTTAAAAATGAATTTACGATTTTTCGGAGTGGATTTTAAATTCGAAGGATTCCAGTTAAAATTCATGAGTATCCATCTTGTATACCGTGCTGAAGCAAAAGTTTGCAATAGACCTACAGGCACCTTTGGCTCTCTCGTGAAGATCTCAAAAAAGTTGGATACCGATTCTTACTTATTCAATTCATGACTTAAAAACGAAAAGTTCAGGAACTTTGCGCTTTTGCAGGTTGATATTTGATTCCAGCAAGTCCACCATTTGCGAGGGAGGTGTTGGCCATTGCCTCGCCTTGTTTATGGTGAGAGACCATACAACGCGACTGACTCGCCTCGCTCGGCCGGCTGGGATCGAGACCGGCGCACACAAGGGCAAAATATAGATTTTTTAGCACAAATTAAAGAGTGTCAACATAATTAATGCCTAAAAAGGAGAGCAGTTACAATGGTCGCGCACTTCCATTGGCATTCGTTCATTAGAAAAATAATGTTTAAGGGGAGAAGGAGGTCTGAAATGAAAAAAAAAGTTTTTTTTTTTTTTTTTTTAAAATTTTATATGAAGGAGAACGTTCTCAGCTTTAAAATGATATAGTGCATTGTACAGTTTAGAAAAAAAATCAATTTTTCATGAAGTTATGAAATGGAGGAGTCCTTATCAGGTAAGCTAATTTTCCTTTTTCTTTTTCCGATACTGAAAAATGTGGTTTTTTTTACCTTTCGGTGCATTTTTCTCAGGAACTAGTAATGCTGTTTTTATATATTTTTTTTTTTTTTAAATTTTCCTCAGAACCAGCTCTATAAGCAGGACTAGGATATTTTGACTATCTCTTTTATTTTTTTTATAGACATTCAAAGCTCAAAAAAAAGGTAAAAAAATCAACCTAACTTTCAACTTTGAAAAAAAAAAAGTTTTCAATGAATTTTTAAAATCCTAGTCCTGCTTTTATAGCCAACACTCATACACAACTTCATGCAAGATTGCAGCCTTGTAGGTCAAATAGTTCCTGAGAAAAATGCACCAGAAGGGAAGCATATTTAACATGGTTTAAAATATGACCTCCTTCTCCCCTTGATGACGTCGGTCAATGGGGCTGTTGCAAAGTTTAGCTACATCTGGCAAGTTAAGGGTCAATGCAGTAGTAAAAACCTACAAAAATAACGATAATATTACTGCTAATTCACAAAATCCACTCCCAAACTCATAAAATGCTGCCAATAAAAAAAGAGTTTGGTGCATTTCAGAGGGTACCATCTTTGATTTTCCTGGATCCGCCAGTGGCAGTGCTCAAGTCGCTGTTACTGTGTACCACCCATAGCTGCCGTTTTGCGTATTTAATCGTATTTTTCAAATCTCCGATGATTCCACCGGTTGAGAAAAGATTACACGGTTCACTTCAGTGTATGACTGTACTGCACTCTGATCTTTAATATTTTCTCAATTGGTGCCCGTTCATAGGTGTCGGTGCAATAGGTACCCGTTGAATTATTAAAATACCCGCAAGTATTTTAAAGTCATCGACGTCTCCACCGGTCGAAAAAAGATTACAGATGCGAGTACTTTCATGCATTACCGTCATAAACTAAACTGGAGCGTGTAATCTTTTCTCAACCGGTGAATTCAGTGCCCGTTCATAGGTGTCGGTGCAATATCCGTTGAATTATTAGAATACCCGCAAGTATTTTAAAGTCATCGACGACTCCACCGGTTGAGAAAAGATTATACAGATGCGAGTATACTTTCATGCATTACCGTCATAAATTGAACTGGAGCGTGTAATCTTTTCTCAACCGGTGAATTCAGTGCCCGTTCGTAGGTGTCGGTGCAATATCCGTTGAATTATTAGAATACCCGCAAGTATTTTAAAGTAATCGACGACTCCAACGATCGAGAAAAGATTATACAGATGCGAGTACTTTCATGCATTACCGTCGGTAGGTGTCGGTGCTCGGTGCAATATCCGTTGAATTATTAGAATACCCGCAAGTATTTTAAAGTAATCGACGACTCCACCGGTTGAGGAAAGATTACAGATGCGAGTACTTTCTTGCATTACCGTCATAAACTGAACTGGAGCGTGTAATCTTTTCTCAACCGGTGAATTCATCGGTGATGAATTGAAAACAAAAAATGTCATTGATTATACGCAAAACAGCAGCTCTGGTATCACCAATGTGCGGTGACCATAGCATGCGTGCAAGTTTACACGAAACCAAGAACAAGAAGAAGGGAGGGGGCATCCATCCAACCAACGCAACGTAGATGAGCCACGCCAATGGAAGTAAAAATGAAAATACCAGCAAAGACAAATACGGCAATTGTAAATAAATAAAACTGTCCCGAGTTCAGCGCGGTGAGGGCCGCGGGGTGAAGCAGATGGAACTTCCCGCTGTTCTCATTGGTTCTTCCTCTCCACCGTTTCCACTTCAAAACGGCGCGCTCCCTATCCGGCACTCTGCATGTATATATATGTCTGTGCAATGCCGCGCGATAAGGCGAGGGCGGGCGGTTTCTACTCTCGCGGGACGCAGGGACGCGGGGTCATTATTTTCTCTTTTATTTCTGGTTGTTGGTGTTCTTTTTTTTTTTTTGCGCGAGGATGTCCGCTCTGAAGGGGCGTGGTTAGATTAGGTACAATAAATGTTTACACATATACAGGGAAGTGCTTACTCATTTTACCTATGGCCTCTTTGCATCCGCCTGCGCCTCTCTTCCTTGTGCCAATACCTGTCGATTTCCTGAGTTGCCGAATCTTTTTAACCCTGTGCAAACTTCATGCAAAAAAAAAAAAAAAAAAAGGGCATATGACAAATTTTATAAAAAAGGAAGTTAATAATGGACTAGAGGTAGTTTCAGAAGTGTAGGCGCACCCGGGCCGATAATCTTTGGAATTTGTCAAAATTGTTTCTGATATTATTCGATGAAAATGAATGAAAATTAAATTGAGTATTCACTTTTCACTGAGGAACACTTTAAACGCAAAATAATGAAGTTAGAGCCGCAAGTTTGGTTACATTTGAAGGAATTAAAGTTGAAAATTCGCCAAAGATTATGGTTTAGATGCGCCTACACTTCTGAACCAAGCTCTAGTAGCAGGGACTCGGAGCCGGAGCCACTCTCTATGGTCTGAGATCGAAAAACAAATCGCAAAAAATCAGTGACAGTAGCGCAACGAGAGTTTCTTCATCTCTCTCTTTTCTCCATTAAGAAACGTATGCTAGATAAGGATGGACAAGGGGATAAAACCACCTCTTTCTGACCTAATGCTACTTATACATTCAAATGGGAACGACAGATGCGGAAGAGATCCTATGGTTGCGCCAGTGATCAGTGAAAAAAGTCATCAAAAATAGTAGTTTTTGATCTTTTAAGCTTAGTTAAAAACTATTTGGTGACATTTCTATAGGTTAAAATGGCTTGTTCAAAGTGTTCTTATTAGTGATTAAAGTTGGTCTTGAAAGTTAATAAATGATAAATTTATGATAAATTTAAGTTCCGATTTTGGCCACTTTATTATGATGATCTCAAACCAAAGTGCCATGGTTCAAGTCGAAATTAGAGTCTTTCAGGGAATACAACCAACAAAAATGGCTTAGAACCAGTAGTTTATTTTTCCAAACTGATTTCAAGTGTTCTCGTACAGTCAGAATTTGATTTCATAAATTACGGTCTAAATTATTGCAATCGAAGATCCAAGCAGTGTCAGCTGCCAAAATGAGCGGTCTAAAGAGCTCTCATTAAAATTTAATGCAAACTGTAATCCATGAAATTAATTTCTGACCGAGCGAGAACACTTGAAATCAGTTTTGGGACGATATAGTATTAACGGTCTAAATACATTTTCATGGTTTTCTGCTATACGGTTATGAGTTTCTTTTAATTGTAGTATCAACCAATTTGACAGCTGGCTGATTGTTGTGTAACATGGCAAAAAAGTTACAATTAGGAGTTGTTCCGTCGTTATTAGCAATTCTGTGCGATAACTATTCCTACACGCGTGATGTCAAATTGCGTCTTCTTGAAATGAAGGCGCTTTGGCGTCGTTAAAGGTTGGGCTCGGCGTGACGTTATGGTGCGCCTTTCGTGAGACTATAAGCGTCTTCCCATTGCTAACTGATAGGATGGCTCTATGGGCCATATGTAGAGGTGCACTTTCAACAGATATTCGACTTCGATGTATGATTTTTGTGTAAAATTCCGAGAAAATTACAAGTAACGCAATTCCACCACAATCCTTGTAGTATGAACTGAGTTAGAGTCGCACATTGAAAATGCTATTAGGTGGCATATTTCTTTCTAAAAATTTACGACGATGGGGGAAGTCGCAAGGGCCTGAATTTTGATATTTAAAAAAAATAAAATAAAAGCGTGTATTAAAATCATTTATATACGTACCAAAGTACGCAAATGAAACTGCTCTAGAACTGAAAACAAGGATGCATTTGGTTTCTAACTAGGTTACATTTTCATAGTTCTGCAATTTTGACCCAAAACGCATGGTTTTATAAATGGAAACTCTGCGTTGTGACGTCACAACACATACTATAACACAATTTTGTGCAACTTTACACAAATGCATGTGTCTTCAGAATTTTGACCCTTGTAACTGTTCCATTTCATACCGCGCCTCTTTTACCATGAATTTATTGGTGTACCGTGCACTTGGCGTAGACGTAGAAATGAATGCTTCGACAATTAACTTTTGCCATTTTATGGAGAGAAAAGTTGATTCTTCTGTGAAATGAGCTAGGAGAGGGAAGCGAGCGGGTAGAGGGCAGTGGCGTAGCGTGCAATTTGGCAACATTTTACTCCGTCCATTTAAACCCATGAAAAATATCGAACTACAGGGTGTTCGGTGAACACCTTTGCATTCGACCTTTTATATGGGTTTAAATGGACTCAGTACAATGTTGCCACATTGCACGCTACGCCACTGGTAGAGGGTTAAGGATTCGGTGGGAGGGGAGGAAGGGGAGAGAAAACAAAAAAAAGCTGTAGAAACGCAATGAAAAATGGCACAATCTACTCCTGAACATAATTGAAACATAGGCCGATGACGAAATTAACCTCATCTCTGCACCTCGTTACCGAATTCAAATTGGACCATGTCAGCCAAAGAGAAAGGAGCCGTCAAACAAATGTTTCTGAATTCCCCAAAACTTCCAGTTGTTTACCACAGAGGCCCCAAAAAAGTAGGTACGTCTCATCAGAAAATCCGACAACGCAGTCACAAAAACGGGGAGTAAAAATGGGGGCTCGTATCTGACGCGATCAAAAACGCATCAACATATAATGAACAAAAACAATTAGCATAAAATAGAGGGTGAGTGCAAATGATGATGGGTCGCTGGTGAAGTGAAATTCAGCTTACTAAACGGAGGAGGGGGTAGGGGCTGTCCTGCATAATCACCGTGTTCTCCCCTGTGTTGGATGAGCCCAAATTATTGACTCCTATAACTTTTCAGCAATGGCGAAGCTGTATACTTACAATTAGCAACGTGCGTTATGTCCAGAGACAATATATAATAGAGACCACGCACTAGCCGTGCGCGCGGTGGCTGACTTATTTTTCGGGACTCAACAGGAATTAACACAGGGAGCATGAGAGTGCACCATCCAACACGGTCTATACGTTGACTGATGCAATTTCGGTGCTTCTGGCTTCACTAGGCAAAAACCTCAACGATGTTTCTCATCAGTCAACGTATGGACCATGTTAGCGGTGTTCTGTTGAGACCCCGAAAAAAAAAAGTTGCCATCGCGTGCAAACATGGACAAGATAGACAGTGCGTGGTCTCTATTATATATTGTCTCTGGTTATATCCATATCAGTGGCGTCGCGTGCAATTTGGCAACAATGTATTCTATCCATTTAAACTCATGTAAAATATCGAATTCAGGGGGTACACAGTGCACAAGGAACATTCGATATATTTAATGAGTTTAAATGGAGCAGTTGCATTGTTGCCAGATGCCACGCGACGCCACTGGTCCATATGAACCGAAGAAAAAGATCGAACTGATTATGAGTATATGGTATATGCGGTGAAAATTCTGGAATACGACCTTTTGCATGTGTTTAAACGGACAAAGTACAACTTTGCCGAATTGCATGATTCGTCACTGCCTTTCAGTAACACAATTAACATTTCTGAGAACCCATATATCTCATTATAACCAGGATCCATGTACGTTAGGTCTGGCCGGTAGCGCCAAATTGGAAAAGCCAAAGTTTGGGAACCCTGTTTCCCGATCTCACCGCCATCTTGACTTCGACTATCCCGCGAAGTGAGAATTGATTGCCTGAACAACAAACAAGCTGCTGTTAAACGTTCGTATTTGACTATTTTAACAAGTTTAACTTTAAAAAGTATTGCGAGGAATATATAATTAGTCGATTTTGAACGAATAAATATGAATAATTTTGCGTTCCCAAACAATGGACCATCGCATTGGAGTGGGCCGACAATCGACATCTACCGGCCGCAGACCTGATGAATATATGGATTTTGATCATACACATGTAACAAGCTCTACAGCCACCCTCCCCCCAAATCCTCCGGCTACACGGAAAAAAATATTTGGTAAGATTTACCATCATGATGCCTGATTTCTGCACCTGCTAAAAAGATAGTAAACTTTACCAGATATTGGGTTGAAAAGAACAAGTGTCTAGTTCATTCAACCCGATACATGGTCCAGTTTACTATCTTATTGGCAGGTGCAGAAATCAGGCATCATGATGGTAAATCTTACCAACAATTTTTTTCCGTGTAAGACCATGGTGTGTTCATCTGGTTTTTTTTTTGGATTCATGTTCTAGAAAATTTATACTCCATACTACTTCAGCAAAAGTGTGCAAAAAGTTCATAGAGTAGTTCCGGTCCAACAAAATTGCGAGAAAATCATCGAATGTGTTGCAGAGCTTCTATAAATCTTGTTTCTCGCGTGTAAACGTAGAAATGTGACCTTTTTATCTCAATAATCTCAAGTACATAGTTCGTTCTATTGACATGGATTTTTATGAAGTTCAAAAAAATTGAAAAGCACTTTAAAAACTTCTTAAGAAAAATTCATTCGATTCACTATAGTAAAGTATAAGATTCGTAGAGTTCTTTTCCATAATGGGGATCTTGCAAACTTTTCTGTGAGCAAATGAATAGTCAAAATCTAACGTAAAAATCAGGGCAAATCACGAAAATTACATTAATAGAAAGTCTAAAATTCAGTAATAAACTCACATATCTGCTATAATGGCAAGTTCGTAACGGCGGTTCAACGTAGTATCATGAGAGATTCCTATCTAACAAGGGGAGGCTCAGAAGTCGCCGCCTCCGATTTTGAAAACAATTGCACGAAAATGTAGCTAAAGCAAAACTATTAGACCCGTGTTTCTCACTTTTTGCCAATGGGCCTTCCTAAAGCGTCAGGAATTTTTTGAAAGTTGCCGAAATTCACGTTAAAAACCCGAGCGGAGAGCGTTCAGAATATTTACGTAAATTTCGGCAACTTTCAAAAAATTCCTGACGCTTTAGGAAAGCCCGTTGGCAAAAAGTGAAAAACACGGGTCTATTAGTTTTACTTTAGCTACATTTTCGTGCAATTGTTTTCAAAATCGGAGGCGGCGACTTCTGAGCCTCCCCTTGTAAGTTTATTATCTAAGTCCCATAATACCTCCCATATCTCCCATAATCAGGGCTGCCGTTTTGCGTATAATCAATGCTATTTTTCAATTCACCGATGATTCCACCGGTTGAGAAAAGATTACACAGTTCAGTTCAGTGCATGACTGTAATAAACTAAAATACTCGCATCTGTAATCTTTTCTCAACCGGTGGAATCGTCGATGACTTTATAAAACTTGCGGATATTTTAATTAATCAACGGAGTTTCCGCTGATTAAGGAAAGATTACAGATCAGAGTATTTTCGTGCATTACAGTCATACACTGAACTGAATTGTGTAATCTTTTCTCAACCGATGGAATCATCGGTGAATAGAAAAATAGTATTGATTATACGCAAAACGGCAGCCCTGCCCATAATACCTGCGACACCTACGTGCCTACGTCTTTCCGCCACTAAGCTCGATTCTGAGAGTGAATCGTTAGTTATAATGTACTCATCGTCATTTTTACAGGTGTTAATGGAAGAATCAACTCTTTAATCCCGTACAGCAAAAGTTTGCTAGAGTCCAATTCGGCACTGAAAGGCTCATAACCAGTTGATCGTCGATGAAACATGAACATTGAACAAATCATGTCATTTCAATAACGGTCATAAACAGAATTTGAACAAAGAATTCTGAAGGAGCTACCTCTGCAGAAAAAGGGCTCATAAAACATCGGGTGTGCTCTTTCTGAGTAATCAGCATTAGAATAGAATAGAGACTTTTCACTAACAAGCGCACCTGATGTTTCACAAACCAGTTTTACTTTTTCCAGGGATAGCGTTGATCTGTCTTTTGTCGGCTCACTCATCCTCCATCATTCATCGTACACCAACTACTCTCATCAACCAACAACCGCGAGAGGATGGAAGTCATCAAGTCATCAACTCTTCCGCTAAAACTACAAGCTCAGTTTACGTGCATTTAAATCATCATCATTATTAAAACCGCCGTTTTATTAAAAAATAAAAGAAGAAAAAGAAGGAAAAGAGGGAAAAGAGGGAGGGGGTTATAGAAAGAGAGGGGGAGAGAGAGAGAGAGAGAGAGAGAGAGAGAGAGAGAGAGAGAGAGAGAGAGAGAAGAAAACAGTGTTAACACTTAATTGTTTGTTAACGCATATTATTACGATGCCATAATATATGCTGAAGAAACTTGAGACTCTTTATTAATAAGAGAATGGGAAAAACAAGGCGCGTAAGGAGAGCGCTATTAAAAATATGCTAAGTAATTCACCACTTCCCAGGTAAGAGCCAATATTTATTTTATTCAGGTGTTAGAAAAGGAAGTTGAAAGTTCTTATCGCATCACGTAGTTAGACGTAGACTCAGGGTGATGAGCTTTTGAAACATGGTTTTTCATCGAATCGACGCTGGATACGGCTGAACTAGAATGGAGTGAGGTGTAACTAAAAAAAACTGTTGGCAATTTGCAATTGCTATGCAATTTGGCAACGTTTGAATACTGTCCATTTTCCATTGAAACCAATGCAGAAAGTCGAATGGGGCTGTTGCACACTTTTGTTTTAAGCGCTCTAATAGTCGACTCTGGTGTAAAAACTTCAACACATAACGATGGTAGCCCAACAAACTTCCAAAATCCACTATTAAACTCAATGAACGCTTTTATTTGCGCGAGTGTAATGGTGGGATAGGGCTGTAATAATGGGAGATTCAAACCTATCTTAATTTCGTCACTCTCTCCATGCTGACAAGGATAGTTCACAGAGTAATAGTCATCAGAGTAGTGATCCACATCCGATGAATGGTATACCGTGACACCGAGTGTCACCGGTATCAAATAAAAATCGTATCTTATTTGTCACTTCTTGGTGGAGTTACATAGTATTATTACTCCTAGATGGGAATCACCCATTATTACTGCCCTAAGCCACCATTATGCTCGCACAAATAAAATCGTTTATTGAGTTTAGGAGTGGATTTCGGAAGTTTATAGGGCTGCATGCCATCGTTGTTTTTGGCGGTTTTTACACCAGAATCAACTACTTAATAAATCGCTTCAATAGCAAAAGTGTGTAACAGCCCCATTCTAAGGTGCTCAAAGTGCTCATCGCACATTCAACGTAGAGACCTACATATCCTCTTCCCCCTTTGCATTTGGTGATTTCAAAAGAACAGACTTTGTGATCCCTCTATCAAAAGTGAGGCGTGAAATTTGACAACGATGCACTTTCTCCATTTAAACTCACTGAAAGAATCGAATTCTTCGGTCATCGGCGATGAACAGGCATTTCGACCTTTCTAATGTATTTAAATGGGAGAAAGGAACGTTGCCAAATCGCACGCCTCGCCACTGCCCTCTATTTCGGTAGCTTGTTGATTTGAACTCACACAAAATATAGAACCATTTCAACCATTTGGTGTGCATCGATGCGAGAGGGCAAGAGAGAGAGAGAGGGAGAGAGGGATAGACAAATTCCTTGATTCCCTAATGGTCGTACCCAAGGATTACGGTTCGATTGAGTTTGTCTAAGTTGATAGGTCCGCCAACTGATTTTTCTCAAAATTCAGAGCTGAAAAGTTCAATATATTTCTCACTTTTACGCGTTTACCGATCCGTCAAATAATTCTCCCCTGACAAGATCTCACCATCACATGAACACAATTCGCGCTAATGTAAATAATTTTTCGGAGATTTGTCTTGGAAACAAGCCACGACTGCCCCGAGGAAGTCGAACGAATCCTTTTAATTTGAAGCCTCGTAAATTTAATAAGGATCATTTTTCACCTTAAAAAATTCGCCTACAGGTGGTGCAGCTCACTCATAATCAGTTTAAGGAAGAAAGGAAGAAAAAAAGGAGAAGTCAAAAGAACTCGTAAAAGAGTCCGGCCCCTCGGAGATACAACACCACGACCAAACACTCACACATACTCACGCACAAGTCCGTCATTTCCTTTAAACACCACAGAAAGCGCCATTGTTGCCAAGTTTAAAGTCCAATACACATCTCAGGGTCATGGGTATATACAGGAATTTGTCTTTCTCTCTCTCTCTGGCCGTTTGAACGCATGTGTTAGAAAAGGATACCAGAGGGGGGCCATCATGGGCGGCGCGTGGGGTCAAAAAGTGGGGGGGCTAAAAATCAACAGCTTTTTTTTTTCTTTCTTTCTTTCTTCCTTCACCTTTTTCGCAATAACGTTTGACGCAGGCGGGGGGGATAAAGAACCTTTTTTCTTCTTTTTCTCTTTTTCTTTCTTTTTCCTTTTTCCCTGTTTTCCTTTTTTTCTCTCGTTCAAAAATTTGTTTAGCCCCTCGTTCCCAAAAAAGTGGGGGGGGGGCTATAGCCCCAATACCCCTTATACGCGCCGCCTATGGGGGCCATCACGTGACTTTAGTCCCTATCTTCGTCCTTTTCTGTCGCACGCGTTCAAATGGAAGGAGAGAGAGAGAAAGAGGGAGAGAGAGAGAGAGAGAGAGAGAGAGAGAGAGAGAGAGAGAGAGAGAGAGAGAGGGAGAGAGAGGGAGAGAGAGAGAGAGAGAGAGAGAGAGAGAGAGAGAGAGAGAGAGAGAGAGAGAGAGAGAGAGAGAGAGAGAGAGAGAGAGACATTCTAGTAACTACGCCTGTATATGCTCAGGGCTGCCGTTTTGCGGAAAACTTTTTCAATTTACCGATGATTCCACCGGTCGAAAATTATATTGCACAGTCCAGTTCGGCAATGTGACAAAAACCGACGAAAATATTCTAATCTGCAATATTTTTTGCCTCCGGTGGAAACACACGGAGAAATTCCTTCGCATTCGACATTTTACATGGGTTTAAATGGACACTAAACGACGTTGCCAAATTGCACGCTACGCCACTGGTCGCGTCGTGATGCGCGATATGGTCACTGCTGAACTGAACTTTAGGTTGTGTGCAATAATCTGTTTGTCAACCTATACAGAAAAATCGGTAAACTAGAAAAACTCCCCCAAACGGCTGCAATCCTGACACAGCCCACATTTAAATAAACAATTTCGGGACTTTAAACCTGGAAATTCGGCAACACTGCGACGGAGACCCGCGGGGACGAAAAGGACCTCGCGCTCCTCGAAACTCGCGCCCGCGTAATAAATGAGCAATAATCAGTTTAAATGTTTGAATTTAAGAATCGTTTCGGATAATAATAATAAACACATTTCTCGGACTGGGGGTTGCAATGAGCACGCTGTTCATCGCACTCACACAAACACACACACACACACTTTCTCAGATCATGCTCACACCCGCTCAAACGCGGGCGGAATTTATGAATATAAATATGACCGAAAAGGAAAGAGAGAAAAAAAAGTGTTTGAAAGATTAATCAGTTTACCGAACGGACGAAGGGGGGGGGGTGTAGTAAAGGGGGAGGATGGGGAGTATGAGAATATCTATTAACGTTTACACCTGCTAAATGATAACGGATAAAAAATGGACGCTGCCACTTTAGCCTAATTTCTTTACGCGTCCGCGCAAGCGCACTCGGCAAGCAAGCAAGCAAAGCGCGCGCTTTTGAAATTATTCCGGATTGAGTGTGTTTTTTAAGTGCGACTGCTCGAGTCAGAACAAGCTTGCCTCAGAGATGCGATGCTCGTTTCGGGTATTGGGTATCGTGATACGAGCAAGATACTGTAGGGTCCTTATGACCGCCGCTATGTGGCTTTGAGTGTAGAATATTGTGGAGAGACCGAGGTAAGAACGAAAATCAAAATTTTAACCCTTAACCTCCTGGCGTAGGTAGCCGTGTGGTAACTGGTAAAGCCTGGTGGGTAGTACCTAGACCATAATCTTTGACGAATTTTGAAATTTCATGCCTTCGAATCGCAACAAAAATTGCCTCTGATTTAAACCTTTTGACTTTAAAGTGTTCCTCTATAAACAACCGACGCTCATTTTTATTTTCATTAACTTTCATTGTGTAACAAGAGAAATAATGTTAAAAAATGCCAAAGATTGTCGGTCTCGGTGCGCCTACACTTCTGAAACTACCTCTATTTGTAGATGCTTTGGAAACACATAGTTTTCCACTCGTGATTAATCTCAAGGAGATAAAAAATTTCAAGGGAGCTTGTTAGCTTTTTTGAACTATATAGACTCGATACTTAAGGCGAAATTGTTTCTGCTTTGCTCTCTCTCTCTCTCTCTCTCTCTCTCTCTCTCTCTCTCCCTCTCTCTCTCTCTCTCTCTCTCTCTCTCTCTCTCTCTCTCTCTCTCTCTGCATTACAATTTTACTTATCACTCGACTCGACTCCGACTTGAGAATTTTTCAAGCCAAGCCAAGTCAAGCAGATCTCAAGTAAAGTCCCTGAATTACACCCCCAAGACCCCGAGTCAGGTGACGAGTGACATAACCTTCGTGCAATCGTACTATCATTTTCAAAAGAAAGTATCCTGCGGTAGAAATTTTCATTCTTCCATTCCTTGATCAGTTTAAAAAAAAAAAAAAATGTGTGTAGTTTTCAGGTATTTTTGAGTGTCTGACAATGGGTCTGTTGCAAGCTTTTGCTACAACAATAAAGAGTGTAAAATCGCCCGAAAAATTCATTGGTGGCATCAGAAAGACATGAAATGCGATAATAAACTCACAAGAGACGTTTAATGAAATCCAAGATGGCGGTAAAATATCGAGCAATCTGTATGCATACACCTTTAACACCCAAGGATTGCCAACGTTGACAACCTTACAGCTTCAGAGGTTATGTGTTTATTTACGTTGTAATTGGGTGTGATCGATATTGTGAGGTTGGCAATCCTTAGATGTTCGTGCGGTGCATGCATACAGGTTGCTCGATATTTTACCGCCATCTTGCATTTCATTAAACGTCTCTCGTGAGTTTCATAGAGCATTTTATGACTTTCTGATGCCACCAACGGACTTTTCACGCGATTTTACGTGAGATTTGGACACTCTTTAGTGTAGCAAAAGTTTGCAACAGACCCATAGTGCTACTTAGAAGTATACCTTAAAAAATCTGAAACTCTTGGAAAAATAATGGACAGCATGACCAAGGACCGTTTCGAAGATAGCCTTTCTTTTGAAGGTCACAGTACATCAATATTTAAATTTTTTAAGCGAAAAAACTAAAAGTATTCGATATTCATGTTCGTAAAGGAACAAAATAAAGAATGTCAGAAGACTAGCCTTGAGGTAGGCCACCTTCAATGCTTAAATTCATTCAGATAAGTATTGCGGGTGGCCTACTTCAAGGAGACGTCTGACATTATTTTTGTCCTCGACTGTACGTCTCAGTTCACTGCGCGACGGAATACGGGATCACGCCTACCGCGCGCAGACTAGACCGTTAATGATCGTTCATTACTTAATGCGTATGTACTCGAGAGGCGTGTCCCTTCTGACAATCGGAAAATTGTTTTCTTGTTTCGACCACGGTTTAAGGAGCCCGAAAAGGAATTGTTGGATTAACAAAACTCTGCACGGTCGACTTGTGAAAGTCCGGTTCGTTCTCGGATTCCTTCTAACAAGCATGATGAGCCATGGGAAAAAAACTAAAAACGGTTCTACTATTGAAGCCGATGGTTAATTCTCAGCAGATAATAATTTCAATTTGAGAGTATGACGGCGGTGGTTTAGGAACAATCGATCATCGTTTATTTCTGTATTATTTGGGAACGTATGCAAAAGTATCGATCATCGTTTAATTATGTATTATTATGTATTTTGAACGCATGCAAAAGTATCTATCGTCGTTTAATTGTGTACTACTTGAACGTATGCAAATCAATCAACAATCATCTGTAGATTCAATTGAACTTCTGAAAAATCAATTCTTGTTCTTAATTTTTTAAATAAAAAAAAAAGAAAAAAGAAAAAAAAAATAATTCAAATCAATAACGACTGAATTAAAATGAGTGCGTTGGAATTTTTTGCTACGACACTTGTAGCATGTTGGATCAAAAAAGGCAGACACCACTTTATCAAACTTTCGGGAAAACGGATTGTTTATAGGCTACGGACTTGAACATCAAACGATTAGGCCTAGCATTTTCAAGAGTGTAAATTCAAATATGCACGCTTTCTCGATATAAAAAATTGATTTGGCTAATTTTAATCCCAACTTTAGAGGAAACATAAATAATAGAAGATCTCTAAGAATGAGAGCAAAACATTAGTTTTTCTAAAACCAAGAACTCTCGAGGGTCTTAAAGACGCTTGTTCCGCCTACAATTTAAAAACACAAGTAAAAATACAGATGATATACAAAGTGAGTCACCTAGACAGGAAATTTAAGGCAAAACCCGATTATTTACTTTCGGTCAAAGTTTTTTCATCACGTTAGTTTACTGAGTCAGCGAGCCACAAAATCAGAGCAGAAAATGAGTCCTTTGGGGGGTTTTTCTTCAGTAAAATATCGTGTATTTTTATATGTTCACGGAAGCTATTTTTTCGCACAGGCGTGGATTTATCCTAAAACTTGTGCTTTTGCAAACACTTAAAAATCATGAATTTTGTCAATTTAAATCCGTACCGTGAAAACAATGTCGAATACAGCAAAAATGATTCAACAATATTCCACCGTTGACTTAAATCGGTCAAAAAGTGGATCCAGCCATTTTTGGTCCTATATTTATGCCTCAGTTATTTCACTCACACGAACTCTCTATATTTTTATTGTTCGTTGCTTAAAATGGACGAAATTCGTGTCAAATTGCTCGCTCCTCCTCTATGACTATAGTTGGAGTCCCGCTCATCAAAACGAAGCTATAACGAAATTATTGATGATTCCCTCAAAAATGGGCGATTCGTAACCATATAAACGCCTAATTCGGCTAGCGGCTGCGAAGCCCTCTCCTTCAAAGTGTGAGATCTATTCGAAAGTCGTAGAAGATGATTTGAATCAACTTTGGCCGAGTGGTTTTTCGATTAACGCGAGAGTTAAAAATGTCAAATAATCGAAATCCTATTTTCGGAACCACGGCCGTGTAGATACTTGATCCCGCAAGAGTATTATTTTGGAGGCATAGAGAAAGGGGAAAGCGTTTGCCGTTAACCGCACAACGGGTGTAAATAACAGATTTTGTGGCCCAAAAAGCAGCAATAACTTAAGATGACAGTGGCGTAGCGTGCAATTTGGCAACGTTGTAAGCTGCCCATTCAAACCCATGTAAAAGGTCGAATGTGAGGGTGTTCACCGAACACCCAATTCCTCGATCTTTTATACGTGCTTAAATGGACGAATTACAACGTTGTCAAAATGCACGCTACGCCACTGTAAGATGATTCCAGGGTCGATTAGTTCGAACCTTGGACACCACGTCTCGGGTCTCGCTGCTTAAAAAGTCAACAATTTTTGACTGAAATTGATTTTACTCTTAAAATACTATGACTTACAAAAGAAAAATCCTCTTGTCGAAATTGTTCTTGATGAACATGTCTTTCATTTTTAACATCGTTTTAAATTTTTTGAGGCATAACGTCACAAGTGGAAAAAGTGTGAGACTCTGAAACACCCGAAACCCGTAAAAAAATCGTGAATTGATCGAGAAATGAAATATAATAGAAATTTCGATCAGGATACTTTCTTTTGAAAGCCATAGTACAAACTTGGAAAATGTCAGCACCTCTCAGCATACTTCAAGAGGATGCCCTGAAAGTTTCAAGCTAAATTAACACTCAAAAATAAAGCCGGAAACCGGAAATAATGAAATACGAAAATTCCTATAAGCATCAATGAGTGCAAGTGAGGCAGATAGACCAGAGCTGCCGATTTGCGCAGATTTAATGGCATTTTGAAATTCGCCGAAGATATCACCGGTTGAGAAAAGATTACACAGTTCAATTCAGTTTATGTAATGCACTTAAATACTCTGCTTATTTGTAATCTTTTCTCAATCGGTGGAAACGCCGTCAATTAATTATATCCGCAAGTCGACGACTCTACCCGCGGTTGAGAAAAGATAAAAGACGCTAGTTTTTCGTGCATTATCTACAGTCATACACAGAACTAAACTCTGTAATCTTTTCGCAACCGATGGAATCTTCGGTGAATTTCAAAATGCCATTAGATCTACGCAAATCGGCAGCTCTGAGATAGACATACTATGTATATACATTTTTTCACTTGCACTCACTAAGCTTATGGCAAGAAATGAATTTCATAAATTTCGGCTTTGTATTGATTCTTAATCAATTTCGCTCGTTTTAGGCTCAACAAATCCATAAAAAAAATTACATTGGTGCTGACGTTCTTGAATTTTGCATATTTCCTTAGTTTGCAATTTATTAAAATGGCAAAGCACGACTTTTCTCAAAAGCGACTAGTAAAGCCATATCCATTGGATTGAAATCTGGAAAAGTATCGCCTGGAATCACCTTAAAATCATTGAGGTGGTTATTTAAAAGCTCCCCGCACCTAATCGTAGTTTTCTCTTTGATGCATCGTTTCTATACGCATAAAAAGTTCCAATAAGTTGATGCTGTAGATTTGAACGCAATCTCAGAGTTTTGTTAGACGCATTTATTTAAGTTCTTGATTCAATTTTGGTATTTTTTTATGCTCTTAGCGTGATTTTTAAGTGATTATATACCCTCTCTGTAGTTATAGCAAAATTTTGTGACAAATCCATTATTTTTAGTGATTTTATTCACCAATGGACCATCACCCAACTTTCTTTGACCACTGTGCGTCCTTGAAACGAGTGAACTTTGAAGGACAACGTCTCATAGATTCAGGCTATAGAAGCAAGGAGCGAGCCATCACTCAAAATCGGACGCAACTGTTTTCCATTAATCCTCAATAATCCCCGGAGTTCCTTTTTCCAAGCCCTTCATAACCCCTTCTGAGGTGTTAATGATCCATTTTTGCTCTTATCCTCCCTCGAATTTATTGATCTAAAACGGTCCCTCCGAATAAGCAACGTTTGAAACTGTGTATTCCAGAAGTCCTTGTCAGGCCCAAGTCGTAATACACGTACTATACCTCACATGAAAAAACCAACAAGTCTGCTAGTTCATTGTGGGTCAGCAGATCTTTCCATGATTTAACATGAGAAGTTCTGCTTCTCATGTTAAATCATGGTAAATTTTACCATACTTTATAGCAAACTTTAAAATCAGCAATGCAGATAGTAAATTCTAGCAGTCCTTTTTTTCTGTGTTCATGGCAAAAGTTAAAAAGTTCATGGTAAAGTTCATGAATATTTTCCGTGTGTTTGCTAAACCTCCTGCAGACCACAGAACCACAAAATCCGCGACTAATTTGAATATTGATCAGACACTAGTTTGCATTATAATGATCCGTCAGCGTCAGTCGCGTGAGAACCGGCAAAATGTGTCGCTGCATCCTATTTGTTGTCCTATAAAAGATGCCGCTCTGAGATCGATTTATCACTGCAACTGAAAGCTCGAGGTAAAAATTGTTCCGAGTGCATGCATATAGGAAGAGTTGTAAAGTTGAGTATTTACAATGAGAGTATGGAGATAATGGATGCATGTATATGTCCGATGAAGTTACAAGGCTCTTAGTTTTTATGAACCTAGAAAACAGAGCGGCGTTCAACCCCGCACACGATCAACACTGCGCTGGGGCCGTAGAATACGGCGTGTTCCAATATGAATGGGAATTTTGAACCATCATACTCTATAGTCAAATAATCTTTTACTGTCGACGATATGAACGTCGAAATTATACAGCACCCTCCTTTTATTTGCATACGAGACATATTTGTTTTACGCCCGTGGAATCTGATTGATCAGGTGGGTAACTCTACACTGAAAAAAAAATAAGCTTTTAACTGATTTCTACTTAAAAGTATGGACACCACTTAAAACTGTTAGTTCGACTATTTGAATTAGTAAAATTAACTTCGTGCCGTGCTAATTAACACGGTTATTGGTTACGAATTCAAATAGTCAAACTAACAGTTTTAAGTGGTGTCCATACTTTTAAGTAAAAATTAGTTAAATTTAGCTTATTTTTTTTCAGTGTAAAAAAAATGGACGAAAGAATCTATCCTTTTCTTAGATGTTTCCTGTATATTGTGTAGCAAATCAAAGTAGTTAAAATATAACCATCCAACCGTGAATATTACACGCACGAAAGTAAATACAGAAACCCCTGTACAATGTACCCACCACGCTGTAAGTGATAAAACTCCAAATTGATGCACAGAATGGGACTTTTCTGGGAGGGGGGGGATTTACCTTCACAATTGTACCAGTGCATCTTGTTCACCTGAACAGATTGAAAGCGTGCTTATTGTCTCGTCGAGGGGATATATATTGCAATGCCAAATGCAAGGGTTTGGCTAAACCCCCCCCCCCCCCTCCTTGAGCCTAAATATTCCACTATCGAAAAAGTAGGTCCCCCCCTCATCACCCACATTTTGAAAGACTTCTAGATCCGCCACTGTTCTATTTGTGAAGTTCAGCTACCATTACTTAATACTTATCTACTTCCGACATAATTTATTTGGACGATGATGCAAATGACGAAGAGCGGATGGATTTAAACACCATATTACTGGTCGTTTCAGCCGTGAAAACGGCCGATGGCAGTTGTCGTGATTGACGTTAAAGCTCTTCCGAATGATGGAGCGGGGAGCCGTTGATTTTGATGTAGACGTTTCAGCTGTTCACAGAATCACTATATGCGCGTAAACAGTGCAAAACTGCCATCGGGCAACTCATCTGCAACGATCTATATGCATGTCATTTGCGGATCCAGCAATCTGTCAATAGTGTATTCTTCCTATTTGATTGCATGAGAAATAATCGATTAGTCACGGGACTATATAGCCCCTTCAAGAATCGATCGTTTATCATACATTCAAATGGAAAGAACTCGCAGTTGTCAGATTGCTGGATCCGCCTCCTATGTATACACAGTGTCCTTAGAATCATACAGAAGTTTGTCTCTCTTTTCTCTTTTCCGTTTAAATGTTATAATGCGTGTATTAAAGAAAATGACAGAGACAGGGCCTGAAGTCACTTGATATAGCCCGTCCTTCTATCGTTTTCTAACACTCGAGTTCAAATAGCCAGAGAGAGAACGATACAAATCTCTGGTTCCGCATTCGGTTAGAATCACTGAAAAAAATAAATAGTTAAAGAAGTACAGAACAAAATTATTTGCTAAATTAACCTATAATTTTGTTAAATTACCAACTCAAATGCTAAATCAGCAATTCATTTTGTTAGCTTAACAACTAATTTGCCCAACCAGCAAATCAAATAGTAAAAACAACAATTTTTATGCTGGAATATCAAATTAGTAAGTGAAATCAGCAATTTATGATGCTGATATAACAAGCTGAATTGTTAGATCAACTAATTGGGTTAAGTTCTGTATGTTTTTAACTATTTAAAATTGCTACATTGACAATGTCTATTTTGTTAAAAGAACGCCATTATGTGGTTGATTTAACAACTATTTTTGTAAACTCAGCAAATAAATTGCTAACTTAACAGAAAACCCTGGTTGAATTAGCAACTTTCAATTTTTGTTAAATCAGGAAATTTTGAATTGCGGCTGTAACAATTGATTTTTTTCAGTGATGGAAAAGAGTCCCACACGGAAAAAAAAGATTAGAGAAAATAACCATACGGATACCTGATTTTGGCACCTGCTAGATGTTATGGTAAACTTGACCAGAAGTATGGTAAATTTACCGATACTTTGAGTAAATTCGACATGCAATCAGGTAACATCACCTAGTACCTAGTCAAAACATAGTATACTTCTGGTTAACATTACCATAACATGTAGCAGGTGCCTAAATCAGGTATCTGTATGGTTATTTTCACCGTAGTTTTTTCCGTGCATTTTTTATGAATTTAAAATTAGTCAAGGTTTCATGGAACACGCTGTACAATATGAGGCAGGGGAGTTGGTGATGATGCGGGGTGAGGGCGGAAGGGGAAGGGAGGGGAGGGGCCCGGGCTTGGAGCCCAGAGTCCGGAGTTCAGAACGGAAGTTATTAAGTCATAGTCAATTTGCACCAGTGTGAAGTGGAGAGAGAGAGAGAGAGAGAGGGAAAGAAAGAGAAAGGCGGGGGACGGGGTGGGTGCGAGGGAGAGAGAAAGAGAGAGAGAGAGAGAGAGAGAGAGAGAGAGAGAGAGAGAGAGAGAGAGAGAGAGAGAGAGAGAGAGAGAGAATTTTGCAGCGAAAACTTAAAAGCCACACAAACAAACCTGTAATTACACAATGTATGCACATATTGAGCAACTGTTTTGTTAGCAATGAGAAATTGCTCTCCTTCCATAGATGTTACACTTTGCGACCCGTCCTCGTGCACACGGAGGAGTCCATCCCCGGACCCCCTCCCCCACCGCTCCCCCCATCCCCCCTCCGACGATCAAGGGCCTCTCCTCCCTCTGTCTTAAGGCTGGCCCCTTAATGTTTTCTTGGCATGCCAACCTCTCGCGCCACTACTGCTATACGATCACAGTGGTCCCCAAGAAATGGAAAACGCAACAAACATACAAGCATAAGCATTTTACGACGCGACATGACGTCATAAGCGAAGGATTTTTATGCTTTCAAGGTGATTCCAGACAAAACTTTTTCAGCAAGCTGATTATGGAGAATCGTATCGTAATCGTATCAAGTTTCTATCGAGTACTTGTTATTCTTATGGGTGGTATTGGGTGGTGTTCTACGATAGGTTCCATTCCGATAGAAACCCTCCCATCTCTGCAGAAACTCCTGAGCTATCGTGCACACATAGTAAAGATTGAAGAATTTTTATAGAAATGGAACCCATCGTAATGATATCAGCCATAAGATTAACACGCACTCCATAGAAACTTGATACGATTACAATACGATTTCTTCATAATCAGCCTGCAAATTTCAATCCAATGTCCACCAGTCGCGTTTTGAGAAAGAGGAGTTTTCAAAGCAACCGCGGATAGAGACTTTCAATGTAAGTAATTATACCTAATTTGCTTCGATTTTGGTCACGACAATAACCAGTGCAGAAGACGAAAATATGCCTCTGTGCAGCCTTAACCCTTTAAGGGACAGGCCCGAGTATACTCGTTTTTCTTCTCTAGTCTACTTCACATTGTTTCAGTCTTCATTCCGGATAAACGCGACTATTGATGAAAACATGTACAAGATAAGATGTCTTCGGGCGCCTTCAATGTATCCAATAGGCAATTTCAACTCCCCCGAGTACGAACAGTTAACTAACCTCCCTTTATAAACGTAAGAATGGCGTCCATTTGAAATAACCTGGCCCTTAGAGGTCAAGTACAGAAAGAGCTATATATTAACAGTAAACTCTTCTAAAACAACCTCAACTTTAAAACTAAAATCAACAGGGAAGATTTGTCTACCTTGCTTGAGCATAGTCTTTATTTTCTCCGTTGACTGAATATCTCATGTGACGCAGTCAGCAAACTTTCTGGCGTGAGAGCGGGGAGGAGGAAAGTTATAAGTCTTTTTCAGAGGGACATGACAGTATAGCAGTCCTTGTTACTCTACTCTTTCTCTATTTCATTCCTTAACGTATATTATACTTCTATCACGTCACTAACTCCTTTTTGTATTATTTTCAATTATACCCGCTCCTATCATATTTTCATGGGTGCGCGTGTGCGCCTATTTGCAGCGCTGCCAGATTTGGCAACAATAAATACACATTTTACATTAAGACTTCGGGGAACTTTGTATATTTGCCACCAAATCTGGCAGCACTACATATTCGGAGCACAGTGGATTGATAAATAGAATTTTCCAAAGATCAATCCAAATATATAAAGACAATGAATAACAAATGATGAAGAAAGACTGATCTGCAATATAAAATGATTCAACATATTGCTTTACAGCTTGAAATCAGTCAAATGTGATATTTGCAGGAAAATATCAAACACTCAAAGGTTTTCAACCCACCTAGGCTCAGAATTATTTGAAATTTGTAGATATTTTTCTCAAAACATGATCTTAATATTAAAGAAAAGATTCAAAAATTAAAAGACGTGAAAATGTTTGGTCCAGCAAAATGATACGGACTGAGAGATTCCACAGTTGGTTTATGAGTATAACGGGCTCGAATAGACTGGGTCCAAAACTAGAAGGTCGCAGTGGCGTGGCGTGCAATTGGGCAACGTTGCAATGTGCCCATTTAAATCCATGTAAAAGGTCAAATGCGAGGGTGTTCACCCAATAGTTCGATATTTTTAATGGATTTAAATGGATACAAAACAACGTTGCCAAAATGCACGCTACGCCACTGGTAGGTCGTTAACTACCTAATGGGACTTTTAAAGCAAAAACAACAAAAGTATGTGTAAGGATTAATTTTATTATTCTCTGACTTGGTATCAAAATGGTTAAAAGTATAAACCTTTTTTTTTTATCACATGATATAAGATTAAAAAAGTTGAGCACCAAACTTCTGTTTAGTGATTATCGACACTAATGTCGTCAACGATACCTGTGTCAATTCATTGCCGATTTCATAATTTTTTTCTCATAATTTAAGAGAGTTCGTACATCACTGTGCGACTGCGCCGCTCCGAGCTAATGCTGGTGAACTGCTGAACTCACAGTTTGTGTCTTATCTTATTACGTGTACACATCACATCTCATCCAATCGGCCGTCGTCATTCGCCATCGCTCCAGCTCCCCGCTTTGAGAGAATGGAAAACAACGGGGGGGGTGTTTGGTCGCGGGGGCGTTCCGGGGGGAGGAAGGGAACTACATTTAAATCCGTCTCCATTTTTTTTTTTTTTTTTTTTTTTTTTTTTTTTTAAGAGCGCTGCCTCCGTTCCGCTCCTCCGTGACAAGAGTCCCCTCTCGCCCTCTGAACATTGCCACTGCTCGCTCCTGCATTTAATTCTTGCGAAAACAAACATCTCTTCTATAAATTCTCTATATAGCGTGTCGTGTCCGTCCGTTTCCATTAGCGGTCCCCACCCAATTGTAGACTGTGGAAGTAGTAAGTTTACAAATTCGCTGCAATCATTCATTCTCACTTCTCCGCGTGACTCTAACAATAAGTTGACTTGACACTCACTTGATAGACGCGGACGCCCGGTTGCAAAGTTAAAGAACCAACAACCCACCAATTGGGGGTTTGCGCTCACTTTAGCAACATGCAACATGTTGAGATTTATAACTGAACCCTAGTAAACATGAACATTGTGATACAGCATTGCTAAGTGAGAACCATATTACTATCATAATGATATAATTTTATTATTTATATCATAGTGACAAAAATCAATATGATATCATTATGATACCAATATAAGATCATTAAGATAACATTATGGTATCATTTTGTGATTAGGTTCTCAATTAGCTATGTGATTAGATAACGGTCATTGTTACCAACGAAAGGTATATCTATGAACGCAGAAGAGCCTTTAAAATCCATTCGTGAAGACGTGTCGTATATAGTCGTCGATAATGAAGGTGATTCCTCACCTGTCTCTGAAGAGAGATTCTGTCTCAATATAGATAACGGCATTTGTCCTTTTTTGACAATTTGACTTTGAAAGCTTATAATTTTTTTTCTGAAAATATGAATCAATAAAAAGGCGTTCCTACAGGACTTTTGCAAATTTTTTACTCAATATTTTGAGCCAAATTTCAACAACATTGGTTCTAAATTGACGGAGAAATCAAGCACCGAAATATTGGCAAAATATTAGACTATGTCAGGCTGTATCAACTGTATGATAAAACGTCTCTAAATAGCCACATATTCTTCCAAAATGTCGGTGCTTGAATTCTCAGCCAATCGAGAACCACTAAAGTTGAAACTATGGCTCTAAAAATTGAGTAAATATCACGCGGTACCTGCAGGCTGATTCTCCCTGTTTGGACGAGACGAGACGAGATAGGAAGTAACGATGAATCCCATTGGTTTAAATGGCGTCACGTGACAGATTTGAAGTCATTGCGGCGCGATCGCGAATGCTCCGAGTCATGATTTTGAAATAAATGACTCGGAGCATTCGCGATCGCGCCGCAATGACTTCAAATCTGTCACGTGACGCCCTTTAAACCAATGGGATTCATCGTTACTTCCTATCTCGTCTCGTCTCGTCCAAACAGGGAGAATCAGCCTGCTGAAGGGACATGACGTCGGCTACCCCCTTTTGGTTAATGCATGGCGCCACGTGAAACTCAGCGACATCGAATCCCGTCCATTTTAAACACGTGGAAAAGGTGCAACTATTGAAAGTTCACAGTGTAGATACTCCCTCGAGTCGATATTTTACGTGGGTTTAAATGGACTAAATAAATGCAGCGTTGCCAGATTGACATGTCGCACCACACACACTGGTCTACGCATATGAAACGGCCGGCTCAAAACAAATTCTATCATTTTAAACGCGTTGTGTTTTCAAGAAGGTGTAACACCCCCTTCCAGTTCCCCCTCCTCACTGATGCGGCTCTATTTATTCTGTGTTCAAGTCTCACGGCTATAGCAAAAAACTGGAAACTCTCGGAGCAGAGCAAATTGACGGTGTATGTACACAAGGAATACTCGGCGAAATATTCCGCATTCCGTGAGCTCAAATTATTGCGGTCAGCTCTTAATAATAATCGCATCGGAAACAGCGCGGCGGCGCGGCATCCCAAGACTCATGCGCATCAACCATCAGAGACTCTCGCGCCGCGCCGCCGCACGCTCATCTATCGATGGATGGTGGATGGATGGACCGACGGACAGACGGACGGACGGATGGATGATGAAGATGAAAATTAATAAAGTAGCAAACGTCACTTGATTATATTCTCAGTTTATTAGACAGAATAAACACAATGCTTTGCTTAACTTGCCGCCTCTCTCTCTCTCCCTCTATCTCTCTCTCTCTCTCTCTCTCTCTCTCTCTCTCTCTCTCTCTCTCTCTCTCTCTCTCTCTCTCTCTCTCTCTCTCTCTCTCTCTCTCTCTCTCTCTCTCTCTCTCTCATTCTTTCTTTCTCTCTCTCTCCCGCGAGTCTCAAAACCACCGGACAGGCGCGACGGGGTAAGGGGGGGCGGGGGGCAGCCCCGTACACAACTCGCACCTCGCACGAGATTCACAAGGACCCTAGGGGCTATCGACTTTACGAAAAAAAAAAAAAAAAAAAAAAAAAATCTCAAGCTGGCAAAACCAGTGTCGGTTTTCTTAAAGCATCAAACGCATGGGTCCATCGGCTGTTTTATTTATTTTTATTTTTTTCCCCCATTTTTACTCTCTCTTTCTCCCCCTCTCTCTCTCTCTCTCTCTCTCTCTCTCTCTCTCTCTCTCTCTCTCTCTCTCTCTCTTATTTTCGTCGTCGTATAGTCATCCTGCTGTCTCCTCTCTCTCTCCCCTCCCAGCTTCAACTGTGGCTTCAGGAAGAAAAAAAAAAGATAAAAAAAATAAAATAAAAAATCATATGAAGCGATAATAGGTGTTATTAGCTGTAGGCGCATGCAGCCACACTCTCAAATTATCCCTTTGCCTTTTGCCTGTGGAAGTTGTTCAAATATTTGCCGGACTCGTAATTATGGCCACTTCTTCGACACTCTCGGAGTCAGCCGGCCTCCAATTATGTATCCTTTTTCCATCACCTTTCGCCCTGATCTCACCCGAGACATCGAGTTGCCAGATTTAGGCCCGCAATGGACCCCTTTTGCGTCAGGCAATCTGACCAGCTATCTTTTTATTAAGACACGACTCGACGAAAACTTCATAGTTTTTGACACAATTTCAGTGGACTTTCTACATCATCTTATGTTTATCGATCCGTGATTAATGTTGCCTTTGCTAAGACAATATGTTTTAGAGACCACGCACTGGCCAATAATAATGCAGTACTTAGTGAACTCAGTTTTAGGGGACTGGACAATTCAACAAAAAGTGCAACATCCAACTGAACCCTACGTAGAGAGATGACCTAAGACAAGAATGGGGCTCTTGCAAACTTTTGTTATGGGGGATTGAAGAGTTGATTCTTGTATAAAAACCTGTAAAAATGACGATGAGCACACTAAAAAGTTTCAAAATTTACTCTCAGAATCGGACTTGATGGCGGATTAACGCAGGCATCATGGGAGATTCCTATCGAAATTGAGACATATCTCATGTGCTTCTGTAGAGAAAGTGACATAATAGACAGGAGTCTCCCATGATACCTGCGTTGAACCGCCATTGCGAACTTACCGTTATAGCAATCATGTGGGTTTAATACTAAATTTTAGACTTTCTTAGTGTGATATTTGTAATTTTTGCTGGTTTCTACATTAGATTGGACTATTCATTTGCCCAGCACAGCAAAAGTTTGCAAAAGCCCCATTCCCATGCTTCGCTCTCATCCCCGGAAAAGTTGATCACCAAAGAGCACCCACAATAAATTGGTCCAAAAGTCACTTAAATTAAGTGATATCATTCAGACTTTCTGGTGATATCACCTTATTCAGGTGTCAATTTGAATAGTTTAAGGTGATCTTTTGTGACCAATTTTGACCATTGCACACTTTGCTCATAAGCCAACGCAGGGTTCGGTTGGACGTTGCTATTTGGAGAGAATATCTCTCTTGGTTACCGTTAACGGTAACCAAATGGAAATTTAGATATTTTGTCAAAGTACCTTTTGACATTTTTGATCAGATTTCTGGTAATGCTCAAGATACTTTTGTCTCACTCAGCATGATAATTCTCTTAACAAAAATCAGATAGTACTTTCCCCGAAATATTTAAATGTTCATCTGGTCACTGTTAAGATACGCTTTTCTTCTTCGTGTTCAACTCTCACGTTGTAGATACGAGACTAGCTTTCTGTGGGGATGGAATGATGGATTAAATACATTTCAAATAAAAACTCTACAAAGTTTTTCGGGGAAATTTTTTTTTGTCACATGAAAAGGGGGGTTCTGATCCTTTTTAAAAAAAGGTTGTAAATGGCCCAAAAATATTGGCCCCGGACAG
>VMOF01000369.1:46161367-46437178 GCA_011764245.1 Trialeurodes vaporariorum | reverse complement strand
GTTGTTCAAATATTTGCCGGACTCGTAATTATGGCCCTTCTTCGACACTCTCGGAGTCAGCCGGCCTCCAATTATGTATCCTTTTTCCATCACCTTTCGCCCTGATCTCACCCGAGACATCGAGTTGCCAGATTTAGGCCCGCAATGGACCCCTTTTGCGTCAGGCAATCTGACCAGCTATCTTTTTATTAAGACACGACTCGACGAAAACTTCATAGTTTTTGACACAATTTCAGTGGACTTTCTACATCATCTTATGTTTATCGATCCGTGATTAATGTTGCCTTTGCTAAGACAATATGTTTTAGAGACCACGCACTGGCCAATAATAATGCAGTACTTAGTGAACTCAGTTTTAGGGGACTGGACAATTCAACAAAAAGTGCAACATCCAACTGAACCCTACGTAGAGAGATGACCTAAGACAAGAATGGGGCTCTTGCAAACTTTTGTTATGGGGGATTGAAGAGTTGATTCTTGTATAAAAACCTGTAAAAATGACGATGAGCACACTAAAAAGTTTCAAAATTTACTCTCAGAATCGGACTTGATGGCGGATTAACGCAGGCATCATGGGAGATTCCTATCGAAATTGAGACATATCTCATGTGCTTCTGTAGAGAAAGTGACATAATAGACAGGAGTCTCCCATGATACCTGCGTTGAACCGCCATTGCGAACTTACCGTTATAGCAATCATGTGGGTTTAATACTAAATTTTAGACTTTCTTAGTGTGATATTTGTAATTTTTGCTGGTTTCTACATTAGATTGGACTATTCATTTGCCCAGCACAGCAAAAGTTTGCAAAAGCCCCATTCCGATGCTTCGCTCTCATCCCTGGAAAAGTTGATCACCAAAGAGCACCTACAATAAATTGGTCCAAAAGTCACTTAAATTAAGTGATATCATTCAGACTTTCTGGTGATATCACCTTATTCAGGTGTCAATTTGAATAGTTTAAGGTGATCTTTTGTGACCAATTTTGACCATTGCACACTTTGCTCATAAGCCAACGCAGGGTTCGGTTGGACGTTGCTATTTGGAGAGAATATCTCTCTTGGTTACCGTTAACGGTAACCAAATGGAAATTTAGATATTTTGTCAAAGTACCTTTTGACATTTTTGATCAGATTTCTGGTAATGCTCAAGATACTTTTGTCTCACTCAGCATGATAATTCTCTTAACAAAAGTCAGATAGTACTTCCACGAAATATTTAAATGTTCATCTGGTCACTGTTAAGATACGCTTTTCTTCTTCGTGTTCAACTCTCACGTTGTAGATACGAGACTAGCTTTCTGTGGGGATGGAATGATGGATTAAATACATTTCAAATAAAAACTCTACAAAGTTTTTCGGGAATTTGTTTTTGTCACATGCACGGAAAGAAAGGTTCGGTGATCATCATTTAAAAGTTCGGTGATGATCACCGAACTGGCCAATGAATATGTGGACACAGGCACAGTACGGTGATCATCACCGAACTGGGTTGGTGAATGTATTTACCGAACTGGTCGTTGACCGTCACCGAACTGGTCGTTGACCGTCACCGAACTGGTCGTTGACCGTCACCGAACTGGTCGTTGACCGTCACCGAACTGGTCGTTGATCGTCACCGAACTGGTCGTTGATCATCACCGAACTGGTCGATGATCGTCACCGAACTGGTCGTTGATCGTCACCGAACTGGTCGATGATCGTCACCGAACTGGTCGTTGATCGTCACCGAACTGGTCGTTGATCGTCACCGAACTGGTGGTTGACAGTCACCGAACTGTTCGATGACCTCATATTCGCTATTTTTTTTCTCTTCTTTTTTTCACAAGTTAATCCGATTTGAAACACTTGTGATGGTACATACATAGGGGGTTTTTTATCTCCCCCCCCCTGGATTTTTTTCTTGCTAATTGAGATAAAAAGTTGCGGTTTGGACCATTCTTAATCATTTTGAATGATTTTTTTTTTTTTTTTTTTTTGGGTAAAACCCCCCCCCCCCCCCCCCCAGCCCCCCTAGGGAGCCCCCAGGGGGGCTATCTCAAAAATTTCAAATGGCAACCCCTATCTTGTGATACATCTTTTGTAAGGGCGTAAAATTCCAAGACTTTTGGCGCAAACCGGAAGTTGATATCGTTTTTCGTTTTCGATATATCGAATTTCAAAGTTCGATTTGGACCCATTTTCAAAAAATCATTACTCCACTTTGGAAAGTCGGAATTAAAAAAACTATGAGTCCAAAATACTCTAAAAAGCAAGTTCTTTTCAAATAACGAAATGGTTTTGACATAAAATTAGTCCGAATTTGGTTTTAGAGCCCCCAAATTTTTTTTAAAAATTTTGCCCCTATAAAAGAGGCTATCTCGAAAATTCCCTTCCACGACTCTTATTGAATGACACGTCGATCAAAAAAACAAAAAACTGAACATTTTGACGCAATCCGGATATCGATATCGTTTTTCGTATTCGAGATATCGAATTTTGAAGATAGGCGAAAATTGAACTTTGAATATTCAATATGTCGAATACAAAAAACGATATCAACTTTCGGTTTGCGCCAAAACTCTTAGAATTTTACGCCCTTTCAAACGATGTATCACAAGATAGGGGTTGCCATTTGAAATTTTTGAGAAAGCCCCCCTAGGGGGGGGGGGGGGTTGACCCCAAAAAAGACAATTCATTCAAAATGATGAAGAATGATCAAAGACCGCAACTTTTATCTCAATTAGCAAGAAAAATAAACTGTAGGGAACACCCTACGAATACTTTCTCCCTCCATTTTTATCTGGGGGGGTCGAAGGACCCCCAGACCCCTTAAGAATTCTGGGGGAGTCCCACAGACCCCCCTCTATTATTCTGGGGGAGACCCCCAGACCCCCTTTATAATTCTGGGGGAGACCCCCAGACCCCCCTTTATAATTCTGAGGGAGACCCCCAGACCCCCCTTTAGAATTCGGGGGAGACCCCCAGACCCCCCTTTAGCTATCTGGGGGAGACCCCCTACCCCTTTAGAATTCTGGGAGAGACTCCTAGACTCCCATCAAATTTAAAATATTTTCACCACTGCACATAATTTCGCCTTCAATTCGAGGTGTTGGCGATTTTGCAGAGAAGCTGTACGAATAGTTGCCTACTTCATCCTTTGAAGGATGGGTTTTGAACTGTGGATCTTCAAAAGAATTTTTTAGTTTGGTAGATTAAACCCCCCTTTAAAGATGTTCTTTGTTTGTAGATTGTGTACACCAAATGTCAACAAAATTCATCCATCCATTTTCTTTATTAGTTTAATTTTCTTTGGATATTCTATTTTTTGGGTTTATTGATGGAACAGCTATTTTGCCTTTAAACAGTCTCAGACTTAAGGGTTGTATATTATAGTTTTACATTCAAAAGAAATCCCTGCCTAGGTTGGTTGCAAACTTTTTGTTGCAATTTTCATCAAACATAATTGAGTCATAATCGAATTTCTTATTCCAAGTATTACGACAGTTTTTTTATTTGCTTGGTTTCAAAGATTTTTGCTCGATCGCACCTATATTGGCCCTTTAAACGGTCTTGAAGGTTTTGATGATGACTGTATGATAGGAATATTTTAGTGGGTCAGTAACATAATATGTTTGTGCAAAGTTTCATCAAAATTCATCCCACGAATGATTGACTCCAAGTTTTAACATTAATTCCCCGCTTTAATTTTATGTTTTTGGGTATTTGTGTTTTGATTTTTAAACTCTCTTAAGTGTTGTATATTGTATCTGTAAGGAATGCTTTTTTTTTAGACTAATTGTAGTCTAAAAAAGCCAGTTTTTATAAAAATTCATTGGACCAAACCTGAATTATCCCAATTAATAGGATTATGTTTTTATTTGCTTTTATTCCCATATTTTTTTTCTCAATCTCACCTATATTGCCTCTGAAAAGGTTTTATCAGTTGTGTATGGTGACTAAGAAAGGAAAATATCTTAGTATTTTGATAGTGGATTGTGTGTACAAAAGCTTTTATCAAAATTCATCGAGCCATAATTGATTGACTCCAAGTTTAAAGATTAATTTCTCATGATGATTCCATTTTTGGCTCGAGCGCACTGATTTTGATTTTTTAAACAGTCTTAAGGGCTGTATATTGTAATGATAAGAAATTCTATATAAAGTAGAGTAAATGTAGGTAGGTAGATTATTTGTGCCGGATTTAATTAAAATTAATTGGACCTAACCCGAATTATCTCAATAAGTAGGATTATGTTTTTATTTGCTTAATTGGTCTTATTTTTTCTCAATCGCACCTATATGGTCCCTTGAAACGGTCCAAAAGATTTATTATGATGATAGTGAGAAGAAAATATTTTAGTACTGTGGTAGTACATTGTGTATACAAAGTTTCATCAAAATTCATCCAGCTTTTAGTAATTGGCACTGATTTACAAGATTAATTTCTCACTTTTATTCCATTTTTTGGCTCGAACGCGCTAAATTGATTTTTTAAACGGTCTTAAGGGTTAACTTGCTGAACTATAAGGGGTCAATTTTACTGTGGGCTGGTTGTAGAATGTTTTTACAAATGTTCTTCCAAATCCAAAGATACAATATTGAAATATTTAAATTTTTCTCTTTTTTGACCCATTTTCCCATTGATTTTAATGGAAACCATTTTTCTTCCATAACTGACCAAAAAATTAAACTTTTAAAAAAACAAAAAAAGTCCCTCTGGGGAATGTTAAAAGCAACATCTCTGCAAAATTTGGATGCATATAGATCAATAGTTTAAAAGTTATGCTGGGTTTCATGTTTGTGACTACAGACAGACAGACGGACAGACAGACGCCACAGAAATTTTGTGCATTTACTCCTCCCTACCACATATGGTTCAGAAATATTGAAATATCATGGATGGATGTTCTTTAGGATAGTATTAGGCATGATAAGAGCCAATTATTTTATAATTATCATGATTGACTTAGTCGCAGCGGGCCAAGTATCGAAACAGAATGCATCAAAAATCTCTGCGCCATCGCAATACTTTCTCAATTTTTCTAATTTCATTAGAGTGAGAAAGTAAAAACCAGGGGGGGGGGAGATGAAAAAAACACCCTGTATACTTGTTTTCATCACCGAATAATCAAAATAAATGTCTGCTTGAATGAAGAAATAAACACATACCTTTCTCAAATAATTGAATCATCATGCAAAATTACTTGAAATGAAGGGAGAATAGCCCCATTGGGGAGGGGGGGGGGGTGAAAAAAAGATAGGTTTAATAAGGCCCCAGGGACTGCATGATGACTGAAAACTGGGGACAATAACATTAGCAACGGAAAATGCTTTGAAAGAGGTGCATGCAATCCTCTATACACTGCGCCTTCAATCAGTCTACAAGGCTATTGAAACTTCACCCAACTTTCCTAGCTTACAAGAAATTTATCAGAATTATGGCAAAATATGTCAGAGAGTACAATTTTAGATACTTTCTTTACAAGTGAAAAAAAAAAAAGCATTTTCCCCAAAGAATGAAAACCTGGGATTAAGTAGCTTTGTACTACAGTATATCGGAATTGTCTTTTTGTCATGAAGGTGAAAATTTTCCCATGAAACACATTCAATTCATCGCTGCCTATGCAATTTAATGGGCCTGCCAATTTTAAAAGATCTGAAGATTAATCGATTCATTTGTCAGAAGGTTGGGGATCCTTCCGTCCAAAAAGGGTCTGTGAGGGGTATTATCCTGACTGGAACAGTTGCGAGGGGAGTTCAGGAATCTCTCCCAGATTATGATTGTTAAGAGGAAGTGATCTTGAAGCATTGTTTTTAGTTATTTTTTAAAGATTTTCAGTTTCAAATTCTGGTTCTCATGAAAACGGTTTTTCATCAACAATAATAAAAACAACATTTTTATGCTTCTTGAGCAGACAAAAATTACATACCCATGAATAGTACAGATGTAATCAGTACTTAGTTGAGTAGAGTCCGTTGCAGAAGAGTAGGCACAGCTTACCGATAATCTTTGGCAAATTTTCAAGTTACATTCATTCATAAAAAAAGAAAAAGCTTCCCTGGAACTTTGACCCCTTAAATTTTAAATCATTCCTCAATGAAAAGCCAACGCTTACATTCATTTTTATCAATTTTATTCAGTAAAGAGAGAAATCATTTTTCGTAGAAATCCAAAGATTATTGGTCTAGGTGTGCCTACATTTCTATGTCATCAACCAATTACCAAAGTAATTTCCTTTGGATGGTCCTACTCTGCAAACTAAACTTTGAAAAGCTTGAGCGTCAAGATTGATGTTCACTTACGATATCAACTGAAGCATGGGTGAATCTATGGCGGAGCGTGCAATCTGGCAATGTTACATTTCTTCCATTGAAACTCATACAAGCTATCGATTCGAGGGAGTGTACGGTTCACCCCCAATATTTTGACCTTTTAATGACTCAACATGGACTAGATGCAATGTTGCCAAATTGCACACTACGCCAAAGGGGTGAATTCAGGAATGAATTTTCCTTTCTCCCCACCCATTTGAATTCAAGTATCGGAAATAAAAAAGAAAAAGAGAGAGAGAGACAGCTAAGGCCATGTGATAGCTCCTCCTCTTATCCTTCTTTACCAGACACATTCAGATGGGCAGAGAAAAAGATAAATGCATTCACCTGTGAGAGTATTTTTATTTTTTGGAAGGGGGGTGGGGGGGGGCAACACTTGACAGTGAGGATGAGATCATTAAACTTGCTTGCTACTTTTTGATTGCAATATTCCTATGAAGTATTTATTTGTCATGAATTCTCAAAGTGAATTTATTCTTGACTACTGCCAACTTTGTTGAAATGTTCTGTTCTAACAGAGCCAAGCTCAAGCACAGTGTAATTTTTCACTGCAAATTTTAAAGATCCAGTTCAGAAATTTTGGTTTCTTGAACAGATCTTCGACTCGACTTGAGTTGGCTGGCTCAACAATACTCAAATGGGGACTACTTGTGAAATGAGAGAGGGATGATAGCTAGAGCATGGAAAATGATGAGACATTTTGAGCTTTAAGGTAGTTTAGCTATCAGCAAAAATTTCACGATTGCTCTTCACTATCTCATGCTCTTGAATATTGTGGTCCCTCAAACATCTCAGTTCTTATTGGATTTATATTGAACCAACTTGAGTCGAAGAGCCTCTAAACCGAAGTGTTTGAATGGTGCTCATACTTTCTGCCCTTTCCCTCACAGATATTGGTTAGAATAATGGTTTGATTGAACTATTTACTAAAGTCACAAGTCTGTGTCATAAGTTTTGAGTATCAGGTTCTGACAAGTAGCAGTGCCTGCTTCCAAGATGCATCTAAACGCATTAAGAGCAGTTGGTTAATTCAGAGTTTTGCCTCAACCCTAATCAACCACTCACTGATGCACGTTGGAAGCAGGCACTGCCACTTTTCATAACCCAATACTCAAGATATATGAGTTCTAAATCTGTGTAAAAATGAAAATAAAAGGCCTGTTCTTTGGGATTCGAGGGGCAAAACAATCTCCATCGGTGAATTGGTATCAACTTAGGTGCTCAGAAAAACAGATCAAGGGACAGAAAATCAACATCCGGATGATATAACCGTGCTGCGTATTAGCACCTTTACTTGAGCTGACTTGGAGAATATTGGAATGATAAAACTTTCCACTACACTATAATGCTTCAATTTGTTCCACATTTAAGTCAAATAAAACAATCACACGTAATGGCTTAGCTGACTAGCAAGCTCACAGTAGGGTCACACATAACCATGGGTGCTCAGCCAACGCAAAATGCTTCCAATTATTACTAATAGGATAACAGAGAACAAACGGGTGACGATACTTCAACCACCAACATTGGACTGGACTGATCAGAGGTTCAAAATACACAAAACCAGCACTCAATTTACAGGAGTGTAATGCAATGTAGGTATACAATTACTGAGTAGGTCATCTCAAAATTCAGTATTCTAGGTTAACCATTCATTCATTTACAGGGACATGGGTGGATACAGGAATTGGTCTTTCACTCTCTGTCATCCTTTGAACACATGCGTTAGAGAAGGATAGCAAAAAGGATCATCACATGTCTTTAGCTCCTATCTCTGTCCTTTTCTAACGCACACATTCAAATGAGAGGAGAGAGACAAAGTCAAATTCCTGTATCCGCCAATGCACAGGGAGGTTGCTAGAGCTCATTTCACGAAAGAAGACTGATGACAGATCATGCGGCTCGCTGCGCAAAGACGTGTTTGCGTTCTTGCACATGCGCAAAAAACGCAAACTCGTCTCTGCGCAGTAAACAAACCCATCTGTCATCGGCCAACTTTCGTGAAACGACCTCTACGGTAATACTGTTTTGCTAGATGTGATCTCTGTAACTTTACACATCAACTTGGGAGCCTTTCAAGGAAATCTTAGAGCAATATTAGCTGATAAATTAATCAATACAGTGAGCTGGAGAATGTTAAAAAAAGCATAAGAAAATTAGAATGAGAAAGATTCACTGCTGTTTACAAAGGTGTTCATTCCGCTTTCAAGCCATGGCAAACTGTGCAATGCAGACTCGTCTCAAATGAAAATGAAGACCTTCTAACAAAATCACATGGAAATGAAGAGCTTTTAGAGAGAATTCAACTAAAATGTTGAGGAAGTTACCTTCAAAACAAACCGAGAGAGATATACACAAAGCAAGTACACTGATACAGACACTGTTAAATGATGGCACATCCCAAATTTGCAGGGGCACGAGACAACGAGTTTGCTTGAGCACTGAAAGCTAGCGACAAATAGCGAATCAAGAGACAATAATAGGGTAAACATTGGGACGAAAGACAATAATTCAGATGAACTTGAACATTGTAAAAAGTGATCGGATCGTTGGCGAGCGTCATGGGAACAAGATCACAAGTTATATTGTAGAGAGGGGATTCAAGCTGAAAATATTCACAAAACGTATGCAGGAAATGAAAGTAGACTTCGTCGATTTTTATTAGGCACAAAAACGATGATGATGAGTGGCAGAAAAGTTTTAAAACATTGCTGATTAAACTAACTCATGCATGCTTACTGAGAGCTCCCTGGCCGATCTGTTTTTGTTCTGACTGAGGTTATGAGATGAGACCGTTGAGTGTTGCATTGCTGGACTGCATGCGCAGTAACTCACTGCGCAGATTATTCCGTATTTGGCACTACTTTCAAATTTACGGGGAAACTAAAATACCAAAGTTTTTTCAATTAAATATCAACAACCGACGCGAATCGAATTTCCGTTACGACGCCATTTTTGTTACTGAACTTTTGAAATGCCCCAGCGTGCCTAGATTTGTTGAAAAGTTCGGTGATCGTAACCGAACAATTCAATGAAACACTTACTGAACGCGAGACCGTGATGATCACGAACCGGTTCGGTGATCATAATTAGCAAGTTGGGTGACGGTCAACGTATAGATCGGTAAATCCATTTACCGAACGGTTCGGTGCTCATCACCGCGCGGATTTCTTTCCGTGTGATTTTTGGGATTTGTTGCCTTCAGAATCCGTGTTTCATACGTTAGGTTGTAAATATGACAATAATAGTTTTGGTACACTCAAACTTGAATTTTTCCTAGTTAAATCGTTGTGTTTCTGGTCAAATTAGTAGAAGTTAAGAACTAAATTTTTTCAGTGTATTCTGGGCGGTAATGCGGTGCATAATGCACTGTATAAATAAATGTTAATATCAGAATTATCAGTTTCAGTTCTCGCTTATCTGGAATCTGATACACGTCGGTTTGACGAAACTGATTAGTTTGTTCTTTGCAGTCATCACTTTCAACATTATAGAATTGTTAAAGTTACTAATTTTTTCCCCGTAAAGATATCTTTATTTATTGTACTACCAGGTCATATTTGTAACTGTTGTGCAGATTTTCGCTGTCAAAAAAGGCAACGGAAACACAACAGAGCCACAGATCTGGAAATTCCACAAAGTTTTCTAAAATGAGCTCAAAACTATAAAAAAACGGAGTCAGTAAAATACTGTTTGATGATGAACTGAAATTGCTTCAAATTTAAAACATCTCGATGCCAATTTCTCATTGCAGACACATCAGCTGTAGCAGTTTTGGCCGACAAATTCGTAACTGGGGTCGAAGTACATAGATTCTACCAACAGAACAACAGCGCACTAAAGACTGACACAATCGAGGCGGTTTGGGGGAAAAGCACCCACTTCAGCTGATGTGCTCTTCCGAAGAAAGTGTAGTAAAACTTAAAAGCTGATTTCCAGAAACGAGCACGCCTGAAGTTTCAATCATTAAAGAGGGTCAAGACTAATGTATGTAAAACCGCACTTGTATTGAACGTTGGGAGCATAAAACAGTTCCAAAGTTGACTTAAAAACTGTATTAAAAGTCTAAACAAAATTCCAAGACGGCTACTGTACAGCGAGTTTGATAAACGCATTGGTTGAGTTTGTGAGACAATTTTGGAAAGTTTTAGAGTTCCAAACGTTAATTTCAATCAAGAATCGACCTTCTACACTGATGTAGCAAAAGTTTGCGACGAACAACACAGGGTTGCTGATCAACAACATCATCATACCACTGCAACCATTCATATTTTCAATTCAAACCCGGACACCCGGTCATTTGAAATACATGCCTGTGCGGTTAGCTTCTGTTGAGCATAGTAATATTTTCATTTAACACTATTTTACATTTACTCCATCATTTTTCATTTCACAATAGTCTATTTTAATTTTAAACCAAATTAAATTGATTTTTTTAAAGTCTTTCAATTCGAAGACAAAATTAATAGAGGCAAACAAATCTCCCACGCATGATTTACTTTGGAGGAAGGGGGAACGCTCATAACGTTTCAGAGCTGTCTTTACGTGTTTATTTAATGACAATTTTCAATTCACTGAAAATTAATTCCACCGGTCGGCATAAAGATTACACAGTTCACTTCAGTGTATGACTGTAACGCGCGAAAACACTTTGATCTGTAATCTTTCCTCAACCGGTTGAGTCTCCTCCGTCATCAACTATGAAGATATTTTCGGAAATTTTGATAATTTAACGGCGATGATTCCACCGTTTGAGAAAAGATAACAGATGAGCTGAGTTTTTGTGGGTGGGTCTGTTGCAAACTTTTGCTACAACGATTAAGAGTGTTTGATCTAATATAAAATCGCCTGAAAAATCCATTGATAGCATCAGAAAGTCATAAAATGCAATAATAAACCCACAAGAGGCGTTTAATGAAATCAAAGATGGTGGAGAAATATCGAGCAATTTGTATGCATGCACCACGAGCATCCACGGATAGCCAACCTCACAATATCGATCACAACCAATCACAACGTAAACAAACACATAACCTCTACCTTCAGTAAGGTTGTCATAGTTGGCCATCCTTGGATGTTCGTGGTGCATGCATACAAATTGCTCGATATTTCTCCGCCATCTTGGATTTCATTAAACGCCTCTTGTGAGTTTATTATTGCATTTGATGACTTTATTTTCAGGAGATTTTATATTAGATTTAACACTGTTAATCGTCGTAGCAAAAGTTTGCAACAGACCCATTACAATCCAGTGGCCTGTGCGGTGGCGAGCTATTTGGCAACAATAATATCTTCTCTCTACTTGAATTTAGGTTCAACAATCGATTCCTGGTGAAACTGCTTTACATGCGAATCGATTGTTTTACATACAATCAAATGGAAGGAGGATGACGTTGTTGCCAGATTGCACGAGTTCTCATTATTACAGACATAATTTGAACTGAGCTGTGTAACTCTGAACTATGAGCGTGTTTGACGGTCTCAGATCCAGGCATCTCAGAAGGACGTGAATGCAATTTCTCTGTTTCATATTTCCTTTTTCTTTCCTCTTCCATTTCGGCTGTTGGGTCCTATATAGACTGTTTTAGCAGAGCGATCATATCAATTGCCGTTCGAGGGCCTCTGGTTCCAAACAAACTCTGGTTCAATGTAACTTCCCCATAAGCGAACTTTAGAACGGAAATTTAGGCTACTTAATCAAACAATTATTGTAAACTTTTTGCTATAATGAATTCCACGTCCTCGAAAATGCTTAATTATGCCTGATTCCTTGACTAAAACTGGCGAAATCAATAAGATATTACAGATTGAACGTTGCATTTGTAAGTTAGAATCGCCCGAAATCCCGCCAATTCCACAACATCAACAATAACATTTGGATGATTCCAACCTCCAAATGCATCGTTTAATCTGTAATATCTTGTTGATTTCGGCGGTTTTAGTCAAGGAATCAGGCATAATTAAGCATTTTTGAGGACGTAGAATTCATAATCGCAAAAAGGTCGCATAAATTGTTTGATTTAATAGCCTATATTTCCGTTTAAAAAATGCGCTTATTGGGAAAATGCATTGAACCAGAGTTTGTTTGGAACCAGAGGTTCTTGGACGGCAATCTATATGATATATTGCGCTACTAAAACAGTCTACAGTTGGTGAAAGAGGACTTTTTAAACTTACAAACAAAACAAAACAGAAAAAAACAAAAAATCGTGCCTTAATTTTGTCAATCGGTAAAATCATCGGTGACTTGCAAAATATCATTGAATCTAAACAGAGCAGCCTCTCTGTGACGTTTCACGATCTCTATACACTTACATATCTCAACCAGGGCTGCTGTTTTACGTATAATCAATGCTATTTTTCAATTCATCGATAACTCCACCGGTTGAGAAAAGATTACACGGTTCAGTTCAGTGCATGACTGTAATAAACTGTAATACTCGCATCTGTAATCTTTTCTCAACCGGTGGAGTCGTCGATGACTTTAAAAAACTTGCGGATATTTTAATTAATCAACGGAGTCTCCACCGATTAAGGAAAGATTACAGATCGTAGTATTTTCGTACATTACAATCATACACTGAACTGAACTGTGTAATCTTTTCTCAACCGGTGGAATCATCGGTGAATTGAAAAATAGCATTGATTATACTCAAAACGGCAGCCCTGATCTCAACGGCTTGTTGGATCCGACAAATCCGACAACCTCGCCCCGCGATCTCCCACAAAATAAATACACGGCCCGACATTATCTCGGCGCAAAAACCGTTCACGACCATATTCAGCGCGTCTAGTTTGTAAATGGTAGTTGAGCGGAAACTATAATCTGCGGGTGATAGTTGTTTATTTTCTGAAATTTCTCACACACAGGATCGGGATGATATTCAATTAATGATTTCGAGATCCGAACAAGCAAGCAAGCATGGCTTGGCATCGCGGATCACCGAGGATCGGATCGGGTCGGCCGCGGCGGGACTCTCGAGAGGTTTTGTTCATGAAAGTGCAAGTGCGCGAAATTACACACTTGGTTAAAGAAGATATACGTGCGATAGAATCACAGAGCGGCGCTCATCGTCCGCGGCTGACAGAAAACACTCACGAGCGATTAAAAAAACACCGAAACACGGCCAAGCGTTTACAATTTTACATGATTCCAGAGATTTCTTAACAGAGTTTACTTTAGGGTGTGCTATTGCTGCTATATTATGTATAGCTATGGGATGGAAGAAGGTGTCGAAGATACCTCTGTTAACTACAAAAAAACTTTGAGCTTTTCTTGAAACTGCTCGAATGCTGTTGTGGTGAACACGGGAAAAAAAAACTACGGTGAAAACAACCATACGGATACCTGATTTTGGCATCTGCTAGATGTTATGGTAATGTTAACCAGAAGTATACTATGTTTTGACTAGATACTAGGTGATGTTACCTGATTGCATGTCGAATTTACTCAAAGTATCGGTAAATGGACCATACTTCTGGTCAAGTTTACCATAACATCTAGCAGGTGCCAAAATCAGGTATCCTTATGGTTATTTTCACTAATCTTTTTTTTCCGTGAAGTTAACCCATATCCCAACTTTATTTGAACATGTTGGGTGTTTTCTGGTGTTTTTCTCAAAAAACACCATTTTAGAGTTAAAAAAATTTAAAATTTAAAAATTGTGAAATTTTCTGGTCCAGCTAAATTATAGGTGCTGAAAGATCACATCATTGATTTTTGAGTAAAATTGGCCTGAATTGACTGTAATTTGGTCCCCAAAAAAAAAACCATTATAAGTGGGTCGTTAACGACCCAATGGGCATATATGGGTTTTAAATCACTGATTTAAGGCATGACAAAGACGATTTATTCACCGGAAACGCAACTTACTTGTACGTGGAAAAAAATGGACGGTAGGTACAATTATAACTATACATATATACGCATAGCGGATTTTGGCGTCAGCCAAAAAGTATAATATAATCTCTTCACTAGGGTAGTAAACTGTACAAGATATCAGGTAGAATAAGTAATTGCGATTAACAGTGGCGTAGTGCCGTAGCATGCAAGTTTGCAACGTTGAAACGTGTACGTTCAAACCCATGTGAAAGGCTGAATCCCAAAGTGTTTATCGAGCACCCAAAATGGTTTAAATGGACGAACTGCAAAGTTGCCAAATTACAAGCTACGCCACTGTTGGTTATCCAAATTTTGCAACAAGTTACGTTGCATTCACCATACTCTGGCGAAGTTTACTTTACTTTCTGCATGGCGCCAAAATCGGCTACGAGTATTATGTATGGTGGCATACGGTTAATTGTATACCGTGCTTTTTCCGCGATACTTTGAAATGACTTTCATTCTTGATTTTACAAACAACGCAATTATTGTTTACTTACGTATGATTTGGAGTGAATTCATGACAGCGCAGCCAACTACACGATTTTTTAGGTTGGATTAGGTTTTCCCCTCCACGCACATTGGACGAAAAACCTATGACTAACTCTAACGTTAAGATGCCGCGTTTCCAGTGGTAAAATCGTATTCGGCAAGCCTAAAATGAGTGATTTCAGATAAATACTAAACATCTATCAATTTTAGGTTAGGTTCAGTTAGAGAGGTAAATAAACATAGAACGGCAGCCAGTAGCGGCTCGTGCAATCTGGCAACAGTGCTATTTTGCCATTTAAACCTGTACTAAAAGATCGATTCTAGGTGAGGCACAGTGCCTCACCAATAATCGATTATTTTGCATATGTTTAAATGGAGGGAGTCCATTGCTGCCACATTGCACGATCCGCCACTGACGGCAGCTCCGATGCAGATTGTAGATGATGGAGAATTTATTCTAAACTGACATCCTAAACCGGTCTACCGGCTTTCAAACATTGGCGGATACAGAGGGGGGGGAGAAGGGGGCAACCGCCCCCCAGTTCGACCAAAAAAAAGACGGGAAAGGGGGGAGGGAAGGTGAAAGAAGGGGGAAAACAACAGGATAGGAAAACGAAAAAAGAAGTCACCGGGGGGGGGGGGCGAAAATCCCAAGTTCGTCCCCCCCCGTTCGTGAGGGCTAGATCCGCCAATGATTTCAAATAAATTGGACCACCAGCATTTCAAAGATCATTGCAGCTATTGCAACTATTTTATCCTGCAAACTTATTAATCCGCAAGCAGACAGAGATGGTGTGATGTAAAGAAGCAAGAGAAAGAGAGAGAGAGAGAGAGAGAGAGAGAGAGAGAGAGGGAGAGAGAGAGAGAGAGAGAGAGAGAGAGAGAGCGAGAGTGAGGGAGGAGATTGGTTGTTCTTTGTTCCACATTGCAAGATTGGCAAAGCGAGAGAGGGCCTACTACGCCCTACGCCACGTCCGATTCCGGGGGTAATTTGGAGGTGCACAAAAACTTAGAAACAATTTAACCGAGTAAGTGTGCCGAGGATCATTGATAATGTGTAACCGTTGTTTGAAGAGCGAGAAAAAGAGTCGGGTCCGCCGAGCCGCGCGCCGCAGCAGTGGAAAGCAGCTGCAAGATCTGATCTGATCTGGTCCTCCGGAGCTCGGATCCGATCCGATATCCAGGCGTTGGAGGACCAAAAGAGCAAGACCACCTCTTCTTGTTACCTGTCCGTCCCGTCCCGACGCGGCATAATAATGCACGTCTCTCGGCAGCCTCCCAAATAACAGAGTACCACCTCCACCACCTCGCTTCCATCATAGCCAGATCGTGCATAAAAATCATCACATTATTGCCTGATGCATGATGGATGATTCTATTGCGAGCTTTTGCTTCGGCGAATTCGAGCATTCGATTCAGGCTTTTTAAGGGAAAGGGGTCCATTAACCCTGTAAAAACCAGGTTAGTTTTAAAGAAAGCCACTCTTCCGTTTATGTAGGAAAGGTAGTTAACTGTTCGAACTCAGGGGAGTTGGAATTGCATAAACGATACATTGAAGGCGCCCTAAGAAGATTTATCTTGTAAGTGTTTTCATCGATAATCGTGTTTATCCGGAATGAAGATTGAAACAATGAGAAATTCACCATAGAAGAAAAACGAGTATACTTGGGCTAGGCCCATAAGGAGTTAAACAACAGTAACAGGTGTGCTCATTCTGAGAAATTAGCATCGTGATAGAATAGAGACTTTTGTCTAAAGAGCACACTTTTTGTTTTATGGACCCTTTTTTTAGAGATGGCCTCAATTGATTCTATAATGCAGACTGATGCGCGCACTAAAAATGACCAAAGTTCACTCCTGAATTCAGGAACCTGCAGCGAAACGGAACGATTTATTCAAATGTCACTGCTGCGGCGGGAAGGAATTTGTGCACAGAGTAAGCAGCGACCAAAAGAGTGGTTAACAGCCGATTAATGGTACAGTAAAACCTGGTGACACCAATGCTAAAGGAAAATAGTCTCTTATTGACCTTTTCTTGGTAGAGTGCTAGATGAGAATCTCTCATTATTAGTGCCCACCATCGCCATTCTGATCGTGCGTTTAATAGCATTTTATGAGTGTATATATATATGAGTGGATTTTGTAAGTTTCTAGTGCTCATATCGTTATTTTTGGGGGTTTTACATCTGAATCTACCCTTAAATCACCTGTAGCTATAAAGTGTTCAACAGCCTCATTCCAGCAGGGTTACCATTTCCATAAGACTCAAAATAAAATGAACGACTTTTTACTCGAAATGTGTCAACAATATTTTTTTGGGATCATTTTACATTAAAATATCCATGCTTACAACCACTGCAGCAAACAGCACAAGTTGGCAGCAAGGTTTGCTCTTCACTCATAGCACCGATGCCGATTCAGCTGTGCGATATCTCGAACCATAGCCGTTGCCAGGATATTGCATTTCTCTCTCTCTCTCTCTCTCTCTCTCTCTCTCTCTCTCTCTCTCTCTCTCTCTCTCTCTCTCTTATCCCATTTGACTGCATGCGTTAGAAAAGGACAGGAAAAGGGGTTGAAGTCACGAGCCCCTATATCCATCCTTTTCTGACAAATGCGTTTAAATGGGCTAAGAGAGAGAGAGAGAGAAAGACAATATCCTGGCTACGGCTATATGTCTCGAACTATTTATAAGTAAGCGGCTGCAGATTGGCTGGCCGTTCGGCTGACTGGCTGCCGACTTATACTAGCCGAAAGAGACCTGAAAAAAAAAGTGAAAACTGAGACTTCGGAACTTGCAAGAAGTGGGCGGAGAGTGAGGTGTCCGTCTGGCAATGAGTATAACTACTGATTAAAATCGAATATACCACTGGGTAGCGCATTGACGGATACAGGCAACTGTCTTTCTCTCTCTCTCCCTCCATTTGAACTTATGTGTTAGAAAAGGATAGCAGAGGGGGCTATCACGTGACTTTGGTCTCCTCTTCTGTCCTTTTCTAACGCACGTTTTCAAATGGGAGGAGAGAGAGAAAGACAGTTCCCTGTATCCGCCCCCATGGGATAATGAAAAACGGGGGAAAGCAGCGGGATAGGTAACTTGTAACTTGTAACTTGTAACTTGTAACTCACCCCTTAATTTTATTTTGCAGTTTGCTTCACTTCTCATTAATAATTGCACCATCACTTAACCTCCTATACCTTCCGTTTCTTTTCCCTTTCCTCTCTTCCTCTTAGCCGATTCCTTTCTGTGTGCATCAAGCAGTATTAGGGCACTCATTATAACCTCAAAATAGAAAGTGATCTGATGTCTTCGACCGTGGCGTAGCGTGCAATCTGGCAACGTTGCAGTTTGTTTGTTTAAACCCATGAGAAATATCGAACTTTTGGGAACGCTGTAATTGCAAAAAAAAAAACAAAAAAACACACAAAAAAAAAAAAAAAAAAACAAAAAAAAAAAAAAAAAAAAACAAAAAAAAAACAATTCGACCTTTGACATTGATTTAAAATGGGTAACTGCAACGATGATAGATTGCACGCTCCAACACTTGTCTGTCGGCTTGAAAGTTTAAAAAAACGCAACAAAACCACCATGAGTAATTAAACTTGTGCGAACTCTGCGGGCTTGAAAGATTGAAAAGCGCAAAAACTCTTAAAAGGAGAGAAGCTATAGTCCATATCTAAACAATGTTAAATATGGCCAACTTCATTTACCTTCTTCTCATGAACGTCTATACCAAATTTCACAGAGTTGTTACTATACTAATGTTGAGAAGATGCGGTAGCAGAATTTTCAAATTTTGTTAACTTTAGGTGTGCTTTTTCGAAAGTTGAACAACTTTCACCAAAAAATCTCTTAATTTTTGTGACTTGAAGTATTTGCAAAAAATGCACAAAGCAATATCTGTCATAGATTCTGCTACCACTATCTTAAAGCCAATGATTTTCTGGCCATTAAAAAAAAAAACAAAAAACAAAAAAAAACAAAAAAAAAAAAAAAAAAAAAAAAAAAACAAGAAACAATTGAAGATAGCTGAGACGGTTGAGAAAAAGGTACATGAAGTAACAATAAACGCATTTTTCAGGAGAGCAAGAACAAAAACAAAAAAACAGAAACAAATTTATAGAATTAAATTATGTATGATTAAGTGGGTTTTTGAATATGTTTTTTTCTTTTTTCTTCCTGACTCAGCCACTTTCAACGATTTTTCATCCAGTTTGCAAGCTTCAAAGTATAAAAACCTATGAATCATTTTCATCAGTAGAGCGCCCTCTGCATAATCAATCAAAACCAGCAAATGTAAAACATTTTGATTTTTGACTATCTCCTCCCCTTAAAAAGCTTTATTAATATTACATCAAAGATTCACTAAACAGTCCGTTACCGTAGAATTTAAAACAGTAGCCTCCAAAGTAGCCTTTAACAGAAATATTCACTCTTTTTGGTAGCTTGAGACGTTTTTATGATGCAGTTTCTACGACTTTTTTCAGCGTCAGCGGAAAGTCTTGTTACCGTGGAATTGATTAATGCCACGAACACAAAGAACAACTTACGGTTTTGATTTAGCGCAAAAGCACTCGAGTAAAACAATGTAAAGCATGAAGAAGAACACAGTTACGAAAGAATATGGGGGATAAAAATAAAAATATTTATACAGCGCATTAAAAAAGTTGAAGGAAGCGACCAAAATAGAGGGAAACAAGATACTTGTTCACATAAAAGCGTAGAAAATAAGATTACAACGAGTCGGATCGTTTAACACGAATACTATAACCGCTTGCGGATTCATCCTTCTCCACTCTATGAAACAATTTCTATTCAGCCTACAGGGTGTTCCGAAAGATGGAAGGATCGTTACTGTCCAAATTGCGATGTCCCTCGAATATTTAACCAGAATCCACACAAAAGAAAGAAGTTCCTCTACAAAAAATACGTATATTTCTGTCGCAGAGTCTGGTCATCGCACCAGTGGCGGCTCGTGCTATTTGGCAACAATGCCTTCGCTCCATTTGAAATCATGTTTAACAATCGATTGGTGGCAAAGCGCTGCTTCACTTTCGAATCGATTGTTTTACATACAATCAAATGGAGGAAAAACATATATTGTTGCCGATTGCACGAGCCGCCACTGCATGGCACCAGAACTATCGACAAATCATTGCGCTTCTGATAATTTTTTCTCCCCCTGTGCAGCGAAGCAAGTGTCATCTTTAATCATGCCAGGGTGCTCTTTTGAGGTTAGGATCACATTGGTATAGGTATATGTAAGCTTAAGGAGAGTAAAGTGCAAAATTGTGAGTTATCCTCTCTATACCGAAAAGAAGAAAATTGCTAAATAATTAGCCAAATGATGTAATTTCCAATTTTACAAAAACTGATTGTAAAATTAGCAATTCTATCGCTTGACTAATTTAGCAATTTTTTTTATCCGGTGTAAATGAGATTTTCAACTCTTTTATTTCTTTGTAGTAATAATTAGACCAAAAATGTCATTATTGGCGCACCCTTTCAATTTTGTTTGTACTTCAAAAAACCGACCAAGTACTTAATAACCGTTGTACGCAGGCCACACCGCCACAACCTTAAATTTATACCAAGACGGACACTAACCTCCCAATTTCGAACAGAGTAACCGGGTATGATTATTGATTATAGACGGTATTGAGTGAAGAGATATTTTTAATTGATCACTTTGATAAGTCGTTATATGCTTCTGGTAAACTTTATTTTTTTCCAGTGCAGGATTGTTTTAATTGCCATTGACGAACATGATTCACCAGTTTGCTTTTAGAGACTTTTCCTTGTCTAATGAGTGGATTTAAGAGCTTGTCATTTATATCATCCATGAACTTTCGGGACCATGATTATTATAATCACAGATAAGCACTAGTATGACAGGCAATTTAAACCTAAAAATGTCACTGGAAAGTTTTAAAATATGCTTAAAGATCAAAAAAGCTGATTTTTAATTACTTTTTTCAATGATTTGTGGACAATATCCTTTGAATCTCATTCCACAGTACACTGCTCGCTGGGAGCATTTAATCAAATAATCGGACTGATCCATTCGTGATCCGAAGGACCCCATTTTCAACTCTACCCTTGCTTCGGAGACACCCTGTACTCAGAACCTCTATTATGTGCTATGAACAGCGATTTAAAATGTTACTCCCTCCCTCCCTTCTCCGTTACAGTTAATAGGCGCATTATGAAGATTTCAAAAAATCATATTTTACTCTCAACCCCCCTCCCCCCTCTCGCCCTCTCACCAGCGGTGGGGTCGCGCGCTCTACAACCACCACACTATGCCAGGGCGCAACTGTGACGTTTCAACATTGTCAAAAAGGGTTGCGGTACGTAACGCGGTGAACCGAGAGGGGGGGGGGCTAGAGAAGGGAAGGAGGAGGTTGTCATTTGAGTCGTAATTTATCGTGTCTCTCTGTGGTAACTCGGCCGAAGCGCGCGTTTGAGCAGCTAGATGCCTCTCGCGCGCGCCGCCCCATAATGCATTGCCAGCCCCAGCCCCAGCTCCGAGCCTCTCTCACTCCTCTCGGAAAACAGAAAATGCTGAGCCAAAGGGTGCGTGAAATTGGTATATCGCGCGGAGTCTAATAAATAGCTTATCAAAATCGTATCTGGCAAATGTTGAACTTTTTAACAACCGGGCGCGATTTGCTTTCTTGCTTGCTTGCCGAAGGAGCGTGTATATACGAAGTGTATATCTAGTTGTATACTCTACCTATGTATAAAGCACCGCTTTCAAAACCCCGCCTCCCCCTGTTTCGTCTTTCGGCTCGCGGATTGGCTCCGCCCAGTTTACACTCTCGCGTATCGTATCCATTCGCTGTTGCTGAAAGGAGAGTTGCCGCCAGGGCTGCCGTTTTGCGTAGAATCAATGCTATTTTTCTCGTCACCGATGATTCCACCGGTTGAGAAAAGATTACACAGTTCAGTTCAGTGTATGATTGTAATGTACGAAAATACTACGATCTGTAATCTTTCCTTAATCGGTGGAGACTCCGTTGATTAATTAAAATATCCGCAAGTTTTTTATAGTCATCGACGACTTCACTGGTTGAGAAAAGATTATAGATGCGAGTATTTCAGTTTATCATTGTCATGCACTGAACTGAACTGTGTAATCTTTTCTCAACCGGTGGAATCATTGGTGAATTGAAAAATAGCATTGACTCTACGCAAAACGGTAGCCCTGGTTGCCGCCAGTGCTGCCGTTTTGCGGATCTTTATAATGGCATTTTAAAAACCATCGGTGATTCACCAGTTGAAGCAAAGATTACAAGAATCACTTGAGAGTATTACAATGGATTATAAAAATACTAATATCAATAATCTTTCCATCGACCGGTTAAATCATTGGCGTTCTACAATCCATCGGCGATTCACCAGTTGAAGCAAAGATTACCAATATCAGTTAGAAACAACGTAATATGGCTTATAAAAATACTCGATCAGTAATCTTTCCTTCAACCGGTTAAATCATTGATGGATTGTAGAATGTTTTTAAAGATCTGCAAAACGGCAGCCCTGAGTCCCGTGGTCTTTGCAGAACTGAATTTTAGCATTTTGAGCTCTTAATCATTTCAATACCACGTCCGAATAAACTCGTTTCTGTGACAAGATCTATCTCACACAAGTTCAGTTTTGTATTCACAATCATAGCGACTCCAAACAGTCAAAATTTGAAAAATAATATTTACTTAGAGTGCCTTCAATTTACTGTGTATGCAAAATCAGCACGGTGGTGCAGGAATATTTAACTATCCACCTAATTTATCGTATCCATTCGCTGCTGTTGAAATGGGAGTCTCGTGTTCTTTACAGAACTGTATTTTATCATGTTGATCTCTTAATTCTTTCAATACGTCCAAGTAAACTCGTTTATGTGACTAGATATGCCTCTATTTGGTATTTCAGTTTTGTATTCACAGGGGTTGAGACTCCGAATTGTCAACATTTGAGAAATAATGTAGCCCTGGAGCGCCTTCAATCCGCTGTGTATGCAAAATCAGCACGGTAATGTAGGAATATTTAACTACCCTCCTAATTTATCGTATCCATTTGCTGCTGCTGAAAGAAGATCCTCTTTACAGAACTGTATTTTATCATGTTGATGATCTCTTAATCCTTTCAATACCACGACCGAGTAAACTCGTTACTGAGACAAGATCTGCCTCACTCAATTTCAGTTTATTATTCACAATAATTGAGACTTCAAATTGTTGATGTTTGGAAAACAGTTTTTCCTGGAGCGCCTTCGCAATTCACTGCGTATGCAACAACGCGGTGGTGTAGGAGTATTTAACTATTTACTTCATTTGAGCAAGCGAACATTGACTCGTTTTGGTAATGTGAGAGTGGAAGGGTTAAAGGAATTTAAATTGTGAAAAAAATGGGTATTCGCTTGTTTGCCCTACCTATTTAGCTTTAGTTTTAAATCAAAATTATGCGGGAGTGCAAAAATCCCCGATCTACCGATCTGTGGATCGCGTGAAATTTGGGAAATATTCAGGGATTTGAGAAAATTGACCCTAAAAACTTTCCCCAGAGGCGAATTGCCACAAAATGTCAAAAATATCGATCATTTTGAGGATATGCGATTACAGAAAAGAAACAAAAAGAAAAGTTCTTTACTTTCCAAATTTGTCTGAAAATTATTAAAAAAACTTGAATATTAATCCGGCTTGCTGATGAGAACAGGGATGATTTTGGTTTTTCATCTCCATAGATGAAATGTCGAGTCTCCATACAAAAAGGAAGTTTGAGTTGTGCTTTACGTCACACCTCTCGGTCAGTTCAAACCAAGTAAAATGCCACATTACCCCCCCTCCCAAATTCAATTTAAAATTGAACATCTGAACCTGAGTTCAAAAAAATTATGCCTTTGCTGATTTCCACGGAAAATGCAGACGTACTTGCCCGAGGGCGTGACTGATTGCGTTCCGTAATAAAAAAAAAAAAAACCATCTCTTAAAAACATTAATAAACGTAGATAAATAAATCTAATTTCAATAAATCAGCGGATTTAACTTAACTTTCCCTCTTCCCCTAATGAGCGATCAAATTAGGCAACAGTCGACGTTAGCAAGAAAATTTCGTGTTTCCATATCCCCTGGTGGCTGGCCCCTCCACCAACCACCCAATGCTCACACATTCGTGACGCAATGGCACAACCGCAGTATCTATTCAACCATCTCTCTCATTTCCCGTTTCAATGTTTAAGTTGAAAAAGGATAGAAAGACGGGGTTTTATCCCCATATTATCAATCCTTGTCTAACATATGTGTTTCAATGGAGATAAGAGAGAAACAGAGAATTTTTCTCCGTTGTGCCACTGGTGCCGTGATGTACTTAGTCTACAGTAGAGTGTGCACAGACTATGGAGACAGAGCATATAGGCAACTAGCAGAGCACACCGATCGATGCGCGAAAATGCATCAAAGATGAATGATTAATTCGCGGTTTGATGCACTCTCGCTCTCGCTGCTCCGCTTCATCGATGGATGGTGGTTGGGGCATCGATGCTCCTCTGCGCTCAGTGACAATAACTTAAATTATTTTACGATCCAGCGTCGCACCGTGGGTCGAGATATAGAATTTTATGGACACCGATTCATAAATGAAAATTGCAAAGGCCATCTTATAGACGATCAAATTGGATCCTCAAAGTAGCTTTAAACTATACTTTTGGTGGTTGGTGGGCATCCTGCACCAATTTAAAATATTCACCAATTAATGGGCATCATTGCACGAACAGTCACTGCTGATGATTCCACACAACATCGATGTCGACATGGTTAACCCTTTGACGGGAAGGGGTACACGTCATGTGTACCATTTTATGTAACATAGGAGTCAATGGAATTCATTCTGATAGACACATTTTGTAAAAAAAAAATTGCGATCCATCAAAATTCGTAGAAAGTTATGTCCTCTTTTGAACGGTCTAAAAATATCTGAAAAAAAGTCAAATCCCAAAATGCTTGCATGAAAGGGTTAAAGGTTAGATAGCCGGCAAACTATGATGGTGGATGGTGCGCACCAATCACCAGAAGTTTACTTTAAGATCCAACTTTGAGCGTCTGAAAAGGCCTCAAGATTATGAACAATAAATGGCAAAGTATAACCAAAACAAATATGCTTAGTTATCTAACTTGACAGTTTAAGCTGAGCTAGTCAAATGGTGACATGGTAACTACAAGAAAATTACAGTGAACAACAACAATTTTTTAGAAAAAAAAAAAAAACTTTACGTGCTCGGAAAAATCCATAGTTTGATCCTTTGTGCGTCATTCTAGACCCCGACATAGACTATGACTTCAGTTTGGTCTCGGACAAGCAACCCGCGCCCATGATTTATTCCCATTTCATTTTTCCATCTCATTTCATTGTCACTGAGCATAGTTAGTTTCATCGTTGCATCGTTGCACAGTGCAAAGCTGCAGCAAACAGAGTTGCCACACACATTAATCGAACACGGAGATGTTAAGGCGCAAGGTATGCAATAAGAAACGCACAAAAGATCAGGTGCCAAATAATGTTTGGACTTTTCGGGACTTACGAGCGGTCATCGGTATAGATGAATGGTGTTCCCTTAATCCCTTATGAGGGGTTTGTAGCGCATCAACCAATCAAAAGCACTGATTTGGTACTAACATTTGGGATTAACATTGTCTGCATCCGTGATTGGGTCTGGTGGTCAGTGCAACTGACGACTAACCCAGAGATCCCGACCGAGGTGACAAGATTTGACGATCAAAAATTTTAGCCATCTCGAATCTCCAAAGGACAATGATGTGACACTATCATCTCTCTTTCTTATTCTCTCTTCTATTTCGTCTGTTGGGTACCAGTTGGCGAATGAGGACAAGCAAACTTCCGGGGGGGGGGGGGGAACGCCGGAGACAGTTTGTACCTATCAATACAAAAACCATTTTTTTATTTTTTTAGTATATATATAGAACCGAAAAATTGAACGTTTCTCTCAATCCTCGAGAACTGGCAACGTTCTCTTGCATTTTCACACTATTTTATATTTAAATGCATCACTGCCAACCACTGATAAAATAATTGTGCCGCGTAATTATTTCATCCCAGTCGCATAATAGATCACTACATGCTGACAATAGCTCTGGATACTGTCAATCACAGTCGTTATTGCCTGTTTTACGAGTGTTTTTTTTTTTTTTTTTTTTTTTTTTTTTTTTTTTTTTTTTTTTTTTCAAACTCTATAAATAAAGTATTAGAAAATGTTCCGCTATGTCAGCCACCAAGGCACCAAGGCCCCGAGCAGTGCTGACAAAGTTCGGAAAAAACAAGAAAATCCAAATAAAACCCAAAAACTTGGGTGATTATTTCTTGTCGGCAACCTAAAATACATTGACCTAAAATTTACGCAGGATACTTTAGTATTCTTTACCGCGGTTGAGGCTGCCTAGTGATTGTTTACGGTTACCAAAATTTAGGTGGCCTCAACCTAATTTCGTTGAACCTAAACTTTCGGTTGACATCAGGCCGAAAATTATTTCCGGTGATGCAGTGTGAGCTCTTGGACAGCGGAGAATATAGAAAGTAAGGTCCACGTCAAACAGTAAGGCTTTCGTCGTTTTCACTTAAAAAAAAAAAAAAACCCGAAAAACTAACTGGAAAGTAAATGGAATTAAATAAACTCGTTGTTTGCGTTCGTATAACAAGAATTTTTCGTTTGGCAATACACACGCTGTTTCAACTTGAGGAACCCTACGCATAGGTAGGTACAGAAATGTGCACTGAGAGAAATGACTTCTTTAAAAACAAGAAAGCACGTTTACTTGTGACAGTTTTCCTTGCGCGAAGTAAGTTCTGATTGCAGGAAGGAGAATTAGTGTCACAACAATGGAATCTTTTACTTGTAGCAGCAGACATTTTCGTTGGGTTAAAGGAATTTCTCCATAGTCAATATTTCACAGTGCAGTTTCTTGAACACAAACTTAACGAAATACAACTTTGGATTAAAAAAAGGATTCTCCCGGTTTGTCCGTCTCTCTTTCTCCCTATTTGAAAACATGTGTTTGGAAAGGATATCAGAGGGGGCCATCACGTGACTTTAGCCCCTGTCTCCGTCCTTTTCCAACACATGCGTTCTAATGGGAAGAGAGAGAAACATACAAATTCCTCTATCTTTCTATGACACTACGTGGGTCAAAATCCACTTTCTTGATAAACTTGGAGAGGTATTTGAGTTTTCGAGAAGAAGAAAAAAAAAAGCTTCTCAATTTTTGGATATATTCAGAGCTATCAATCTGGCAACAAAGGCTGAATTATTGACACTCATTACAAGCAATCAGATTTACAAGAAACACGGTGTAGAGCATGAAATCAGGAGTGAAACAAACGAAAAATATTAAGGAAGAAAACGCGAACATCATTATTCACGACCAATCAGTGCTGCCAATAGGTACATTTGAGGTTAAAAGCCGTATTTTACATAGAGTTTATGGGAAATGTGCGGTCTAAAATCGTACAACTGGCAACAATGCGGACTCATTGACGTTTGACCGAATCTTGGATGCTGCAAATTATCATCGATTAGTATTCGCAGCGCTGTGATCGAAATGAGTTGTGGAATTAGGGCAAGCGGCTGAAAAATGAGGAAACGTCCGGAAATGATGTCAAGAGATAGGTATTTGCTTCGCATATTTTCCAATAGTTTCATGAGCTTGACAGTAACAACTACATTTAAAACAATAACGCAAACAGAAATTTTAACTTTGATCTTAAATTTCCATGTTTTTACGCAAGCTTATATGAACGACAATGAGGCTAGTATAATATGCATGAGATGGAATTTTGGTATTTTTCAAAGTAGGAAATGAAAAGTATTATGTGGACTGTGTTCCCTAAGTACGTCACGCTTCGAAGATACACTCAAGTAAAATTTCGGAAAATCGTAGGCCACAACGCAAAATTTCCATTTGAAACGATGCATTTTGAGTCGTGATTGCATCTCCAGAATTAGACCTGTAGAAACAAACCAAAGGCATCCGTGTACTCAGCTCACTGCGTCCTATTATATTCATTAAAACCACCATAGTTTAGACCTATCACGCCTGCCATATTGGGATCATTTGTTAAATTCGGAAAAATTATAAAATCGCATTTTTTTCCCAGTCCACCTACCGGTTTTACGCACCCATCTTATTTCTATAATATACTGTTTTAGTACAGCGATATATCGTATCGATTGCCATTTTGGGATCTCTGGTTCCAAACAAACTTTGGTTCAATGTACTTTCCCCTTAAACGCATTTTTAATGGAAATTCAGTAATTAAGGGGAGAAGGAGGTCTGAAATGAAAAAAAAATGGGTTTTTTGTTTTTAATTTTATTTGAAAGAGGGCGTTCTCAGGTTTAAAATGATATGATACATTGTATAGTTTAGAAAAAAAATCAATTTTTAATGAATTTTTGAAATTGAAGACTCCTCATTAGGTCAGCTGATTTTTAGTTTTTTCTTTTCGTGATACTGAAAAACCTGGTTTTTTTACCTTTCGGTGCATTTTTCTCAGGAACTAGTAATGCTATTTCATATTTTTTTTTAAAAAAATGTTCCTCAGAACAAGCTCTATAAGCAGGACTAGGATATTTTGAGTATCTCTTTTACTTTTTATTTTATAGACATTCAAAGCTCAAAAAAAATGTGAAAAAATCAACCAAACTTTCAACTTTGAAAAAAAAAAAAAGTTTTCAATGAATTTTAAAAATCCTAGTCCTGCTTATAGCCAACACTCATACACACCTTCATGCAAAATTGCAGCCTTGTAGGTCAAATAGTTCCTGAGAAAAATGCACCAGAAGGGAAGCATATTTAACATGGTTTAACATATGACCTCCTTCTCCCCTTAATCCAAGCAATTAATTATTGGGATCTTTATGCTATTATGGATGCTTCTTCGTTCTCAAAAATGCTTAAGTTCGCCTGCGGTTACACGACCAAAACTTCCGAAATCAACGCAAGATGTTACAGATTAAATTATATATATTTGGAGGTTAGAATCGCTCGAATTTCAACAATAATATTCTTATCAATAAGATATTTCTTGTTGATTTCAGCAGTTTTGGTCGTGTGACTGGGCAGTAAACGGACGAAACCTCTTGAATCCTTTTGTAAAGTTCTCAAACGGCCACGTTCTTCTCAGATTGCTATGTATAGCTGCTTGCATTGGAATATACGCGGCGGTAATGGTGAGGCACGTCACTGGCACTGGCTTATAACTCTATGATGCCTCTCATCGATCAATATTCGATACATATGAAAAATCAAAGATAATTTGATAAATCAAATAATTTTTCAGCATCACCAGCTCGTTTCGCAACTACTTTCACAGCAAGGGCTAAACAAAACCCAATTAGTAATTAATTTTACTATCCGATTGCCCATAAAAATGTTTAGATAGACAGCGCATGCTCATAAACCTCTCGAACACTGAGTGATAGAGTCAACGACTTCGGGTGAAGAACAGGCGGGTAATTTTAAACATCATGGGAGCCATTGAAGTGCCAAAGCCGCAGTCATCAACAATGGAAACGATTAGAGTAACAACGACTCTTCTCCATCCGTATTCCAAATGGCTTGCAAGTCGTTTCTGCATCAAACGCCTCAATTAGATCATGAAATGAAGAAGTCTTTTTCTATGATGATAGACCGCGACCCGCGGGCCGAATCCGAGAGCGAATCCAAGATATTACATCCTTCTCTTTCTTCTTCCATAAGAATGCATGTGTTAGAAAAGAAAAGAAGAGGGGGCGAAAATCACACGACTGCCCCTAATCTGTCCTTTTCTAACACACGCGTTCTAATGGGAAAAGAGAGAGAGGATAGATTCCCGAATCCGCCAGGGGCGCTCCTCTCGAGAACAACCCAAAGTCGGCGGCAACTATGGCCATTAGACACAGAGCACTTGGCACTGCCACCGGCCACGGCCTCAACCAAACCGCGCTCTTTGGCCATTTTAAATTAAATTTAGCGGTCGCTAATGAAACGGCAGGTCTCTCTCTCTCGGAGAGAGGAGAGCAAGCTTTATGGCTACTTTTCACCGAGCTCGGCAAAATGCCTAACCTCCCCCTTCCACACCGTTTTTTACCACTCCGCGGCACACAGGACCTATACAAGGATTTTTCCGGACTCGAACAGTAATTTTTGTTCTTTTTATTTAAAAATATTTTCGTGTAGATGATGTTTACTTGTTAAACCCATACATATATGTTACCTATTAAACTTAATCTAAGCTATGAAATTAATTATTTCCTGAGACAAATAGAGACCCAGTGCAAAGCTTATTGGACTGGTGTCCTATTTTCGGGTTCCATTTTGGACAGAACCATCAAAACAACAGCTATGAGTCGCCTACTGTTAAAAAATGGTCATATTACACAGTATGGAGGATCTAGAAATCTTTCAAGGGAGTGGCTGAGCTGAGGTCCCAGTGCGAGGGGGGAGGAGGCTAAAACCGAATTTGCCCCCCAAAACACCCAACATTTGCTTGAAAATACTTTGTTAGACAGTGTAAAAATTAGGCTCGAGGGGGGTGGGGGGAGGCTCTACAGCCTCTCAGTCCTCCCCTCCCTTTGGATCCGCCACTGATAGCACAGAATAATACAATCAGAATGGAAACTTCTGTTCATTTTGAAGCATTTATATTTTGGTCCACCATCGTGAGAATTTCCAAACTATCCCCATTAAAAGCTATGTGTGAGAGACAGAGGTAAGTCCGCCATCTTAAGAATTCACCAAAAGAGACAGAAAAATTGTAACCATCGGCTCTTATGGGAGTTTCGATTCTGATTGCATTAATCTGTAGACACAGATTAAGTTTACTTCGTGGTTTTAAATTGTTGTGTTTTTTTGTTTTTTTGTTTTTTTTTTTTAAGACAGAATAACGGGTTCTGATTAATTTTTTTTCAAAAGTATGTGCTTAAAAGTTTCAGGAAAAGTTCGGTTAAAGCAAAGCTCATCACCACTACCACTCAACAGTAGGCGACTGTTAGCTGTTGTTTTGTTGAGCCCCCGAATGAAAAGGAACCCATTTTACTATGGTGTCATGCACTTTCATAACACGGGAAATATAGCAGAAGCTGATCGTGAGTCTCTCTTTGTCCCTGATGGTTCCGCAGATTTTTATAGGTTATCCTTCTGTTTATTGTTCATCTGGCAATCTTGATTTTTGAACGTTAAATTTTGTCCTAGAAATTCCATATTTTTTATCCACTGAGCGTAGTCGCACGGTGGCGGGTGCGACCCGACTAGTTGCTCAAAACACCGCCCGTTTTAGTATTAATTAGACGATATCTCTCTGCGATGGCCGGGGTCTCTTTTTCTCGCTCGGGCGGTAATAATGGCAGCGCGAAAAAGAGCACGTAATGATAGTTCGACAAGTTACCGTGCCTAGAACGAATTTTTATTTGTCTGTAAAAATGTGCACACAAATGAAATTGGGTTTTTATTTTATTTTTTTAAAGCTCTGCCCTCTAGAGCTATAGAGCACGCCATATCTGATAGCTCTGATGCGCCTGCGACCTGCGCGAGAGAGGAGATGTTTTCTCTGATTCTGTGGATTTTCATCTTCGGTGCGATAATTGAGTATGAGTGCGCAAACGAAGGAGTAGATTTACTGCGCGCAATGGTTCGGAAAAAAGGTAATTTGGGCACTTATCGGCGGAGAGTTCAATAAGGGTCTGTTGCAATCTTTAACTACAGCATTATTGGAAAGGCGCTTCTTTAGTAAAATCACTTAAAATAAATTTGAGACAAAAAGCGTTAAAAAAGCGTTACAAGCGTTACTAGCGTTAAAAAACGCTTGTAACTACTACTTGTACTCGGACCAGTGGCGGCTCGTGCAATTTGACAACTATGCTTTTTTGCCATTTAAACCTATGCAAAAGTATCGATAACTTGGGGGTCCATTGCACCTCCTGAAGATCGATTGTTTAACATAGGTTTAAATGGAGGGACTACGTTGTTGCCACATTGCACGAGCCGCCACTGACTCGGACTTGTACTTTTGGTGGAACATGGCCCAGAAGGTTCCAAAATCCACTCACAAATTTATTAAATGCGTTTAACACAATTACGAAGGGGCTCTTGCAAAATTTTACATTAAGAGAATGACTAGGCCAATTTGATGTAAAAACTAGCAATAATCAGGAAAATCACACTAAGAAAGGTCTAAAATTCAGTAATAAACTCACAAAACAATACCTACTATAACGGAAAGATCGTAATGGTGGCTCAATCATAGGAGATTCAAATCTAAAAAAGAAACACAGATATATGTCTCAAATTAGATAGGAATCTCCCATGATACCTGCGTTCCTGCGTCTCTCCGCCATTAAGCCCGATTCTGAGAGTGAATTTCGTGATTTTTTTAAGTGTACTTATCGTCCTTTGTACGGGTTTTTAAGCAAGAATCAACTTTTCAGTGCCCTGTACCAAAAGTTTGCAAGAGCCCCATCATTGCCACAGCCTAGTTTGAGGAACAGCCAAAATAGGGGTCCTGGGTCGAAATCTGCAAGAAAAAATGTTTTTCAACAAAATTCAAAGTATCTCTACTGTACTTACATGCAAAGCTCGGTACAGTGTACACACGTATAGTGGCAATGGGATCTCGCCTTTTTGAGAAATGAGTCTCTATATAAATAACTTAATTTCCTGATTATAAGTCAGATACTACAGGGCAATCAGACAGACCATCGACGACCAATCGTGAACCATTAGGTGAGGTAACCTCTCAATATCAGTAATTATTACAGCAGCCGACCCGATTTATTTTACACGCAATGTTCCCGTAACCCGTTCAACACGCATTCTCATGATGAGATTGGGCAGCAAGCTTCGATTTTAGTCTCTAATAACTTCATCTCACCATGGACTGGACTCATTTGAAGATGGCGTGTAAGCAAACCCAAATCAAATGAAGAGTGCAGGAAAAAAGCGATAAAAATGTCACAAAAATCTAAATTCAAGATTTCAAGGTCATCAAAAGGAACACAAATAATAATTGAAAAGAGATCTGCAGAAGCGTAAGATGATCAATCGTTTCTTTGTAATGTTAATACAGTTAAAATTGATAACTTTGATATATTTGCTGCTGTATTAAGATGTGCAAAATATCTTGTACAGAGCTCTTTTCAGAAGAGAGTATATAGGTGCACCTAGACCATGATCTTTTGAGACATTTCAAATTTCATTTCTTCAAATCAAAAACAAAACTTGCCTATAACTTTCAACTTTTTATTTTAAAGCGTTCCTCGATGGAAAGCCAAACGCTCAATTACATATTAATCAATTTTCATTTCGTAACATGAAAAATAATGTTGACAACTTTCAAATATTATCGCGGTCTAGGTGCGCCTACACTTCTGAAACGACCTGCTCTAGCGAGCTCTAGTGTGCGGCGGGAAAATCTCCGTGGCATCATAATGAGCGAGTACATTACTAATCGTATTATTGGACATTTTATTGCATCTTTAGTTCACTCTGAGGAAGCGCGTATATGGTGGTATGGTTGTGAGCAGTTGAAAGACCTCTCACCTCAAACACGAAGCTCTCGCTCTTCGCAGCAACTCGGAAAGAATTATGCCGAAACGAACCCTGTGCGTGCGTGCGTGCAGATGAAATTTTAAGGTGATGACCGATGAGGTGTTAATATGACCTTTAGGTTTAGAAAAATGTTAAAACTGATTTATATTTTACTTACCATAGTTTTTAGAGATCAGGAAATTGAAAATCGAGAGAGTGAAACCCATTTGACGGCAATGATCCCGACATTTTTCCTGCAACAAAGAGCAAAAAATGAAATTATTTTATATTTTACTTTATTTAAACTTTATAAATTTAATGGATAGAAACCTAAATCATCTTTAATCTCATCTCATCAAGTACTTTCATTTTTTTTTTAAGACAAAATTTCAGATCCTTACAACTGCCCCATTACAAGGCTTTTTCCAAAGAATTGATCGTCTAGCCCTCGAAATTGGTTTCAAGAAACTCCAGGCGCAGATCCAAGGGGAGCGGAGCGGCTGAGGGGGAGCCCCCCCCCCCCCTTACGCCAAATTTTAACACTGTCTACGAGGGGATTTTTGAGGAAACTACGGGCGTTTTGTTGAAAAAGTAGGTTTTAGTCCCCCGTCAACCCTTTGGAACTTTAGCCCCTACCTTTGAAAGATTTCTAGATCCGTCACTGCAAGAAAGTGCATTCCAAAAAAGGTAGCAAAAATATTGGAAATTAAAGAGTGAACCATACCGATCTCTGGAGATGGTTAATTGATTGCATCGCACATCTAGCCTATATTTTCTGAGATTGCTAATTTAACCCTTTATGGACCAAAGCCCGAGTATACTCGTTGTTCTCCTCTAGTCTGTTTTACAATGTTTTTCAGTCTTCTTCACGGATAAAAATGATTGTCGATGAAAGCACTTACAAGCTAAGGTTTAGTCGGGCGCCTTCAATGTATCGTATAGGCAACTTCAACTCCCCCGTGTACGAACAGTTAACTATCTTTCCTATATGTAAACGGAGAAGAGGCGTTCTTAGAGGGTTAACCCCTTTCAATACCATGCCTGAGTATGCTCAGTTTCGTAAATCGGTCTACCTCACTTAATTGCAATTTCTCGTTGACAGTTAAAATTGGCCTTAACTTGTTGACATTTGCAAAATTATGTTTCATTGAGTGCCTTGAGTTATAGTATACAGTTATAGATGAGTGGAAGGATGATCACCTCGGTGTAGGAAGTTTTAACTATACCCACTAAATAGCGAGTTATTGCCTGATTCATTCTAGTCATCAGGTATAGTCCGTTTCATTTAAATAGAAGCTTGAGCTCGACTCTTTCCCCTACGAGTTTTACCCTCACTCTCGTACCTGCGATGACTCGAGGCCCGTCCCGTAGGTCGGGGATTCCGTCCAACACAATAGACTGTCCTTTGGATAGCTGACCGTCTATTGTGACGGACGGAATCCCCGACCTACGGGACGGGCCTCGAGTCATCACAGGTACGAGAGTGAGGGTAAAACTCGTAGGGGAAAGAGTCGAGCTCAAGCTTCTATTTAAATGAAACGGACTATAGTAAAAGGGGTAATATTTAATTTTGAATGCTTTTTCGACATGTTCGGCGTTTGCTCTTTTGAAACTTATTTCGAGGATTTGACGATCCGATTTTTTTTATTTTTTTTTTTTTTTTTTATTTTTTTTTTTTTTTGTGTGTGGAAAATGTCATTTAATTTGCAGATTTTCACCACTAATCGAAAATGTGATTCAATTTGTATATCTTCATTATTAATCGAACGATGACGAACAATCGAACATCATTTATTCATCATCTAGCATCATTTATGGGCGAACCTGGAACTACATTGGTGAGGATGGATTCACGGAAAATTCACCTGGATAACCTAATAATAACCTATAACATAACATAAGCCCCGGAAATAATGTTTACTTTATTACATTGTGCTCGGCTATAGTGTTGTTATGTTGTGCTCCTATTAAGAGCTAATACACAAATAAATTGACCGATCCGACAACCTTCTCATTCTATCTCATAGCTTGACTTCTGCTCGAAGGAGAAGTTAGTTTATTTTTATACGTCAGGAATATTGAGGTCCTTTGTTGAAAAATTGACAGCTTCAGTGATTCGGAGAGGAGAGAGCGCAGCGCAGGATATCGTCCTTCGCCGACAATGGACAGGTGTCAATGCGCTTTGAGGGAGCGAAAAGTAAATTCGAGAATTGAAAAAAAAAAAAAAAATGACGCACGTCAAGTTGATTTCGATCCCAGCGAAGTTTGTTTTTTAAAATCTTTCCACATAAAAAAGACTTGGTTGTCTCGTCTTACGTTGTGTTTTGACAGTGATGAGTGTCTTCCCCTTTCTTCCTTTTTTTTTAACTTTAAACAACGTGGTTTGTCTGTACATTTACAGTACAACGTGGCTGATTTAATCTTGTAATGCCAAAACATTTTTTTTTTACAAGTTGAGAAAAGTTCAAAGTTAGGATTTCCCAAAAAATGCTCGTGTCTCTAACTTTCCTGTGAAAAAGTATAATTGGACTTCAGAGTTTAGCTGGAGCTCCAATTTTAGTCATTTTAGCGATGTTTGCAGTGGCGTAGACAAGGATTCCGGGGCCCTCCCGTCAATTATTTTTAGGGGCCCCTCTACTGTCACTCCAAGATAGGGGGTTCAGCCTCCCCCCCCGCGCGTAGGACCTGAGATCTGGGGTGTTTCCCCGAAAATTTTTGGAGATTAGATTTTCTCAAACGTAACTTCAGGCAATATTAATCTAAAAATGCTCACACAATTCATTCTTATAGTTATCTTTTTTATTTCCTTCCTTCTTCTTGTTTTCCTATTGAAGAACTTAAAACTCGCGACTTTTTTTATGGAAAAGTATTTCCGTAAGAAAACGCTTAAACAGTGTTGGAAGACGGAAAATACTTACAAACAAAAAACGAAAGAGGAATGCTATTTCAATGATGAAAAACTTTCCTTTCTTTACTTTGACAAGTTTTTCCTTTCATCAGGCCCGGGGCCCCAACATCGTCGGTCTTCAGGGGCCCTCAGAGCCTGGGGGCCCTCCCGCCTGGCGGGGTCCGCGGGGGCCTTATCTACGCCACTGGATGTTTGTGCAAGTGCTATTGAAGAAAAGAAAAAACTATTGAAAGAATCCAATGACAATCTTGTCATGGAATTCAAGTTTGGAAGTATCTTGTATGAAGGACCTTGAAAATTTCTTCGCAATGATAGTAAAGGCCCGCGCACAAACAATCTTCTATTTTTCTTTCGTTTATTCCCGTGCTCATTTTATGTGATGAGGCCCGCTTAATTTTTAACACGTTGTGTTATAATAACCACTCGAAAGTTGATACCGAGAGATGAATTTTTATGAATGAACTAGAAAGCACTAATTAGTAATTAAGCACGAAATGTTGGTGCATGTCAGCATGTCTCATAATTAGCGCTTTCATGTCGACAGGTAAGTTCGCGGACCTTGACTTTAATTCAAACAGTCTTATCTTCTCGATTTTCGAAATAAGTCGACTTTGCTGGAGAAAGCTCTACAAGTCTACATACCTTTCCCTTCCATCTCGGAGAGTGCATCAACTAATAACTCTTATGCGTTTATGAATGCCGAATGACGAAACCAGATTTTTACGATGAAGGTTCAACAGGTTCGTGCAATGTCGCAACAACGGATTCTCTCCATTTGAACCTACGTAAAAAAATCGATCCTCAGAGAGTATTCACTAAATGCCTGAGAAAGCTATATACAATTGCATAGGATCAAACGCCCAAACTCACGGTTGCCAAATAGCAGCAAACGCCACTGGATTTTAAATTATGCATCTGTAGGCGACGATGCAGTGGCGTGGCGTGCAATTAGGCAACGTTGGAATGTGTCCATTTAAAGCCATGACAAATATCGAGCTATACGGTGAACACCTTCGAATTCGACCTTTTACATGGGTTTAAATGGACGGAATACAACGTTGCCATAAGAGCAGGAAAAAAGCACGGTTCAAAAAGTTGCGGCTGAACTGAGAAAAGTGATTTTATTGGTATAAAAAAAAAAAAAAAAAAAAAAAAAAAAAAAAACCAGACTGGACAGCGTAATCGAGAGTGCCGTAGAACGGATTTTGTATTGAAAAGTACGAGAGAAAGATAAAAAAGAGAGAAAGAACTGTGACGAATAGGTGAATAGGTAAATAAATAAATTCGGATCGGTGACACCACTTTTCAATTTGCAAAAACAATAGTGGTTCCGAGAGCTTTGTTTGAATTTATTCCAAGTTGCGGCAAGAGATTGATTTCTGTGGGATCAATGTAGCTCCAAACATATGTGCTGTCAGTGCTCGTTTCATTGTTTGTAACCGAACTCAGAGTCCAATTGTATTGTTATACAGGGTGTTTCAATCTCAAAGCATACATTCTACGTAGATTCGTAGATTCAAACGGCGCGCGCATCCGCGCAATCGAGGACCGAGGACCAAAGCTTTTATTCGATAGAAGTTTTTGAATTTGACGATTCGATTCACAATACGGCAGTAGCAAAAGAGGGGAATGTTGAAGGAGGTTTCACGAGTATTGCTGGTTGAAGATCCTCAAAAACTACAACCCGTCGATTTCACAATCAGTCCCAATACTCCCAATACATCACTATCGAGGATATAGATTATTCGACAAGCATATTTTCAAATATGCAATGCACCTACGTCCTACGAGTACCTACGAATGTATGTCTCGCTGAACGCAGGCATCACAACACTTGCGTTGCGTATTGCATACCTGAAAGGATGTGTAGTTATTCTTCACTGCCTACCAGCTATTAGCAATGAAATAGTGGCAAGATTTTTATGCATTTGATTTTTTTGCATTTGTGTGGGTTTTTCCAAAACCCACACTTAGTGATGGATCTAGAAATCTTTTAGGGCCGGGGGGGGTGGTGTTAAAACCTACTTTTTCGACAAAAATCCCAACATTTCTCCGATAAACCCTTCTTATAGATAGTGTGAAATCTTTGCTCGAGCGGGTGAGGCCCCCTCAACCCCTATTGAATCTGTTATTGTCCAATGTCCACACTAGCATGATAAAAGCTTTCAACCCTTGCGAGCCCATTGTATAGTATACCAGGTGTAAAATCAATATACCCAATTCATGGCTTCAATCATCTTCATTTACACTCTTGTATACATAATCGTGTTTCGTGCCAGTTATTTTTGAATCACCCCATATTTATTTTATAGGGAGAGAATCACAGAGCCATACGTTTTGACTTCATCAAACGCTATTTAAGAATGGGTGAAAAAAAAAAAAAAATTATCACAATGAAAACGTCCAATCTGACTGATTTGTTTTTTATATTCTTTTTTTTCTTTTTCAAGCCGGCCTTTGACGGCGGAGCGTAGCTCAGCGATAGTGGTGTGTTTCCTCCCCCGTGTGGTTTAAAAAGGGGTGTTCCTGTTCTCAGCGGTTTATCAATTTCATACGGCATCAAGCGCACCGAGCACCGGAATGTGTTATTCCCTTGTTGGACATAATCAATGTCCACCCACAACCAGCAATACGGCTGATAGAGACCGGGGTTGCCAGATTATACAATAGAAACCCCGTCTATTTCCCGTTAAAGTGAATATTCAACGCCTGGTGCCGATTTCTGTCACCAGAGCACTACCGTTCGATCAATGGCAAATTACAAGCCAAAAGTAATACATATGTGTATAGAAATAATTAACCTGTAACACACACGGAAAAAAACTACGGTGAAAATAACCATACGGATACCTGATTTTGTCACCTGCTAGATGTTATGGTAATGTTAACCAGAAGTCTACTATGTTTTGACTAGGTACTAGGTGATGTTACCTGAATGCATATCGAATTTACTCAAAGTATCGGTAAATGTACCATGAAGGTCAAGTTTACCATATCATCTAGACGGTGCCAAAATCAGGTATCAGTATGGTTATTTTCACTAATCCTTTTTTTTTTCCGTGCACTGTCGGAAGGTTCCATTCAAAGAGCATACTTGAAAAATTGTAAAGTTTTTGCTGATGTCCTTTCACCCATGAGTTAGTCTTTCGTTTAAAAGACCGATGAAAAATACTGATACGAATGAAAAATATTTTTCTTAACTTACCTTTTCACCTTCGGATCAATTGCTTTTGACGGAAAGGCCTCACACAGTCACGCAGGAGCAGGGCATCGGACCGAACCGAACCGTGAACCGCGAACCGCTCCGAACCGCCAAATTTCCGAACCGCGAACCGAACCGCGAACCTTTTTTCCACTGAGGCGGAGAACCCGAACCCGAACCGAACCGACTGGCTGAACCCGGTTTGAACCGGTTCGACGGCTTAGTAAAGAGGTCTTGAAAAAAAACCTGAAAATACTCTGTGAGTATTCAATGGATCTCAAAATCGCATTTTTCGTATCGAACCCTTTTCGCATAGAAAGATTACACAGAGTCACACATCTAAACTAGTTTGAAGCAACTGAACGTTTATTGGTCTACTGATTCGTTTGAAGTTATAAGGGTCTAAACCAATACATTCTATCCCATGTTGTCTTCTATTAGTCCACAGTTTTTTTCTGTTTCTGCCTTCTATGCTATGTGTCTGTTGCGAAACTTTGCCCCAGCAGCAAATAGGGCTTGTTGAAGTATGAAATCAATGAAACTAAGTACGTTTAAGTTGTTTGACCCTCTCAAATGCCGCCGCAAATGTTCGACCTCGACCAAATTTTCTCCGAACCGAACCGCGAACCTTTTTTTTCGTGAAGTGTGAACCGCGAACCGAACCCGAACCGATTTTTGCCGCGGTCCGATGCCCTGCGCAGGAGACGAGTGATTAACTTTACCATTTAAACTGGCAACGCTGACCCTTGGTCAATAAGCTCGATAGCTTTGTTTACGACCTCGCAGCGCTCCGTTACGGGTATAGACTTTAGATCTTAAGATTAATTTCCCTAGAAGAGTGTTAAGCCAAACTGATCCTGATTGCGAGCGTATTTAAGCTTTGAGAGAAAACAACTCTCGGCAATTTATTGTCAACGTCAATTTGTCATCCACTTGACCTGAGCACGAGTGACCTTCATTTTCCTACCCAAAACGAAATGCGCTTCAGTGGCGTGGCCATGACGAGTCTCTCTAAAAGTCCTAAGCATGAATTATAGAGCACACCCTGTATTTTATAAGACAAGTTCCATGCATACTATTCATACCTTATACAAACTGATTTAATTAGATGTGGCGTGCGGTATCAGCTCGCCTGATGCCCTTGACTTATTAATAAGTCAGAAAATCTTCACCATTTTCCAATGAACCTACACTTTCATTTATAATATATGTCATTATAGACTAGATGGGTTCGTTGCAAATCCTGCCACATCATAGAGGATCGACTCTCATGTGAATCTCGTAAAACACACTAAAAGCATGAAAAAGTTTCAAAATTTACTCAGAATCTCACAGAGACGTTTTGAGGAAAGCCTAATATGGTGGTCGAATGGGCGAATCAACCCTGCATGCAATATGCAAGCACCAAGAGCAGCAAAGATGGCCGTCGATGGCATTCGGCAAAGTAGGTAATTACCCGGGGTTTCCTTGCCAGAATTTTGGCAAATCGACACAAAACATGACATATTATTCACCGTTTTAATCAATTAATCATAAACAATTACGAGGAAGTAAAAAGCGGTATAAAACACACAGAATGACTCAAAATGTATAGGTACTATGAGGAAGTGAGATATTTTTACTATGCATTTCTGTCGTCGGCCATCTTTGCTGCTTGTGGTATTCGTGCAGGATTGATTTACCCATTCAACCGTCATCTTTGGCTTTCCATAAAACTCCTTTTGTGGATTTATGAGTGAATTTTGATTTTGCAACGGACCCATTCTGCACAAGGGAAGTAAATAATATGAAGATTTTTCCAAGAAGAGAACCTACCTGAAAACTCTTTTATGAATAAGTATGAATCACTTCTGCTTTAATTTTATGTCCTTCGCATGTCAACGTTAATTAGTAAGGATAGATCTTCCTGGAAAATATTTGGATGGACGCTTCTGATTTGTCGATAGGACCTCTTCGTCATCACAATAACTAGAAACCATCCACTCGAAAAATCCTCAGCATAATAAACCATACCAATAACCATACACTCTGTATTTCATGAACCAATGCTCCAAAACACATTCCGTTTTAATTAGTAATTCTTCATAGCGCGGGAATGCTTTTGATGACTCGTGAAACAATGCTGGGCTCTGATTTGACGAGTTGACGATCACTTAGAAACACTCTTAAACTGTTGTCAATCTAACTAGAGAAACTTTTCATTGTTGCAGGTAAATTAAGCTAGACCGACTTCGAGTTGACGAGGATCGTAATGGGCTTTAGATCTTCATCCAATACCTGACACACAAAAAATGTATCGCGCGGTCGAATTAAGGTGGTCTTTGGAATGAGACCCATAAAACAACTGGTGTGTTCTTCCGACGAAATCGTTATTAAATCCTGATGCTAAATTGCCGGGAAGAGCACATCTGAAGTTTTACAGCCCTTTCTTTGAAAGACAACCGCCTTAATTTATGTAAAGGCTGACCCGTTCTCACGGTTGAGTAAGTACTTACGTCTGAAGCTTGGGTGAGTATGAATAATCGAGATGAATTGACATTTCAACAAAGTCATTGCGTTTTTTTTTTTGTTTTTTGTTTTTGTTTTTGTTTTGTATTTTGTGTTTGTTTTTTTGTTTCTTTCGAAGACCTGATTTATTGGTGGTTATTACGAGCAACCACTCCTGGTTTGAAGTAAACGCGGTGACAGGCTGCGACCAGCGACGGCCCTAAAATATTGAGTTATTAGAATTAATTTTCGAACTGAGGAGATACCGAAAGATCGACCGACAAACTGGAAACATTTTAAATTATTTCCGAAGTTCCATGCATCAATAGATGCGTTTCGTTGTTTTATTGGAAGACTAATTCGATTGTCATATAGGTCATTCGTTGTCTTTTTAGTAAATGTGTCATTTTTTTTTTTTTTTTTTTTTTTTTTAATGAAACGGTGAGAACTAGGTCTACGTGCCATTAACTGTATTCGTGTGGGAACAACCGGCTGCTTTGAATCGATAAATGGATCAATTGATAATTGCTCGATTGTAAAAAGCATCGGCTCTTTAGTCTTTTACACGGTCGAAAATCGCTTCCAAAAAGAGTCAAAGTGACTGCAATAATTGCAGTTGCTATCTGCCACCGAAATAACATCGTTTACTTACTCTTTGTGCGTATATGCACAAAGTAAAATGGGTTCACGGTTATCCGCGAGAGGTCTCTACGGTCGACACTAATTGCATTTTGATCAGTGGGGTGGCGTGCAATTTGGCCACATCGTACAGTGTAAACCCCTGTAAAGGTTGAATGCGAAGGTTTTCATCAAACAAGCAATAGTTCGATACTTTTCATATGGGTTTGAATGGACGAACTAAAGCGTTGCCGAATTGCATGCTGCGCCACTGATTTTGATGGCCCCAATTTAGCTCCTGATAAAATTGCAAACAATATTCAATGCGGTCTGCATTGAAGCTTTTTCTAATCAAGTGTCGACTGTGAAAATTAAGTGTGATTTAGGGGTGAAAAGAAAAAAAAAAACAAACAAAAAAACAGGAAAAAAGACTGGTAGGTTTACCATACCCACATCTGATGATTTGTGTGTCTGAACTGCCAGAGAGTAAGATGAATTTCACCAAAGTATGTGGTATGCAACGTAACGTGTGGTAAATTAGGTTAACCTGTTGGTACATACATTTTACCATCATCTGGTGAAAATTACCATACTTTCTGGCAGACGCCAAAATCAGCTATGCGTATTATAAACTCGACCAGTATTTTTTTTCTCCCGTGAACTATAAAGGAAGTTCATTCAGTTGATAAACTCTACCATAGTCTACTATATCCCCCTACTCAGTGGGGAGGCGTGCAATTTGGCAAAGTTCCTTTCTCTCATTTAAATACATTAGAAAGGTGGAAATGCCTGGTCATCGCCGATGACTGAAGCATTCGACTTTTTTGGTGAATTTAAATGGAGAAAATACATTGTTGCCAAATTTCACCCCTCCCCACTGCCCCTACTATTCCCCTGGAGACGTGCAACCTGATAAAGTTAGGCCGGAATGCTCGGCTCTCGCCCACCCGCCCTTGGCCTGCAGACCCTGCAGTCTGGTAGGGATTGGATCCATGAGAAAAGAAAGACAAATCCCTCGATCCGTCTCTGCTGATTAGCCGTTGAAAAAGGCTAATTCACTTGAACGAATCGTACCTTGAACTTTGGTGTCATATATCTACTTGAAGAACTAATAAGTAATCTTTGATTTGAAAAGGACTCGCATTGTCAGTTATCTCTGAGTGCAGCAATCCTAGGTAATTCATATTGCATGTTTCAACAAGATCGTCATAATAGAACTAAGCTGTTGGCAAAGACTGACCAAAGCTAAGACCAGCAGCTATGTTGGCAGAAAAAACATCAATCCTGTAGAATGAAGCAGTGCAGTGCGATACAGTGCTGCCAGTATGTGCGGATACAGGAATTTGTCTTTCTCTCTCTCTCTTATTCCATTTGCGATTGCGTACATTAGAAAAGAACGGAGATAGGGGCTAAAGTCAATAAATTCAATCCTTGAATCAATAAGAATTCTGGTCACTTTGAAAAGAGAATTTCTCGTCATTCCATATTTAACAATACATTCCGTAATTCTGATAATAACATTTTCTTCGCATGGTAAAAGAAATCAGTCCTTAGTGGGATTCCGCAGACATCATCTTGTTTTGGTTTAATCCTTTCGCTCATGGCGTCCACAACCACAGACGATCCATTCATACATTCTCAGTAGAAAATATTATACTTCAGATTGCAAAAAAATGCTAAAAACACGGAATACACTTTACATTGGAAAAATTTCATTTTGAAAAATGGCAAAGTGGGAATAAGAAATTGTCAAAATCGCAAAGAATATCGCCAATTTAGCCATTTTTTGTTGTTGTAAATTAGCATTTCAAAAATTGCATTTTTGGAATGTGGATACGTCTTCCGCATTTACTTTGTAATTTGATCATTACATTACATATTTTTTGTTTGTTATTGTTCTTTTTGTTGTTCCTGTGTTGTTTCTGTGTTTTTTTATTATTATGATTTTGTTTTTCTTTGCCGTGTTATTTTCTGTATTTTGTATGTTTTTTTTTTTGTTTTTTCTGTGTTTCAGATGTGTAACTGAAAAAAAAAAAATGGTGCACATCAAGTTATACGTTTAAACGAATGAGATAATCGATAGATCGCAGTAGCGCAACTAGAAATCATTCTATCTCTCTTTTTCCTCATCCGACTGTACAGGTATAAAAAGGATAGGAGGAGGGGATTGATCCCCCTTTCCTATCCTTTTCTAACTTACACATTTTAATGGACAAAGTGAGAGAACGGTAATTTCTAGCTACGCCACTGATAGATCGTGTTGCACGAAACCACCGCAGCTCATTTGGCAACTCTGATGGAACATCGCATCGGCGGAGTATCAAGTGTGAGCTGATTGCGAGTGAGAGGTATTAGTATAGACAGTGTGTGTGTGGGAGAGAGAGAAGGAAACGACGAGTGAATGAGTGAATGGGTGAATGGGTGACTGAGAGAGAGAATAATAATAGTAAATAAATATTAGCTGTCAATGTGGGTGCAAAGCGAATTCGCGACAATCGGAAGCCAGAGGAAGAGGGCCCCGCGACGCGCGGCGGGCTTTGGCATGGGCATGGGGGTTCACTGGACCATGGCGGATGGCAGGATTGGCAGCCCCTCCCCCCCCCCCCCACTACTACAGCACAGAGGCCGCGGGATGGCATCTCGCGCCCCCGGACAGTCCCCGTCTCTCTCTCTCTCTCTCTCTCTCTCTCTCTCTCTCTCTCTCTCTCTCTCTCTCTCTCTCTCTCTCTCTCTCTCTCTCTCTCTCTCTCTCTCTCTTTTATTCCTCCCCTCCCTCTCCTCCCTTCTCCCTCAGCGCAAAAACTACTCCGTTTCCCAAAAGAGGAGAGGGGAAATGATTGAATCGTACAATCAACCCGAGTTTTTGTACAGAGGGTTTTATTACTGACTCGTAGTATTTATACGAGTGTGTGTGTGTGTAAGTATAAACTTTAAATTTCCGCACGAGTGACTCTTAAACTCGATTCAATAATGAGATCTTTTACCCGAAAAACACAATCGGTGTTTTTTTTTTTTTTTTTTTTTATTTTTTTTATTTTTTTATTTGGTCGAGGGACAAAAAGACTAGGGTGAAAATAAAATGGAAAATATAAATCTAAAGATAACGACCAAATTACTTAGTTATTAGTGCCTCCTGCAGAACAATACACAAAGCAAACACTTGCTATTTTTCACAAGTGGGACACTCAATTCTCTGTTCTGACTTCATCTCTGATAGTATTTGCAGTTCGCTTCTTTGTTGTTATTGTCTTCTCTAGCAAACGAAAGTTACCGATTGCAAAATGCGGCCCGTTAAAATCAACCCGAATTAAAATTGCTCGAGACTAAAGAAACATTTTTTTTTTTTTTTTAAATCAAATAACGACGGTTTTCTCTGACATCATGAAAATAGCCGCGGCAGAGACGAACTGGGCCAATTTGCAATATCAAGAGATTCTACTTGTGATGGTAAATTCTTACGTGAAATGCCGAGCACATTAAAATAGTTCCAATTTTATTTCGATCCATTCAGTATTGAGTGTATAACGTTCAGATAAATGCTGTTTTCTGTTGCCGCAATTTTTGTTTAATTGCATTCCTCGTTTCTTTGCATTATACCCATTTTGTTACGCTACGCACGCATAAAGGACTTTCAAGACTTTAGGAAATGGGGTATGAAATTTGACAAATATTTGATGTCGTCAAACAGCATTTTTAGACGATCAATCGACGAGCATTAACTAAAGAGCGGCTACTCCATCATATTATAAGTATCATATCCCAAAGTGAGACAGCATGCACTTGGGAGGTTTTTTACCTCTTATTTTTCAACCTTACATCAAAAGCTGGAATGAGTTCAGTATAAGCTGGTCTTACATAAAAATGGAAGCGTTTTAGAGGGGCAATCTGGACACAGAAATTTAGCACAACTATCCAGGCGAGAAAATTTAACTTGATGATGACGTTTCTGTCATGAGTCAGTTTATCGTGTAGGTAAATCCTTCGAAAAGAAATAGCTGTAAATTGATTTATGAGTCCGGCTGGCCGATCCTTGAAAACCCCGACTTTTGGATAGACTGGATAAGAATGGAAACCAGTGATTGGTGGATACGAGTCACGTGATGATTGCCATGTTTAATCAAAATACAGACTTATTCATCTAATAGGTTCAGCTGCTCAAGACTGCTCTATAACCGATTAGATAAATTCAGCATCACTTTGATTAGACTTGGTAATCACGTGACTCGTCTTCACCAATCACCAGTTTCCATTTCTTATTCAGTCAATCCAAAAGTCGGGAATTTCAAGGATCGGCCCGCAGATAGCCACTCTATAGAATAATGTCACCTTCAATTCAAACCAATTTCAAATTGATCCATTCCAAATTTTGATTTAAGGTTAAAAATGAGAGTGAAATAAACCGATTCCGTGAAACGGACACGAGTAATCGACGGACTCCGTGTCAAACTTTCATAAGAGACATCCATCATGGCTGCCTCCGTGGGTATCTTCAAAATTACGACCAAAAAAGCCCCTCTATGGTTATATATAGCTCGTTTTGTAGTAATCAACCGTTTGCATTTCATTCATAAACGCATCGATGCGCGCGCATGTTCCGGATAAAAATTACAGAATCGACTTCCTAAGAGCCGAGACACTCGATTACCAAGAAGAGGGGCACACACTGGCGGATCTATCACTGAGAAAAATTTCCGATCGATTCAATGAATTTTCCGATAGGATATTCCCGCGCTTTAATTCCCATAGAAATAATTGGAATTCTATAGAGACAATCGGAATTCGTGTAGATTCAAGCGCGCCGACTATTGCAAGGATAGATCTTATTTTTGAAATAAGGCGAAACACATCTATGGTTCTATTCTCCTATTTGTACGCGTGTGTTAGGAAAGGACAGAATAGGGGCAGTCACGTGATTTTCGCCTCTTCTTCTATCCTTTTCAAATAACTCATGCATTCCAATGACCAGAGAGAGAGAGAGAGAGAGAGAGAGAGAGGAGAGAGAGAGAGAGAGAGAGAGAGAGAGAGAGAGAGAGAGAGAGAGAGAGAGAGAGAGAGAGAGAGAGAGAGAGAGAGAGAGAGAGAGAGAGAGAGAGAGAGAGAAAGAAAATCAATTTCCTGAATCCGCCAATGGGGGCGCATTGTTTTCGATAAGTTGTTTCTTTGAACAAATATTGATTTGAAGAGCGGTTTTGGTAACACGATATTAATTACGCTATTAACGCCACGAGAACGCTGAGAGTTGAATCGATGACGTAGGGTGCAACAATAACATTTCTCTTATTTAAAATGCAATGGAGAAATGACGTTTTTGCACACAACGCATTGTTGAATGCACGCGCGCTGTATGTATAGTTTAAATACGCAGCGCAACAATACGTTGTGCATTATTTATATTTGCGTTGAAGTGTAAACTGGCCGCGCGGTTTACCGGAGCGTGAAGTGATGGGTCAAAAACGCGGATATCAATAAAAGATCAATACAAACTCTAATGACTTTTTATTGTCCTCCCGGAAAATGGTTATTAATACCCCTATTGTCGCGCATTACGCGGGAGAAGGCGAAGGGTCGGTGACGCTGTGGTATCGGTAGTGTGGTATATGGTGGTCCCTTCTACTGTGTAAGTGTGAGTGTGAGTGTGAGTGTGTGTGTGTGTGTGTGTGTGTTTGTAAGTGGGGTTGGGGCGAGTATTCGAGAATTCGGTAACAGAAGATTGGTCACATTTCAACTTTCCCCTCTGCCCTCTGAGAGATGTCCTCTTTACTTCACGCCCTCTCTATATCTGCGGCCAGTATTTAAAGGCCGGTCACACAGTGGATCGAAAGGAAGAATTTTCTGGACATAATTCTACGAATGAAAATCAAGATTGTGAAAAATTACAGCAAGATAAATAAAAAGTTGTGAAATCGTTTGTAAAATCTTAATTGAAATGAGTTGAATAACGTATTGTTTTAACCAAAAAAAACATCAACTTTTTAAAATGTTCTTAAAGAAAAAAAAAAACAACTCTCTTTCATATTCGGAAAAATCTATGTTCAGATCCAGTGTGGGCCGGTGCAATGTCTCCGTCCGAGCTGCGCTTCTTCAAACAGTTGCACAGTGAGTAAATGCGACAGGATATTTCGGAAAATATACATCCCCCCTCCGCCCTCCCCTCCAGCCGGTAAACATGAGTTTAGGATTATCATAAAGTATGATCTAACCCATGTATGCCTAACATTATTTGACATTTTTATGTGTTCTTCTCAAACTCATCTATCTTAGAGTTCAAACAATTAAAAAATTACGAATGGGAATTTAAGTTTTTGGCCCAGCAAAATGATACGTGTTGAAAAATCTTCAATTAGTTTTAAACAGGGGTTTGAACCGCGACCAAAATCGGTTCGGTTCGGTTCGCGGTTCACGGAAAGTTGATGAACCGCATAAACGGTTCGGTTCGCGGTTCAAGAAATTTTGAAAATGCGGTTCGGGTTCGGTTAGGGTTTTTGAAATCTGCTGAACCGGTTCAAACCGAACCTTCGACGAGCGAACCGCTCCGAACCGGTTCAGGTGAGTCGTAAAAAACCGCTCCGAACCGTCTCAGATGGGTCGTGAGGAACCAATCCGGAGCGATGGAATATTATTAAAGAATCACTTTATGAAAATTTACTTCCCAATTTTTTATTTTTTTTTATTTAAATGGTTCAAATATCGAAAAAAAATAATAAAATTGAAGCAGCGCAATTAAAAATCACCGCTGGTTTTAAGCAGAGTAAAATTTTAAGCAGACCAGAGACCTCCTGTTTGAAGATCACGCGTCTCCAATTTACTTCAAATTTTGAACCGCATACGAACCGGTTCAACAGCCGGTTCGGAGATTTTCAAAATATCGGTTCGGTTCGCGGTTCGCAAAAATTTCTGAACCGCCCAAGCGGTTCGGTTCGCGGTTCATGAAATTTACCAAATGCGGTTCGCGTTCGGTTCGCGGTTCATGAAAATGGCCGGTTCGGAGCGGTTTACGGTTTGCGGATCGGTTCGGTTCAAACCCCTGATTTTAAATAGTAAAATTGGCCTGCATTTACGACAGAAAGGTCAAAAGAAAACGCAACAAGTGGGTCATTAACGACCCATTGGACATGTATAAGGGTTAACTCATTTAACTCGTATACTTGTTATAGTTGTTGAGTATGCGTTGTTCGAGTATGCAATATGTAATCACTCGGAATATGCCATGCGTTTTGCATATATAGGCGCAAGTTTTGTCTGGCACAGACGCCGCCGTGGACTGGTTCTTAGTTCTCGCTTCTCATTGATCAGCGGTGCATCTTTGAGTTATCATCAATTGGATGTAAGTATATATAGGATACGACCATTCGAGCAAATCAAAATCTAGGTCCAAAAATGACCAACTCCTGTATCCAACACGCAAAGCACGTTATTACTGTGTTCGGTGGCATCATGTGTGATACTCCCAAACACAGTAATTTTTTTTTGGGTTGGCAATGAGCAACGTACAGTTTGCCTATAAAACCAAAGTATTCGGTTATATTAGTGCAGTGGCGGCATATGAAATGCGATCTATCAATGTCTATTCCATTTAAAACAATAGAAAAGTATCGAAAGATAGTCAGGGCAGTGGTGGCTCGTGCAATGTGACAACAACGTATTTTTTCCATTTGAATCTAGGTGAAACAATCGATCGTCAGGAGGTGCAATCGCACCCCCAATATTTCGATATACTTTTGCATAGTTTTAAATGGCAAAGAAACCTGGTTGCCACATTGCACGAGTTGGTACGAGGGAGTACAATTTAACTCCTAAGAAATCGATACTTTTCTTCAGTTTTAAATGGATGAATAGACATCGATATATCGCATTTTCCGAGCCAACACTAGATTAGTGGCTATCGACAGATTTTGGAATTAGTAAAAAGTCGAATGAATCGATATCCGATCGTCGATTTAATCGATTCGCATCGATTTTTATCGTGGTTTTCAAGGGATACGGTCCTCGGTGCGTCGTCGTCTCGCGTCGCGATGGCTCGACAACGGGCGCGGGCGCGGGCGCGAGTCACGAGCGGTGCTTCTCTGATTTCCGAGGGTCGAAAATCCCGACTAATGCTGCTAATTGAACGTATTATTATTTCCCTTAATTGATCTCTCCATTCGAAGGGACTTGCCGAGAGTCAGGGATCCGGGGCCAGGACAAGGACATCGAAGGGACTTTTTGTTAGCTTTGACGCTGTCGCTCAACTCGAGTGTTGGTTTAATTTTTTTCCAAACCTTGTTGGTTTGTCACCTCTCCGAAGTTCCAACAATTCCCAACAATGACACAGAATGATGTTGATAATGTTTAATGATGTCCATGACCACCGCACGATCACCATGGCATGACCCACAAAAACTAAGTTTATTCAGTAAGTCATCCTCACTCCCTCGATTTAAGCTGAATAGCTATTAATAATCATATAACCACTAACCACATCTATTACAAACGGAACTTTTATATAAAGGCCGTAGAGAGAGACATAATTAAGATTTGAATTTAATTTATCGAAAAAGGGGCAGGTCTAAAAGCAAATATTAACTTTGGAATAATCATGAATATTTTACTTAAATTATTCACATTATTCCTTGTAGTAAATCGAAATCAGCCTTTCTCCTTATATCAGATGACTATATGGTGGTAGTGTTAAAACTTCAATTTACTCATAGGAATTATATATGAGAATAATGTAAATGATGTTAGTTTAACAGTTAATTTTTGCCCTACACTGACTGTCTAAAATCATGTAGTTGTTTTATTAATTTAATTAAAAACGGACGAACCTATATAAAAGTATATAACTTTTTTCCAGGATTGAGTGAAGATTTGGATGGAATGAAATGTTTTAATTTAGCTTAAAACGGACGAGTCGAAAAGCATATAATCTTTTAACAGTAGACTGACCCCCGCTCTATATTAAACGAGACGAAACGAAACGATAATGCGGAAGTCGATCAATCCCATATGGTTTAAACGTCGTAGCGTGGCGTCACGTGACGAATTTGAAGTCGTTCGAGTCGTATTTCAGACCGAATGACTTTCGAGTCGTGCTCAAACGACTCGAATGGCTTCAAATATTATGTCACGTGACGCCGTCTAAACCAATAGAATTAATCGATTCCTGATACCTCGACTCGTCTCGTCCAAAAGAGTGGAATCAGCCTGGAGAATTTATCGAAGATTCGTACGGAATACGATTTTTTCAATTTAAGTAATTTATTCAAACGGGCGAACCTAAAAGCGATTTTTTTTGAAGGATCAATCAAAAATTTGTCTGGGATGACAAGTCTATAATTTAATATGAAAGAAACGAGAAATCAAGGAATTACCTAACAGGGTCGAGCGAAGATTTGCCTGGAATGCAAAAAGTAGGTCTCTAAAAACTGAGTTTGGTGCTTCAATCATTCAGGTTTCGTCGAAGGGAAAACGGTAAAGCGATTAAGAAAGTTCTGCATTCCAGACAGAACTTTGTGTAGGAGAGAGTCTATCTTTTTCTTTGCTCATTTGAACACACGTGTTTGAAAAAAAAAAAAAAATGAAGAGAAGGACTACCGCGTGACTTCAACCTCATTTTCTTTTCTCACAAGTGAGTTCAAATGGGCATTGGGCAAGGGAAGAGAATGATCGGGAAGGCGCCTCGCCTATTGCATAACTCACAATTTGAAGGCGCTGCCAGACGATTTTCCTGTTTGGAGACGAGGTTTGAAAACCTCTTGTGAGTTTGCGTGCCTCGTGATGCCTCATGGCTGTGTTTCACAGTCATCTCGGGGCGAATAATTTTTGGTTTGAATGACTAGAAAGATTGAACGAGGCCTTGTTAATTTATAGCAGATCTTGTCGAGAAAATGCTAAGAAAAGTGATGCATCAGAAGGAAAGCAGCAATTTTATAGGAATAGGACTCCTCAAGTGTAACCCACTCATTTGACCGCCATATTTACATTTTTTAAAAGCATTTATTGAGTTTAAGGGGGGATTTTGTGACTTTTTTATGCTTGCAATGTGATTTTCACGCAATTTTACAACGGAACTGACCCTTCAAACTGTATAGCAAAAGTTTTCAACAGATCCTTTTCACCATTTTAACTTTGAAATCTTTTTATCAATCGATCGCACCATCGATGAATCTGGGTGATGAAAAATCAAAGATTCGAGTTTTTTTTTTTGCCGGATGTAATCATACTATTTGACTGGACGCAATGTAATATTTTGCTCAACTAATCGAACTATCGATGGTTCCAAAGTGTCACTCGATTATTCAGAAATCAATAACCACAACAGGCCGAATTATCAGGGGCGCCATTTCAGATTTTCCTTGGGAGGGGGGGCGGCAAGGCCCTCCGAAAATTTGGATGTCCTTTTATTTTTTTGTTGGCCATGCATCTTGAAAAAATCTCTCGGACTTGATTGGGGGGGGGGGGGAGAGGCCCTCCAATAATTTGGATGACTTTTTTTTTTTTTTTTGGCCGTGTATCTTCAAAAAATCTCTCCGACTTAATTTTCGGCCACATTGAGAATCCTTGGGGGGGATTGCCCCCTCCCCTCAAATGGAGCCACTCAGAATTATTTAGCCGTTTCATGAGGAATTATAAAGCTCTCGTTGGTAATTTCTTTTTATGGACATAAAAATTTGTTACAACACAGGGGAAAAAATTTATCCTCACCAATGTTTTTTTTCCTCTGTTAACGCTACAACAAATCTTTTTTCTTCGTGTATACACAAACTTTTATCCAGCGTTCTTTGTATCGATAAATCAAAATATTGAAGTACCCTTTTACCATATGGTGGAGGGATTAAGTTTCATAAAGAAAATTACCAGCAAGCGTACCCCAGGAAAGTTTTGCAACGCCTTGAAAGTCACTTTCCACGAATCGACTCGCATTAAATTCCGGCACAACACGGCAGTTTACTGGAGAACGAGCTCAGCTTTTAACTTGAGTACATATCGGCTAAGCAAAGAAAGCACTTCACTTCTAATGCAACGTCACACAGTGAAGTAGACTTGGGGTTTTCATAGAATCAAAACTTTTCAATTTCTCGATAAAATACGCATAAATAATGATTAGTGTTGTGGGATCAGAAGCTCACACAACAGTCAAAGAAGGAACGTGTTTGTTCATTGTTCAAGTGCCCTTCCAAGAGGGCCATCTTGAATAAACCGTAGAAATTGTGTCAAAGGTGAAAGGTGGATATAGTCACACAGGGCTGAATAACACAGAATAACACAAACCATACTATCAGAATGAAAACTTCGATTCGTTTTGAAGCATGATTTTGTGGTCCATCATTTTAAGAAGATTCAAACCAGCTCAGTGGTGGATCAATAACTCTATGGGAGGGGGGAGGGGCGACAAAGTCAGAAGGAGGGCTAAAAACCTACTTATTTTTCAACTGAAAGCTCAATGTATCCCCGAAAATCCCTTCGGAGATAGGGTAAAATTTTAGCTCTTGGACCCCCCCTCCCGGGATCCACCCCTGAACTACGCATCCGTAAACAAAGCAATGCGAAAGTCATGCAGGCAGAAATAAAGCCGCCATTTTTAATGGACACCGAAAGAGTCTGAAAAAATGTTTCCACCGACTTTTCTGAGAATTTCCTTTCTGATTTTGTTATATTCTTTGCTGAATAACATCCAGGCGGCGGTGACTTTTGGTTGGTTATTTTTCAAGTTTAGAGAGGATCCAGCATAACTTTGGCCGTTAATGTATCACTATTTAACAAGAAAATCAATATTTGCTTAAAAATACTGTCTCGAAAATAGCAACGGAACAATTTTAATTTCCCTTCTCTACATATGTACTGTGCAGACAAATTCCTACTTTCTCCTTTCACAAGAACCTTATTTTTGAGATGCCTCCAAACAACTGGTTTCAAAAAGTTGAGCGGTGCACCTAGGATTTTGTGTATCTCCCTTTTTGTCAATTTCAAACCAAACAATGGAAGAATACGGGGGTAGTGGCTGAAGTCTCGTGCGATAGCCTCTTCTATCCTTTTCTAACAAGATCACTCTTATGAGCGAAAAGAAAGAGAGGGGGAGGGGTTTGCGCAAAAGGTTTCAAACAACATGAAAAGAAACAACAATTTTAGCTACTAATTTGTCAAATGAATAAAAACATTTGCGGGAAAGAAGCTAAAATACAAATAAAAGAAACGGTGGGACGTTTCGGAAATTTACATTTCCATTTTCAACCACAAAAATAACCTAAAAATTGAGTCGCCGCTCTAACAGCAAGTGCAAGGCCAAGAATAAGTAGCAAGTAAACAAACACCGATTTCACATCGCACCAAATCTCTCTGGGAGAAAGAAATGGTGATAGGCAGCACTGAGCTGATTGACATCAGCGCGGTAAATTAAAAACGTGATCCCTATTCCGTTTCTCCCGTGCGATGTTTTTATTCATTTTCAAACAACACTGTTTGCCATGTGCGGAGGTGTAAAAATAAAGTAAGCGTAACAAAAAATATGCCCCTGAACTCACACTCCCATAATGGTCTCTCAAAAGAGCGCGCAAGCCACACCAATTTATTTGAGTGAGCTTTCAGTGCTTTTGCAGACGGACGCGGTTGTTGCATAGTGCAGAGCGGTTGGTCTCATTAGGGTGTTCTCAACGAGCCGGCTAGAAATCGGGAGTGGTGAGGTACGTCTGTTTCAATTTGGCTCCCTCTCTCTCTCTCCTCTCTCTCTCTCCTCTCTCTCTCTCCCCCTTTCTCTCCGAGCTCTCTATATCAAACTTGACTATCAACTATTTGATTTTATTGCCTATTTACTCTGGTCGACGGTTCAAACATGGATTCACTTTTTACTTGCTACTTGTTTTTGCGGTTTTTTCCCCTGCTAACCCCCCCTTTTTTCATCACTATCATAAGTTGAGCCAATGATCAATACAAGTAGGCAAGAGTCGGTGTTGCCGATTCAGAGATCTTTAAAATCATCCCACCTTCCGGTAAAAAAAAAAAAAAAAAAAAAAAAAAAAAAAAAAAAAATATTTGAAAACGTTTTTATCAGAGATTTTTTTTTTACGATTTTGTGGAGAAAAGTTTCCGGACGTTTCAAATTAATTACTTCGAAAGCTCAATTTTTGGCTTCCAGGTATTCATTTATTAATTATTGTTGCATATAATGCGCATTTCATTTGAATTTTTCCAAAAACTTACACCGATAGTACCGACAGCTACTTCAGCTCCAATTTTAAGTTTTCCTTGAACAGGCACGATGGGTATCAGTTCTTTTCTCCGACTCCAAAGACCTGCAGGCTTATCATTTATTTTTTCGATAAACCGACCGTTCAGACTGTCTATCAGTGACGCTAAAGGTGTAGAATTATAAGACTTGACTGTTGCTGTATTAACTATATCGTTAAAATGCCCATAAACAGACGATCTTGAACGATTTAACAAATTAATAGATTATTATCGGCCTGCAGGTCAAAGTATTTTATTTTTTGGTATTTTTTTTTTTTTTTTTTGTTTTTTTTTTTTCAGAGAAAAAAAGTTGTCAACTTACCAAGTTCTGACCATTTTTATGCAAAATGGCAGACCTACTCTCGAAGGAAGGTCCATAAAACATAAGATGTACTCACAATCAGGGGGAAAAAATACTAGATACAATTTTTACCAATCATGATACATAATTTTTACGCCTACACGCGAAGATGGTGTATAAACTTCATGGAACTTTGGTTTAAATAAAATATATTTCAGGAAAGAATAAGTGTTGATCTGTTTCAATCAACCCGATTTCTAAGTCAAGTTAACCATTTTAACGCGTTGTAAGCTCTAATCTTACCAGAAATTTTGACTTTGCTTCGGTAAATCAGTCGAATTTTGACTTTGCTTTGGTATCAGTCGATCAGCTTCACGGTTTGAGTTTGATGTAAATTCAGGGGAGAATTTGAGTAATTTTAAACGTGTGCGTCGTTTATTGCATATGTCGTAGGCTAAAGGTCAAATCCAGCATTTGGGCAAATGCTTAGGCAAATAGAAAATAAATCATAAAAATCGTTAAAATTTGTAGTTTACCTAGGCATTTGAGCAAACGCCTAGGCATTTGATTAAATGCCGGCTTTGACCTTTAGCCTGCGTAACATACATATATAGTTTTACCTGATAATGTAATTTTAATGATAATTCTTGATCAAAAGTTTGTGACCAATGAATTAAGGTGGTCATTTAGTAGAAGGACTCATAAAGAATCACGGTCGCTCTTCCTTGGAGATAAGCATCAAGGTTAACACAGGCTTTCTTCAAAAGAGCACATCCCATGTATTAAGAGTCCTTCTTCTATTACAAACCGAGATTCGTCAGATCCAATCTCGAATTTTGTGAGTGCCCGTGTAAGAAGTTTGATTCTTGGAGTGTCTGATGAGCCGGGGCCCGCTGCTGCCGCCACGTCCCAGCGGCGTGATCTCGCGGGGCCACCCACATGGCTGCCGTGGGTCTTATTGTTGGAGAGAATGGAATTGTATCGTAGCTCGGGACAAAGGACCCGAGAGCCAGCTTGAAATAGAGTTCGAGAAGGAGAGTCAAATGAGTCTATGAAGACAAATTCGAGCGCGAGTTCTCTAACTTCGAATCCAATCGCGCGACATGAGAAAGAGAAACAGAGAATGAAGGAGTCCGATTGTTAATATTGAGCAGAATAAATAGTCGCATTATTTATTCGGCATCGCGGCACTTTAATAGCGCGACGCGGTGTGAATGTGACGCGATGCGCCTCTGGGGTCCTCGTCCCCCTGCCTCCCCCCTCCCCCCCGCCATCGCACCACCCCGATGCCCCGTCGCCGTGAGCCGATGGTGGCGCCGCGCGACAACTGTTGAAAATACGGTGCGACTCATAATATTTGCGTAGAAAAAAGATTATGAACGGCGCGCAGCGTGGCGATATTTGAGATTGAAATTGACCTTCACTGGTCCTTGTACTGTGACTTGCAAAAGTAAGTACCCTGCTCGAAATGGGGCAGTTGCAAGGGTCTGAAATTTTGTGTTTTTTTATAAAGACCATGATAGTTCTTGGTGAGCTGAGGACAATGGTGCCGTTGGTTTTTTCCTAAGTGTCCCGGTTTTGGAGATACACACGTGTAAAGTTGCTAAAAAAACAAAAAAAAAACGTGTGCGAAGTGACGTCACTAGGCGGAATTCCCATTTAAAACAATGTATTTTTGGCCAAAATCTCATCTCCGGAACAATAAGACTTATTTAGAAATCAAAGGCATCTTTGTTCTCAGCTCATCAAGTACTTTCATTTTCTTTATAAAAAACACACAATTTCAGACCCTTGCAACTGCCCCATTCTTATCGTTTAATTTTCTTGTTTTCAATAGAATTTTCAATTTCTCATGATATACTGTAAAAGGGACATTCAGCCATAGGCGGATCCAGCAATCTGGCAACTGTGGACGCTTTCTATTTGAATGCATGCGAAACAATCGATTAGTAAAAGGGCCATGGCCCCCTCAAGAATCGATCGTTTCTCACGCATTCAAATGGGACGCTTTCATGGTTGCAAAATTGCTGGATCCGCCCATGCATTCAGCTTAGTCCTTAAACACTTGAAAGCCTGAAAATTGTTCAAACGTTACCAAGATTTTAAAGAGTAAACATTTCGACCATGGTGTACTCTTTTGAAGGTCATAGTACAGCAGTGGCGTACGCAGGATTTTTTTTGGTGGGGGCTTGCACTGATAAGCATTTGACTGAAAATTATCCCCCTCTTCCCCTCCACCCCTAAAAATCGGAGGTCTAGGGGAGCTTCAGCCCCCTTAGCCCCCTCCCGCGTACGCCACTGTAGTACAGTATTGTTATGGTTAGTAAATTTATGGTGCTTTTCAGATTATATTCACCTCGACTTCCTACAAAGTCCGATCATTGTTAGCCTGCATTTCACTCGGGAGCAATTGACTTGCAGAGATATCAGACCGTAGATTATGAAGTACCCTATAACCATAGCATTGTGAATTTAGGCGGTCTTCTAGGCAGATATGCCGCCGATAAAACCTCAGGTATGCTCTTTCTTGGGAATCAGCACTATGGTTCAGATTTGAGTTTTTTGGTCGAGCACACCTTGTGTTTTGTGAGCTCTTCTCCCGAGGATCGCCTCAATTATTTGATCGCGGAACAATGCGAGCATTTTGTATGTGCCAGAGCCCAAGTGTCTTTGCCCTCTACGACTTCCAACGATTCTTTATTGACAGGTAAGGTCACCGCAAGGAAGGAGACGTAAAAAAACGTAAAAAAGTCGTCAACTTTTCGCCTTGTGAAAATCAAACACCCGCCCGGAGGCGCCGTCCGATGGGGGGGGGGGGAGAGGTTCCACAAAAAGGGCAGTTGCGCCTCCCCAGAATTTGAAAAAAATACAGATTTGCACGCCAATTTTCCCCTTGAGCAGCTGAATACTAACAAGCAAAGAATTTACGAAAATTAGGGGGTTGCCCATTAAGGAAAATTTTCTACCGACACCCAATGCACCCGACTCAAAATTTTCCTGATGTTTGTTAGTTCTCGTTGAAGATACCGCCTCTATTGACAAAATAAGGATATTCACTGTTCCCTATCGATAAAACCGGATATCGTTAAACCGATCGATAAAATTGTCTACGAGTGATGCTATCGGTCGAAAATTGTAAAACTTGGCTGTTGCTTTAAGAGTCTCGTTTTATAAAGGCTATTCATGAGTAACCTTTAAAAAACGGACACTATAGCTATGGTTACCATAGCAACAGCCAAGTTTTACAATTTTCGACCAATAGCATCACTCGTAGACAGTTTTATCGATCGGTTTAACGATAAAGTAAATGATCGGCTCTCAGGTTAGTTCAAGAGAAAACCACTCCTCCGTTTCTAGAGGTATGGTAGTTAACTGTTCGTACTCGGAGGAGTTGGAATTGCCTATCCGACGAATTGAAGGCGCCCGACGAGACCTTATCTATTGTAGTGTTTTCATCTGTATTTGCTTTTATTCGGAATGAAGACTGTATCAATGTGAAATAGACAAGAGGAGAAAAACGAGTATACTCGGGCTTGGCCTATAAGGAGTTAATTTCGTCGATTAACCCTTTTACTACTAGGTTACGTCGACGACAGATCACAGATCTTTCGCTCAAATTATAAATGTAGTTAAATATTCTTACTCGGCTGTGCTTATTTTGCATATGACGTGAATTGAAGGCGCTCAAAGGAATATTATAATGACAACACCAAGACTTTTTCTAGTTACTTTTACTGTCAACAATACTCAAAATAAAAACTGTGTAGGTGGAACCAGAACGGGTTAACTCAGGCGTGGTTACAGCCGTGGCCAGAAATTTGTCTTTCTTTCCCTTTGCCCATTCAAACACATGTGTTAGAAAAGGATAAACCAAATTTCGGACCTTTACAAATGGTCCATTTTGCTGCTGGGGCAAAATGTAGCAAAAGACCCATTGCTCGAAATTGATTAAATGCAAACAGCGTTCTCGGGGCCTGGATATTACATACCAATGGCTAAAATTATAGAACGTAGAGTTAAAATAAAATGTTGGAACACGCAGACGCAGCTTGCCGCTTCGTTGACGGAAATGTGACAGTGAAGAGCAGATATAGGTTTCCTTGGGGCTCCCCCCCCTCCCAACACCCTTAGGATCAGTTGCGCCCGCGCCCTGATCAGTATTCGTATACATCACAATATGTACAGCGAGCACCCGTTGATCAGAAGCTGATCCAAGAATCTCTCTATCCTCTCTCTCTCTCTCTCTCTCTCTCTCTCTCTCTCTCTCTCTCTCCCTTGCCCCTCTCTCCCACCCCTCCTTCGCGCTCTCTCGCTATCCACTCATTTGAAAACATGTGTTAGAAGGGCCAGAGAGGGACAGGGAAGATCACGTGACTTCTGTTTTCATCTCTCTGTCCTTTTCTAAAGCATGCGGATCAAAGGGAGAGAGAGAGAGAGGAAAAAGATAGGGAGAGAGAGAGAGAGAGAGAGAAAGAGAGAGAGAGAGAGAGAGAAAGAGACAGAGAGAGAGAGAGAGTGACAGAGAAGGACAAATTCCTGGATCCGTCCCTGTCCCCACCGCCGTTGTATGATCGCTGGGATGAGACGGGGACGGGCGGACGAGACCAATCTTTACATTAAATATTAATTTAAAAGGAATCAGAAGAACAAAATTATATCTGTTTCGTTTTGATTTGTCATGTATTAACTCCTCCATCCGAATCGGAATCGTTGAGAAAAGAAAAAGAAAAGAAAAAGAGGGAAAACCGATTTTCGAATCAAAACACAGGGAGCCCCCGGGTTTGCTTTGTTCAACGGATAAGTAATTCCGATGGCAAGGACCCATCGCCCATCGCAACAGACGAATTGCTCGTCGCGTAACGCGGATGGTATCCGGAGCGGCATACAGGCGCACCGAATCCGCGGCTCATCAGTTCTCGAAGCCGGGATCCCGCAACAATGGAGTGAGTGAAATAAGAGATGGGACCGCGACGGATCAGACAATGAAAGAGAAGAGAGATAGAGAGAGAAAAAGAAAGAAAAAAAGAGTGTTATAGACAGGAAACACATGTTACCATTGGTCCTCCCGTCCGATTATCATTGGTTCTTGGTTGGTCATATAATAATATTTACCATGTCGTTAGGATGCTCTCACCCCTCTCTCACTCCGTGTTTCTTTACCTTCTTGTCTCTTACACTATTTTTTTTTTTTTTCTAACCCGATTCGTCGCACTTCCGAAGATGCACCGTCCATCGCGCGGGTTAGCGTTCGCGGTTCGGTTCACGGATGAAGAAAACGACACCGATTTGTTTGTCAGGAGTTATTCACCAGTCACCAATTCTTGTTGCTACAAACACTGCTTCTGTTTATATTGGATTATTATTATTACGATGATGATGATTTTGCCTCCTCCGATTGTTCGTTTTGTCGTTTTATCGTTTGTTGTTTATTGTCACTGTTTGTTAGGCGGCGGCGGCGCGGTGATGGTCCGAGGCGGTATGGTTACGGTCGTCGTCCCCTTTGATTTCCTTTCGGAACCGATTCCCGACGCATAAATTATAGAAGGGAATATAATGTCTTCTACGAGTCTATTTTGACCGGGGGCAGACGGGATTCTCTGCCTTCTGGTCCGATTAGATGCGACTGTGACATTGGCACCCCGTACCCCACCTCTGCCATAGCTGTCCTATTTCGTCGGTATTCTAATAGAGCTTTTGATGGATGGGTCTATTTTCTACTGTCTCGCTTCTGGCCAGTTGCTATGGTCATTCAGTTCGTATGATCCCGTTTTTATCAACCACCTCGCACGATTTTCCCCCTTTTCTTTTCTGCGAATTAAGGTATATACATTGATTGGGTTTTTGTGTTCAGGTATTGTTGTCCGCGGTGGCAGACTGCGTTACCTAAAGTTCTGCCCCGCATATGGCTCCAGAATCGAAAAAAAAAATGACCGGTGCATGACATTGACGTAATGCCTATATCTGATACTGGACCCTGCGTTTCAAAGTATAAAATGGTAAACTGAATATCTGACCAGGTTAGCTGGACGTCTGGTAGCGTTCCCATACTTTGAGGCACGATACAAAATTAGACAGGCAGTATGGTAAATTTTACCAGTCGTTTTTTTTCCGTGAATAAGAGGTTTTATTTATATGCATCATAAAAAGGACCTCTTTTTAGATGCATGCCGGATTCCAAAGTAGATATCTTTTTTTTACCAACAAACTTAAAACTTTAACACACTGCTTTTACGTTGATCCAACTTTTTTTGATGTAGGGAACGACATTGCATTGGTTCTCAAAGGAATGAATCAGAATCTCATTTCCTATACTTTTTGTCAGCATAAAAATGGAAATGAGTATTCGTGATATTTATCCCCCCCCCCCTTAACAGCGCTTCGTTGGGACTTGGAGTCTTACTTCACCCGGATGAAAATTAAAATGATGGTAATACCATCACTGAATAAATAAAGAGTGAACTACATCGAGTATCTGGACACAAAGAACGCCTTCAAAAATAAATATTGATTCCATCTGTTTTTGTTTTCTTTGTTTTTTTTGTTTTGTTTTTTTTTCATTTGTTTCTAGTCAAGAGAAAAAGAAACATGATTTTTCACAGATAATTACCTAAATGCTGTTTCAACGTTTACAGGGTGTCAACAATAATTGAATTTTGAGAATTCTTGATCTTTCCTGACCTTATTTCTTCAAAATTTCCTGATTTTTTCCAGAGCGAGTTTGGAGAGTTCTGAAAACTTTTCAATGAGGCTTAAAACTGAGCACATTAAACATGCAATTATTTTTGAGAGCTTGAAAAAACACACCAAAAAAAAAAAGTTAGAAGATGTGGCTCTTTCCCTTCACGGTTTTCACATCAAATCAAAATAAGATAACAGCTCCGGATCATCATAGGATTACCAGAAACGCAACCATATTATGTAAACCGAGGAAATCTCTGGTATTGTTACTAAAATTCTGGTATTTGTACAATAACCCTTGAAAAATTAGAGGTAATCCTGGTCCCATGTTCAGATTTTTATAGAAGCCATATAGAACCGTCCGGTAAAGTGCTAAAATTCCGAATTTGACTTATCTTTGTACTTTTCGCATAGTTTAATTAGAATTTAGGATGTTTTTTTTTAGTAAATTTCAATTTACTTATTTTAGCGGTTTTGTGGAATCCTTTTCTCCCCTCCCCCCCCCGGATAGAGTATACGACATGTATACAATATACATGTATACAATGAACTGTACAGGATGTACAGTATCACACTGAATGTTTATATAGTACAGTATATGTACTTATGTACTACATAGTTACAGTATGTGCTTCATGTCTACTTCTTTAAATGTATTCATGTAAGTAGTGTTATTTTTAGGGTGTGGGGGGGGGGTTCTATGGAATCCCCCTCTCTCCCCCCAGACGGAAGTGGTTAAATATGGGTGAAATAAGGGAAGCAAGGGGTTACATTTGGGTGAAATGTGGGTAAGCAGGGGCGAAATATGCGTGATTTGGGGCAGAAAGGGTCCAAATAAGGGGAATTAGGGGTAAATGAGCATAAAAGAGTAAATGAGGGCGCATATAGCGATAAATGCGAATGCAAAGTCCCCAGATTTTAGTGAATTCCCCAGAATTTGGGGAAATCTCCAAATTTTAGGGAATTTAAGGAGTTTAGGGAAAACACTCAGAAATACAAAAAAACAAAAAACAAAAACAAAAAAAAGAAACATACAATTCAATTAATGCTTTTCTCAGTAATTGAAATTTATTCGGATATATATTTGCTTCACGCAACTACCATGCAACATTTTTTTTTTCTTATTTTTTATTTTTATTTTTATTGTGATTGGTGATTGGTCCTAAAGCAGAGATTGTACTTAAAATCATAAAAGTGAAAAAAATCACTCACCGTCCTGTTTTAAGATTTGGTGAGAGCTGGATGATGGGGGGGGGGGGAGGCATTGATTTTATTTAACGACAGTTACTTTTCAGGTGGAACTCGAAAATCAAAACTGACGCAATATAAGCTACAGAGGAGAAAATGAGAAAATCGACATGGAAAAATAACAAGTAACAGCTTTGCGCCTTACCAAACGCTTATCACCTCCCTCGCACGTAATAGACGGAGGCAAGTGGTATTATAAAAGTCTATTAAACTGGAATAAGGTTTGAGAATGGAGGTAATTTGGGTTGAGCAAAGGTGTCTAGTTATACCCTACCTACTTGCAACTGTGGCACCGCCTACTCATAAAAAGAAAGAAATAAAAATGAATAAAAAGAGAAAAAAAAGAAGAAAGAGGAGAAGAATAGCTCTACCTCCCAGTTGGAGATGTAGACAATGAATTGAGCTCTGAACCCAACGATGACTCAGGATAAACAACTTGAGAACGTAAACCCATCCTACAGTAGCTGACAAACAATGTTGTTGGTCGAATCAGAATCAGCTCGCCGTGTGTGTTGGACAAAATGACGGCGTGAGCTTCTTAGCTCTCTCCTCTGCAATGGGGGTGGATAAAAAACGGGCGTCTGACTCAATCCACTCTTATATTGAAAGGCTGATGGATCTCACTCGATGACGCTCATCATAAACCATACTTTTCTGATTCGTTTTAACTCTTTCGCTCATGCTGCACACATGATGACGCGATACACGATTTATAAAGGGTCTGTTGCATACTTTTGCTACAAAAATGTAGAAATTTGATTCTTATGTAAAATTAGGCGAAAATAACGATGCGCACATTAAGAACGTTCAAAATCCATACTCATTAACTCAGGAAATCACTTCAATTTCAAACAGCCCGCGCTACACTAGACACTATTTGCACCGGTATACTACTATTTAGACGGAACCATAAGTAAACAACATCGTAACAACAAAATGATGGAATTTCTTTTTTAATACGTAAATTATAAGCTGCATTTGCTGTCTGGTCTTTTCGGTTTATCAAAGATTACAAAATAAGTTAAGAAATGTACGCATCTAAACGAAACATTCCAATGTTTGTAGGTTCTGTTCATGTTTACATTAACGAGATGGTTCCATCTATGTAGTTATAAGTCGGTGATATAGTGTCTAGTGTAGCGCGGGTTGTTTGAAATGGAAGGTATATTCTGAGTTAATAGGTGGAAAGTTTTTAATGAGCTCATCGTTACTTTCGCAGAATTTTACGTTACTTACAATGACTTATATTGATGTAGCAAAAGTACGCAACAGACCCATTTAGGGTTTATGTTTATAGGTTTATATTTAAAGGGTCTTAATTTCATCGGACCCTCTAAGGAGAGCGGCAAACCAAAAGAGGGGTTAAAATCACGATTTCCCTCCTTTTTTTTCGTAAAATTTGTGTAATAGACTTCTGTACAAATTTCTCTAGGCTACGGTTGAACTCTGTTTTAAAAGTTTTCTTTTTTAGGGGTAGATAAAACGGAAATTATCAGGAATTTTAAAACATAATAATAAAAATCTAGGAAAACCTCGACGTTTCACCCTATGGTCAGGAGCTGTTATCTTATTTTGATTTGATGAGAAAACCGGGAAGGGAAAGTCACATCTTCCAACTTTTTTTTTTGGTGTGTCAATTGGACCCATCAAAAGTTACTGTAAATTGGTCGCGGCCAAGTCTCAGTCCAATCTGTCTCTGAGACAAGATGTCAGTCTGTTGGTTCTATATTACAGAACGATCGATGGTCAAACCTCCACTCAGTGGCGTCGCGTGCCATCTGGCAACAATGCAACTTCTCCATTTAAACTCATTCAATATATCGAATTTTCCCTGTGCACTGTGCACCCCCTGAATTCGATATTTCACATGCGTTGAAAGGGATAGAAGACATTGTTGCCAAATTGCACGCGACGCCACTGCCTCCACTGCCGACCGCCACCGTAAGTATTCTTCATAATGATTAAGTTACATTACCCGATGTAAGTCCGACCTATCTCAACATTATTTGGTCACAGGGCGCGACTCATTGCGTGCAATCAGGCAATGTTGCATTTGATCCTTTTAAACTCATGAAGAAGATTGACCTCGCGAGTTTTCACAGAATACTTATGGCAAGTTCGATCTTTTTCCCATTTAAACACATTATAAAGGTCGAATGGGTGGTCATCGCCGATGACTAAAGCGAGCGTTCGACTTTTTGAATGAATTTAAATGGAGAAAGTACATTGTTGCCAAATTTCACGCTTCGCCACTGTCTTTTTCATTGGTTTAAAATTGACAAAATGCAACAATGCCAACTACACACTCGAGCTGCTGCTATATATTTCAATTACACGACCAGTTTAGTTTGTGAATTAAAAATTTCAACCAGTTTAATCAATTTTAAAACCACATACTTTTTTCATATAAATCTATAAGAATGTCCTGCCGTCGATTTTTGAATCAGAATTCCAAACCCTCACAATATTGGACATTTATTTTGTTGAAACAGTTCATGTCATTGGCTGTTATTTTGAATTTTTCGCAGCAAAATAAGCGTAGGTATTTTGAAGTACAAAAATAACTAAATAGTTACCTTTTTGTTCAGCTTACCGAGTTATTTCATTTGCTTACTAAAAAAAAAAAAGAAGAAAAACACACCGAACTTCAGATCCTTGCGATTTATTGTCTGCAAGATTAAAAAAATTCTACCTCGCGAAACGGCCGCCCTGATGAAAAATCCCTTTTCAGCAATAACCGATTCAGTTTGGCTCTCAGCTAATGGGACCTCACCTGCAAACCTCCGAGAAAATCTAAAGCGCAGAATGCATGCCGGCCAGTCTATCGGTAGAAGGTTTAATTAAAAGCCTCGGAAGAATAGGTATGTTTATTGTTTTTTTCTTTTCTCTTTCTTTTTTCCTTTCCACATCTCGTTCGATAAAAAGCTATTGCACCATTAGTTCGGAAAATTCTCCCGAGCGCAAAACCGGAGGAATAAAATAAATAAGAGTGAAGTTCGTTACTCATCATGGATTGAGCCACCTTTGAGCGGCTCAATTTTTTTTCGATAGACAGAGAGAGAGAGAGAGAGAGAGAGAGAGAGAGAGAGAGAGAGAGAGAGAGAGAGAGTGATGAACGTCTAAAGCAAAACCGTATCCAGGAATATATTTCTCTCTTTCTCTCTCTTTCTCTCTCTCTCTCTCTCTCTCTCTCTCTCTCTCTCTCTCTCTCTCTCTCTCTCTCTCTCTCTCTCTCTCTCTCTCTCTCTCTCCTCCCATTTGAACGCATGCTCCTTGGAAACAGACAGAGATAGGGGCTAAAGTCACGTGACAGCATCTCGCTCCATCCTTTTCTAACACATCTGTTCAAAACGAAGAGAGAGAAAGAAAAAATCGTGGATGCGGCTCTTGTCTAAATACCTGCGCGGGGGAGGGGAATAAAGGGTTATATAGGTTGGGGAAGGGGGAGTATATTTTTAAAGCCATAAACACTCCTTTTTCTCAATTCACTCCTTGAGCGGCTCGTAGAAGTCGTAGACTATTAGTTATTTCCTATTTACAATTTTATTGCCGACCGCCGCTGCAATTGAAGCCGTTTAAGCATAGGACTTGCAAAAACATCGGATGCGCTCTTTCCTAGACATTGGCTATGGAAATTGAACGGATATTTTATGTTGACAATCGCACCTGAAGTTCTGAAGGTACCTCCTCCCTTAAATGGCTTCAATTATGCAGCTATCGGAGGATAGTTTCCATTTTTATCATCCAATTCCTTTTCGCCATTAAATAGCCTTCGCGAGGTTTTGCGCGCGATTGTACTCTTACTCTTGACTAGCAATGCCGATGCCGCGGCGGGTCGGCACACGTGCGGTCATTTGGTCAATGGTCACGCGGTGGCCCCGTCCATTCTCGAGCTCATTTATACTATCATCGTATATGAGTTTTTGATTACGAATTCGCATGCTCACTTGAGCATTGTGTATAAGACTGCATTCAACGTCATTCTAACTCCCACAGTGATCCATGTGTCGATCCGTTTCAGAGGCGGATTCAGGAACGTCGTTCTCTCTCTCTGTCTCTCTCTCTCTCTCTCTCTCTCTCTCTCTCTCTCTCTCTCTCTCTCTCTCTCTCTCTCTCTCTCTCTCTCTCTTTATCACTAAAAGGATTACCTCTACCCACCATTGTAGAGACAACGAGAGCGGGGGGTGGCCGTCAACCTAGCATGTTACCATCGAGGCCCAAGAAATGATGAGGGACCCCGAGCATTGAGCTATGGTTCAGAAGCGATCGCACCACACCGGTTCAGCCTCGGCCTATATGATCTTTGCCGAATTTTTTGACATTATTTTCTTGAAACAAAAGTAAACTTGCGAGACTCTTCACATTAACCACATTTCAATTTTAAAATTCTTCTATGTCAATTCTTCTTTTGTGTTTCATCAGGCTTGGAAGGAGGCAAGTTAAAAAAAAAAAAAAAAAAAAAAAAAAAAAAAAAAAAAAAAAAATCCAGAGATTATAGGTCGGTCCAGCTTCTACCTTCTCTACATCTAAACTAAAACAAGATCTACGATAAAATGTGCAGAATCAGGCGGTGGTCGGTCAGAGCAGTTTACTTGCTTCGCGCGTAGTTGATTTCGGTGAAAAAAAAAAAAAAAAAATCAAAGGAATCATTGAGAACTAGTTAGCAGTTAGCAGAGATAGTGGTCGGTAGTTACGCGGGGGGCTCTGTCGGTCATTACAGTAGAGGTGGTAAGTCAGCGGTCCAGGAGGACAAGAGGGGGGTGGGGGTCCAGATTGTCGGCGGACACACGGCACACGGCGAGGTCCAGCGAAAAGGTATAGAGGCGCGCGATTGATTATTGTTGGCGAGCGTTATGGTTTTTCCCCCTCTCTCCACTTCTCTCCCTCTCTCTTTCTCTCTCCGCCCCTCTCTTTCTCTGCCCCCTTACCCTCACTCCTTTAAGCCTTTTCTCTTGCTAAGAAAGAGAGAGAGAAGAGAGAGAGAGAGAGAGAGAGAGAGAGAGAGAGAGAGAGAGAGAGAAGAGAGAGAGAGAAGAGAGAAGAAGGCAGTGGAAGGAAAGAGAGAAGGAGAGAGAGAAAATCAGTAAGTCAAATCGGAAGAGATATTGAATAAAATAGCCCGCGCCGCTCAGAGCTTTAAAAAAAAGGCCGCGCGGAGCTTCAGAGCTGAAAAGCGGCCATTTGCAGCCGGGCCCGGTCAGCGGTCAGCCCTTCATCCTCCGTCAGTCAGTCTCAGTCAGTCAGCCGGCCAGAGAGCCGTGCCGACCAAGCAACCGACACCGACCGACCGGCCATTCGCAGTCGACCAGCCGACCAGCCAGCCAGCGCGGCTTCAACAACGCGTCAAGAGTGTAAATTAGCGATTTCGAGGTTAGTATTTTAGATGATATACCGTAAATCAACGATAACAGCCCGTGGATGATTGCGAAAAGAGATGAGCTATAATTTAGTTAAGATGAAAGATGACGATAAACGGTTCTAGCTGTCGGGAGAGGGCGACGGGGGTTGGCTCTGACCGGGCGACGAGTGGGAGGGGGTTGGGGAGGGGGAGAGAGAGATCAGCGCGGCAAAAGATGTGGCTCAGAGGGCTCAGGGCAAAGCTCCCCCCTCCCCCTCCACCGATGGTTCGCGCTTCGACTCGCGTTTTACCATCAGACGCGAGAGCGGTGAAGATCCGCGCTTTACTTTCAGCTCTCCGCAGCTCCCTCCGTGACGTTTTTTTTTTTTTTTTGCCTCGCACCTCTCTCCTTCCTATATCTATCTCTCACTGACACACAAACACACACACACACACCCACACACACTCCGTCTCACGGAAGAAACTATAAGGGTCCGACTCTGATTGAAGACATGCAAAATACTGCTAACAGCCCGCTTTGTACTTAACGCTACAGAATTCGCACTGCTGTTGTTGCCGATCTCGGCGAGTACTATATATTTCACTCTCTTTTCTCTATTTTCTTCCTCTCCTCTCTCCTCTCCCCTCTCTCATTCTCCTTCTTTCTCTCTGTCATTATCAGCTTTATTGTTGCAGCTTGCTTGTGCTTGTGTGAGTCGCCACGCCGCGCGCGAGTTAACACTGACATGCTAAGTGGGCTCATTTACACCACAATGCATTTATTTCCTTGATACACTACTACACACTATACACAAGAGGAGAGTTGGCTCACTCTTTGAAAACGATCGAGGATCAAGCACAACAGCAGAAACCATTGCATCGCATCACAACAACAACAACAACACCGATACCCACCGACAATAAGGAGACAACAACATCAACAACAGCATCGCGGAGGAGGAGGGGGAGGGGGAGGGGGAGGAGCGCGGCTCCAAAGCTCCTTTAATCTCGATCACACTCATTTATAATCATACATTCCGTCGGTCGTCCCGCGAGGAGTGAGTAAGAGTTGGAACAGTAAAATGAAAATTCACCTCCTTTATCCTTCTTTCCCTTTTGCCTCCCGCTCACTCCCCCCCCCCCCACCCCAACCTCCCACCCGCGCTTTTTTTTGCTTGCTCTCGCAACTCGCAAGCTGCAGTCTCTTCAAACACAGGCGCATATGCCCCCCCTCCCACCTCTCTCCGCAAATGCGGAACTAGAGCCGAAGACAAGACAAGGACGCAGCAGGTGTGAACGACTTGGTGAGTGGATTGGACGAAATAAGCGAATTTGCTGCACACATAGAAAGAAAAAAATTAACGATATATCCCCAAAAACCGAGTCCCGTTGCACTGGCAATAGTAGCTGGGAGAGATGTGTCCAATTTTGGGGAAGTGTCGTCAAATTTGGAGAAATTGAAACTGAAAGTTGAGGACTCCAAAATTGTCCAATAATCTCTGGTGAATGTTATGGATTCGACAGAATTGGTGAATCTGCACACATGAGAACAAAAATAATTTAACTGATTTCCTCAAAAATTGAATTCCGGTTGCACCGATGGAAGTGTGATAGTACTGTCTATTTTGGGGAAAATATTGCCATCTTTGGAGAAATTGAGACTGAAAGTTGAGAAGGACTCCAATGTTGCCGAATAATCCCTGGACTTATGAACTAAATTCGTATGAATGGGTCAGTTGCAAACTTTTACTACAGCTATGGAAAAGCTTAATGCTACAGAAAATAATGTTGGAAGCCTCAACAAATTCCAAAATTGACTCCTTAATAAAAAAAAAAAAAACAAAAAAAAACAGTCAAACCTAATCCTAAGGATGCCTGTAATACAGCGAGTCAGGATGAGAGAGTCCCATCTAATTTGTCTATTACTCTCACGAGCAGTGTTGCCATATTGAGGGTAAAAAGCCGTATCTTCCCCCATTTAAATCAATGTAAAACGTGCGGCTTTTTCACCCCAATTTTTCACGAGTAAAGAAAGTGGCGATTAGAAACGTGACTCGCTCATAAATGACAGTCATCGTGGAATTGTGTTCAGACGCAATACTTGAGTTTGAGAGTCAAATTTAAACTTTTCGAGGCTTCCAACTTTACTTTAAGTGATTTTACACCAGAAAATACCATCTCTATAGCTATAGAAAAAGTTGACATCAACAGACCTTTTACCAGCTAGAGCTTTATATTCATTCATCTTAGAAAAACTTTACAGACAGTTTTTGCCAAAACATAAAAAGGAGCTACGTGTCAACTTAAATGAAACTTTTAAAAGATGAAGCGATTATATAGCAGTGCAACTAAGGTAGAGATCATTTCAGAAGAGTAAGCGCACCTAGACCAATAATCTTTGGAATTTTTCAACATTATTTCTCTAGTCACAAAATGAAAATTAATGAAAACGAATTTGAGCATTGGCTTTCCTGAGAGAAGTGCTTTAAAATCAAGTGTTTAAAGTCGGAGGCAAGTTTTATTTTGATTTGAAGGAATGAAAATTGAAAATTTGCTAAAGATTATATATGGCTTGTAGGTACGCCTACACTTCTAAAACGAGCTCTACCATGGAATTCAGAACTGTCGCTTTGTGCAAATTACTTTTAATGACATTTTTTTTTTTTTTTTTTTTTTTTTTTTAAATCACGATGATTCCACCGATTGACCAAAATATTACTTGTAATCAGTTCAGTTTATGACTGTAATGCACAGAAATACTGACAACTGTAAACAATAGTATCAATCAGTGGAATCCCCGCTAAATTATCAGATTAAATGATAATACTTTAAAAAAATCTGAGGAAGAACTCAAGAGCAGAAGAATTGATGTACGAATGAGAAAGCGGCTGGGATCAGAGGCAACCTTCGAACACAAAAACCGAATTTATTTATCATCAGAGTTTCCAAAAATTAATGTGATTAAAGGAGGAAGTAAAATAAATAAAATAAAGTATAAATAAATGATGATTTATTTATACTTTAGACAAAAGCCAGTAACAAGAAAAAAAAAATATGTCAAATTACTCAAGTTACACGTAAACTATAGTAGACAAATTAAATAAACTAACTTAAAATTAACATACTAATTAAAGACAGAAAATTCGGACTGAAAATCCGAAAGACTGAAAGTTTAACCCTTTTACAACCAGGTTAAGAGGCAATATACACTCGCACAAATTAAGCGGGTAGTTAAATATTACTACACCGTGGTGTTGTTTTTGCATACACAATTGATTGAAGGCGCTCGAGAAAATACTATTTTTCAAACGCTATCAAATTGGAGTCGTAATTATTGTGAATAAAAAACTAAAACTGTGTGAGGTACATCTAGTCACAGAAATGAGTATACTCAGGCGTGGTACTGAAGGGGTTGAGAAACGTTGACCTTAGTTTAAGGTAACCCCTCCTGTGTCAGTCGTCAGTCCCTAGTCAATGAGTCAAATCTTCACTCATCCATCAAAATTAAGTGAGTAGATAAATATTCCTACATCATGGTACTTGTTTTTGCCTACTTTGACAATTGAAGGCGCTCGTCGTTACACGTATTCTTAATCGCCCTCATTAGAGATTCTGCCACTGTACTACCAACTGTGGGAACCGAAACTGTGTAAAACAGATGAAAGTAAACAAAGAAGTACTGCCACAGACGACAGACGTGGCCAGCAATTTGGCTATCCCTCCCTTTGTCAAATTCAAAATGAGCTAAAATAAATTTTGATGCGATTATAATTTTTGAAGGCACAGTAGCAATAGGTGTAATTTTTGTGCTCACAAAATGACCGGATGCAGCGGTGGCAGGGGCGGATTTATTACCATTACGCAAAATATGCAACTTCGTAGGGTCTCAGACCTAAGGGCCAAGGCGCCAAGGGGGGCCTCAATTCACGAAGGGAAGAAGAAGAGCAGAAAAGAAGAGAAAAAGAGAAAAAGAAGAATAAGAAAAGGCAAAAGGATAAAATGATGTAACAACTTTGATGGAAAAACCCGTTTAAAATGAGCTTTCAATGCCTTTTTTTATATATAAAAAAAATAAAAATAGGGAGAGGACCCTCAAACCCCCTCCTTTCTGAGGGATACCCCTAGGTGTCCTACTCTTTTTCTTGGGGGCCTCAAATTTAAAATTACGAAGGGCCTCGAGAGAAGTAAATCCGCCCCTGAGCAGTGACATCCGAAAGTAACTTTTTTATTGCTGCTATCATGATTGAGAGTAACTTTTAGTACAATATTGTAAGTCTCTGCATCATTATTTTTTACTCGTTGTACAATAGAATTAATGCTCGAAATCAATGTGGCAAAAAAATAGCATAATCGTAAAAGATCCATTTATTATCACCCTCTTGGTCTCTTCCATTTTCATCGAGAAGGCGCTGGCGGTGCGCTGACTACTGGCGGCATCTCCAAAGGCATTTCGACTATTTAACTTTGTTTACAATATAAACTCCCACATTCGATCGAATAATAGGACCTGTGGCCGTTTTTGCCGACATTTCGAGTGGACTGTACCCGGAGAACCGCGCTGACAGATCACCCTATTATTTACACAAAAACACGTTTTCATCGTGTATAAAAATCACAGTTTCTCACTCTCTTTCTTTCTCACTCTTGCATCACAATATTCTGCTCTCTCTTTTTCTCACTTGTCTATGGGTGCAAACGGGAAAAAGAGGACAGGGAACTCACCTGAAGCCACGCCACGGAGATACAATAACATTGCTGCCAAATTGAATGAGACAAGAAAAAAATATTGTCGAATTTTAAACGTTCTTGAATTAGCTCGAGCTTTTGCCCTATGAGACATCCGAGAGCTTCAGAGTTCTATTTCGATGTTTAAATGCTTCGATGGATTTGTTTCACATTTTTTTCTCTCTCTTTAATCGGCGTGCTGAAAGATTTGCATCAATAACGCTTCAGTTCATCGAATCTTTTTACATTCGCGACAGGATCCTATAGCATCGAACATACAATTCTTCAAAAATGACGATGAGGCCTTAAAAAGAATCTGAAACTCACTCCAGAGAGACATTCATAAACTGATGAAAGTTCGGAGTGGTACACTGGTAAACCCTATTAGCATACCCTATTAGCCTCAGTCCCTCAGCATCATATGTATGCTGTATACCTGCATCAAAAACGGCTGAAGCAGTCTTGTTAAATTTATTATTTGCGATCAGAGGAAACATGGAAGAGCTCCATTGAACTGTAGGTTATGGGTGATTGGTTATCTCGCACAAACCATTATTTTATCCGCTAACCATTGGTTTATCATAAAGTGGCTGGACGCACTAAGTGGCGCCATTTGGGGGAGGGCAGGGGGGGCAGTTTTATTGAAAGTGCGAAGCACTTAGTTTACACTTAGTCAACTAGTTTACAGTTTGAGTTCGTCTACGGACATAACTCGCGAAATTCCAAAACATTTTGAAAAAATATGCAAAAATATAAGAAATCAATGCTCTTGCATACTTTTGCGATAAACAAATAAATAGTCCAATCTATTGTAAAGACCAGCGGAAATCACGAAAATCACACTAAGAAAGTCTAAAATTCAGTAATAAACTCACGTAAATGCTAAAACGGAAAGATCGTAATGGCGGTTCAACGCAGGTATCATGGGAGATTCCAGTCTATTATGTCACTTTCTCTACGAAAACACAGAGATATGTCTCAATTTAGATAGGAATCTCCCATGATACCTGCGACTTGCGTCTCTCCGCCATTAAGTCCGATTCTGAGAGTGAATTTCGTGATTTCTTAGTGTACTCATCGTCAGTTTTCCTGGTTTTTATGCAAGAATCAACTCCTCAATCCCCTATATCAAAAGTTTGCAAGAGCCCCATTAAAGGTATGAGTTTTACTGCGGGTTTGAATGAGAAAACAACTCACTACTCAGTTTAAACCTCCTTCTGTAAAGTTATCCAAGTGCACCTTAGCCCCTTTATGCCAATTTACGTCGATAAATGCAATCTGAATAAAAAATAGGAGACATTCGGCAACCTCGTTCGGCGGTGGCTCATAATTCAAATCAGTGCGCGGCTACCTGTTCTAGTTGTTACCTTACTCTCACCCTTACCTTGCTCCTTCGCGTCCTTGCCCGACCGCCCGCCCGTGAATCTCTGAGTCGGAGGAGCGGAGAGAGACAAAGTCAACGGTGAGGTGTTATATGACTCTTGAGCAACAATTTACAAGGATGTTTGTGTATTTTAGAGGAGCATCCGCACACTGCATCGATGAAACCTATGTTATAAGTATACATACAGTATGATTCATAAGTCCTAAACCATCAAATCAAAAAGCAGACGGATTTTCAGGGAAGATAAAGTCTGACTTGATTCCGCCAATGAGTCTGTTTCAATTCAAACTTTTCCTACAGGCATACACTGAAAAAAAATGATTTGTGAAATCAGTAAAATGAAGCGAAGGCTAATTTTACCAGCCATTTTTAGTAAAATTTACTACACACATAGCTAATTTTACGTTTTGGATCGTAAATGTTGCTTAATTTTGATTAATTTTACAATTTGGATCATAAATTTTACCAATCGGATTGTAAATTTAACAATTAAAAGCATTGTAATTTTTGCAAGTTGTATAGCTGTCACGCCAAGACAGCCATGTAATATGCAAAAGTCACAATGATTTGAATTGTAAAATGTACTAGTTAGATTGAAAAATTTGCAATCCAAATAGAAAAATTATTAAAACTTAAGCAAAATTTACAATTCGAATCGTAAAATTAGCCATAAGTTTAGTAGGATTCACCGAAATTAACAAGTAAAATTAGACTGATTTTACAAAACTTAATTGCTTTTTTAGTAATTTCATTTTTTTCAGTGTAGAGAGAAAAACTTTAGAGTAAAATCACTGAAAACTGATGTTGAGAGCCCCCCAAAAAGTTTTTCCCCGGGGGAAATTTTTTCCCCCCCCTTTTTCCCCAAACCATGCAAAAAAACCCTTTCGGGGTTTAAATTTAAACCTTCCAAAACCATGTTTAAAATTTAAAAAGATTTTCCGGTTTGGGGATTAAGGGGTGAAAATGGGGGCGTCAAGGGGGCAAATCAAGCGTTTTTTTTTTGTTGAAAGCACGGGTGGAGGGATCTATTGTCATTTTCTTTTGAACACTTGAAATTTCTATTGAATGAGAAAAAAAAAACGAAAATTTGGGCACTATAGACATCATTTGAAAAAATTTTGGTTTAGGAATTTGAAGTTTTAAAGGCAAAAGGTCCCAAAAGGTCTTTGGTTAGTCTTCCTGAATGATACTCTGAAAAATTGATGCAGTTTTTACCTATTTTCTCTTTTTCTTTTTTTTTCCCCTTTTAAAAGTTTTTTTTCCCTCGCCCAGGGGGGTATAGCCGAAATTAATTTGGTTCGTGAGTATGGCTATGGGAACTTTCTGATGTCCTCGATGTGATTTTCACGTCATTTTACATAGAAAGTTATCCTTCATAACGCTGTAGCAAAAGTTTGCAACAGACCCATTGAAGGGCTCAGCATATACATTAATGTGTTAGGTAAATAGTATAGTTAGAGCACAGGTTATTAAAAAAACCTTTCGAATTCAATGTAAGCTCTTACGTCTAGCTTTCATTTTAGACGATACCTCCATGGGTAATTCTACGGACTATTTGTCGATAGTCTAAACAATGACTGATGAAACATTTGTAGGTATCGGGCTTTATAAAAGGAAAGGTTTAATCAAGCTACTAACTAAGCGTTAAAAGAAAATAGACTTTCACATATATCTGGCTGCACGGAATCGGTTAGTTATTGCTAAATAAAGTTGATATTTAGCCAACCATTAACACGTCCTCGTCCTGTTGGAAGAGTCACAGGTAAGATCACACATTTGATGTGCAGTCGGGGACTCATTGAGTGGCTGGTGACTCCTGGAGGTAGGCTACCCGCATTACTTGTCTTAACTTAATGAATGGAAGCATTGCAGGTGGCCTACCTGGGACGAAATCTAAGGAGTCGTTTGACATTCTTTTTGTCTCCGACTTTATACCAAAATCAACGGAGTATTCTAAAAATGGACGACGTTATTGCATTGCATGGACACCATCGGAAACCACACCAGTTTAGTTTTTTTGCACATAAAATGCAATCTTGAGAAGATAACATTCATGCATTGGGCTTGGTTCCGAACTTATGGAGCATACTGTATAATCGAGGCTGCAGATCCGCAGCTCGGACATAACGGCCGGTGAGGAAAGGAAGAGGTGAGAGCTAGGCACCCTGCTGAGAGTTAGAAAACATGATTGTCGTTCGGAAAAATATTACCAGTTCCGACAAATACGGTTTACCTGCCGCGGACTCTTCGCGTTTACCTATGCGTGCGGTGTCATTACCATTTCGGAATACAGAGTGCTTCACACATTCTCGCATTATAGTTAATAAGTCTAACATTGTGCTGTGGGCAGTAGCGTACGCAGGAATATGTCTTTCTTTCTCTTCTCCCGTTTGAATGTATGTGCTGGAAAGGGAGAGAAATAGAGGCTGAAGTCACGTTTTAGCCCCTGTTCTTGTCCTTTTCTAACACACGTGCTCTAATGGGGCAAAAGAGAGAAAGACAAATTCCTGCGTACGCTACTGGCTGTGGGTATTATATACCTTTATTACATCATGATTGAAGGTCCTTGCATCCTTTTCTAATACATTTTGTGTATATTACAAGCGAAGGGGAAGACAATTTACAAGTTACACCTCTCTATTACCTATGTGCTTAAAATAAAAATACCTCTAGTCTTTCACCGGAAAATTCGTTGCACAATCACCGTTAGTGGCATGACCGTAGCCCGTAGCTATAGGATATTGTTTTCCTCTCTCTTAGCTCATTTAAAAGCATGTGTTAGAAAAGGGCAGAAACAGGGGCTAAAGTCACGTGACAGCCCTACACGGAGAAAAATTTATGATTGAAATTACGGAACGTAAGAAATTGAGGTTAAAAGAAATTCCTTTTAAAATAATAAGAATTCTTATTGATTCAACGAGAATTATCAAGGGTCCCATTGAACGTTCGGATGATTCAGAGGAATCACAAGAAAGAATTGTTGTATCAATAAGAAATTCTTATTATTTTAAAATGAATTTATTTTTACCCCATTATTAATATTACGTTCCGCAATTTCAACCGGAACATTTTCTCCGAGTTTATCCATCCTTTCCTAACACATGCCTCCAAATGGGCAAAGAAAGATAAAGACAATATCCTGACTACGGCTATGTTTAAGGGTATATACCCGCACTTGCAAGAATGTTGCTTTTTAAGGTTCAACACCTTGATTTTAGTTATGTACAGCAGTTATTTTTGTTCTCATACTTAGCAATGTCTAAAACGTACAAACTGATCAATTGGAGATGCAAAAAGGAACCAGCCACAAAGGAAATCAATAACAATAAATTCGTTGCTACATTAAACTGTCCAACTATCGTGGGTCATTTTTCTACCAAAGCACGGAGAAAAAAGACTGGTATAATTCACCATCATATGATAGCTGATTTTGACTTTAGCAAACAATGATGGTAAATTTCGCCAGAATGATGGACAAAAACTCCAGAGCTCTGGTGACTTCTTTGTCCATCATTCTGGTGAAATTTACCATAATTTTTTGCTAAGGTCAAAATCAGCTATCATGGTGGTAAATTATACCAGTCTTTTTTCTCCGTGAGGTTTTGTCAGCGCTACCAAAGAGTCTTTTCTGTTTTTTTTTTTTTCTGTGTGGAACACGAGACCAAATCAAATTCACCCATACCGTGCAACATCCTGTATCTGCGGTCCATCCGTACACTAAATATGTGTTCGGGTTCGCACCCACGCCACACCTCACCGTCCTCGTCACGTTACGACCGAAATGATGATGGGGTCCCATTCATTTTGTTGTTTTAAACGGGGGGCCCCTGTTCGCGTCTCATTCATGCTCGCAGCATCACACGGGTACCGACTCCTTTTTGTGGTTTCGTTTTTGCCGTCAAAGACCTGTTGTCAATCCTACCGCAAAGGGACGATCGTCGGCTTATCAAAAGCGATCTTGAAGTGTTTCCGCAAGCAAGTTCGTTGTTACAATAGTGTTTTTATGTGTCGCATTAGCTGTGTTTACAATCTTATTTGTAAATATTTCACCCCCGGTGTTAAGAACATGATCGCCGACCCATGTCCATTGATATGGTCTTTACATTCTTACAATTTTTTACGTTTCCCATCGAATGAAATACGACTTTTGTTGATCTCGAGCGGAATTCGTCGCGTCTGAAGAATTAAGTCGCATTTCCGATGTAATACGGAAGCCGTCGCCGTAGAATAGTATTCGTCTTTCTTTCTCTTCCCCCATCTGATCACATGCGTTAGAAAAGGACAGATATAGGGGCTGAAGTATCGTAATAGCCCCTTTCTGCATCCTTATCTTTATCTAACGCATGTTTTTGAATGGGCAAAGAAAGAGAGAGAGAGAAAGTGAGTGAGAGAGAGAGAGAGGGGGGGGGGAGAGAGAGAGAGATTAATTCCTAGATATGGCTCTGACGGAAGCCGAATTAACGTGACATAATTCAATTTCTTATGTATTATTGTATACTTTATCTCTCCCTACATAAATACTGATCGCGTCAGTAAAGCCACGGCTTTGATTATGATCTGAATCATCTGTTAACTTTGTAAGTACCTCGACGTAAGGGCTTTAAGCAGCAAAGTGTCAACTGCTCCACTGCCGTTATTGAAACCGTTTTCATCCATTTCAGAACCAAGTTATTTCGTCAAATAACCACTCAGTCACTTAAATTGAGTGGGTACGGTCGAATATTTCTACCCTCTCATCAGAAAAAAAAGCACAGCATAATAATAATCGATAGTCTCCGGCTCATAATGGTGATCGGGTATAGCAATTTATTGGTGATCGTGTGCTGAAGAAATACTATCGTGTTGCTCTGTAGAATTCAACAATCGACTAAATTTTCACTGACTTTTAGTGAAGTAAGGTAGTATCACTGTTAAACACGATATGTATAATGCTAAGCACGAGGATTACTATGAGTCGTATTTTTGTTCTTTTTTATCGTGAAAAAATTCGACTGTTTTGAATCCCCCCCCCCCCTTGCCACCCGTTGCGGGCGCCGTTGAGTTTGGCACAAATGGATTCCCATGCATCTCCCTCCATTTAAACCCACGACAAATAATCGATGTTTTTGGAGGCACTGTGCCTCACCTATGTATTATATAATCGATTTTTTTGCACAGGTTTAAAGGGCGAAACCCATATAGCATTTTTCAATCTAAATGTTGCAATTCAAGGCAACAGAGTTGCAATAAAATGGCAATTTTTTAACAACATAACAAATGGACAGTTCTTTACCCTCAAGTTGTAATAAAATTACAACTTTTGACACATAGACACACATAGTTTAGATGGAAGTGACACATACACAAAAAGTAGAGCAGAAAAAAAAGACCGCTCCGAAAAGTTTCAATTTTTTTGCCATTTTGTTACAACTTTACGCCATACATTTGCAATTATTTGGTGAGATGATAAAATTGCAAAAACTTAACGACTACTCTGCGATAAATTGCAATCCATGCTACATGGGTAGTACACGGTTGTCAGAATTCACGAGCTACCACTGACTGATACTTCTTTACTCCACGCTATGCCTGTTTAACCGTATAACATTGTAATAATCATCCTCCGATTCAGTCTGTGTGAATATGACTTATACGACAGCAAATAAAAGTTAAATTTAATACAAAAATTACAAAATATAGTCGAAATATGCCGGCTATTTTTAACAACAAAAAAAACTGTGATCGTCCCACGGTAGTTAATCGTCCGAGATTTTGCATCCATAATTATCGACTTCAACCCAGCTCCTCCCCGTCCCTTTTTTACCGGTTGCAGAGGGTAAAGGGGGTGGGGGGGAGGCAAAAACCTCCACTCGGTTGCTTTCACCGATTATCATTTCCAAAATCATTTTTCTATACATCCACGGCCCCAAAAATTAAATAAAAATCGAACCAGCCGCACAAGCGCACAAAAGGAAAGGAGGGGGGGGGAGGAGGAGATAGACGAGGAGAAAGCGATACCGATACTACAAGGGCTATATCAAGAAGGTATCAAAACGCCACGCGGATCCAAGATATTGTCCCTTCTCTATCAATTCTCCCGTTAGAATGCATGCGTTAGAAAAGGATGGAAGAGGGGGTCGAAAATCACGTGACTGCTCCTAATATGGTCCTTTTCTAACGCACGCGTTCTAATGGGAGAAAGAGAGAGAAGGATAGATTATTGGATCCGCCAGTGGATAAATATTAGAGGAGATAGATAGTGTGTTAAAAATTATAGAGATAGTTTTGTGTTGGAGAGCAAAATAGTATAATACACTAAATGGCGTTCCAGTCAAGCAGATTATATTCGTGTCAATGAATTTGTATGGTTGGCATTATGTGTTATTTGCTCTCTCTCACACCGAAACTATGCCGACAAAGGTATAGGAATTATGGTCTAGGTGGGACTTTGCGAAAAAAAAAAGAAAAAAAAAGAAAGAAGAAAAAAAAAGGCTCCCGCTGGTGACTTTAACACACACACCCCCGATTGAATGTTTGATGCACCCACGCCGAAAGAGCGGCACCTTTGAGACCCTGCGGAGAGGTGACTGGGAGAGAGGTGTGAGATCTCCCCGGGTACAGTCCCAACTATAATTCACCTGTTTCACACTCATTGTTTCCTGGTCCCCTCCCTCCTCCCCCGCCGCGCGGTGAAGCACTTGTATATTCGGAGTTGTTGATTTTTTAACTCGTATTTTTCCTTTCGGGTTTCGTCGTTTGACCCGTCTGCGTTATTGTGTCGTTGGGATTCGTGAATCTTCGGTAGTTTCCGTTCGCGACCGCGAGTTCCTTTTCCGAACCGTTTTCCCGAAAGCATCTCCGTTTCTAAAGGGGTGTCTCCACCTGCGAATGTAAAAACGCGAATAACTGATTGAGCCAATGAGCTGCCTTGAAGTCGATAGGTCGAGTCCCGATGTATCGACAACGAAGAAGCTTACTGGCTCAAGCGGTCAATTCGCGCTTTTAAATTCGCAGGTGGAGACACCCTTAAGACTTCAGAAAACAGATAACCTTTTTGCGACCAAGTCCTTAGTCCTTAGTTCCACTTTGGTCATGCAGTTAGATCGACTTTTGATCAATAACAGTTCCAACTTTCAAGTTTAACTTCAGCTAAGGTAGTTAGACTGACTTTTTATCAGAAACAGCAAAAGGCCCCATTTTATTTAAGATGGTTACCCCAGTTTCACTTTATAAGTGAATCACAGCCATGGCAATTAGATTGACTTTTAATCAGTAACAGCTCCAACTGTTAAGTTTAACTTCAGATATGTTAGTCAGACTGATTTTTGATAAGGAACAGTGGAAAGCCTCATTTTAACTCTGATCGTTAAAACCGTCAGATTGGTTTCATTTGTGTATTTCACAGAAAATTAGAGGAATGCGTTACTAAGCGCCTTCAGTTGATGAAGTAGGCAAAAACTAGTACCGCGGAGTAGGAATATTTATTTACCTAGATTTTCTACCTAACGTCAGACCTTTTATACGAACAAATTTAGGTCAAGTTTAACTTCAGTTATGGTAGTTAGACTGATTTTTGATAAGGAACAAAGGACAGCCCCATTTCAACCATGATCGTTCGTTGACAGACAATCCCTGTATTCACTTTAATGGCAGTATCTAATTTAAATCAGGAACAATTCCATTTTTCAACTTTAACTTCGGCTAAGGTAGCAGTCAGTTATAGATCCACTTTTGATTCGGAACAGTTCCATTTTTAAATTTTAACTTCAACTATGGTAGTTAGGATGATTTTTCATCAGGAGCAGCAAAAGGCTCCCATTTTAAGTAGGATCGTTGACAGACCATCCCTATTTTCACTTTAGTCACGGCAGTTAAACCGACTTTTGATTAGGAACAGCGAAATATCAAGGCTCGCGCCGCGCCGCAAAGGAGCAAACGAAGGAACGCTCGTCGCTGCTACCCGCTCGAGGAGTGGGTGGGGGGGGGGAGTGGGAATGAGAATTAGTAATTACCGGCCATAAAAATACTAACCGTGAAGTTTGTCTGAATATAATGGAACTAATCCGATAAAAAGAGGTGATGATATTACCACTGGGCAAAAACCGGCCATACAACACAAGCGTTCATCGGACACAATCGTGATCGGACAATATTATAAAGGCGCACCGGTGCAGTCAGTGGTTTTGATACGCGGGGATCGAATCAAGCAAAGCACAAGCCAACAGTCATCAGTTAACGCTCACTCACTCCGCGCGGGGCGGTGCGGTGCGGTGGCGGCAAAAGTACAACACTTGCGAAAAAATAAGAAAACAACGGATAAAATTATAATGCGTGGCCGTGTGCCGTGTGCCGTACTTGCGAATGGTACATGCGCCCAGCGTTGCCTGATGTAACTATATCAAACGCAAAAGTTTTGGAAGTAAAGAATTCGAGATACGTGATTCCAAGTATGTGGCTAGAGTCCCTGCATGTACGGAGAGTTGAGGTGATTCTTCAGCGTTTAGTGCCGATTTCTGCCACCAGAGCGCTACCGTTCGATTAATGTCAAATTACAGGCCGAAAGTATTTTATATTTAAGAAAACGGAAAGTCAGTTACTAGATAATCATCTGAAAAATGTAATTGCAAAATATCTCGTCAATAACTTCAAAAAGAAAAGAAAAGCTGAAAGTACCAAAAAATGGAATATCGCAAATCGATTCTTGTATCGAAATGCGATATTCCATTTTTTGGTACTTTCAGCCTTATTTTTGAAGTTATTGACGAGATATTTTGCAAAGACATTTTTCAGATGTTTATCTAGTAACAGTATAGTAACTGACACTCCGTTTTCTTAAATATAAATTACTTTCGGCCTGTAATTTGGCAATAATTGAACGGTAGCGCTCTGGTGGCAGAAATCGGCACTAAACGCTTATAAACTTTCAAGACCAATTATAATTACATTGAACACTTTCAACAAGTAATTTAAACCTAGAAATGTCCCTGGACATTTTTGAATTACGATATTCCATTTTTTGGTACTTTCAGCCTTATTTTTGAAGTTATTGACGAGATATTTTGCAAAGACATTTTTCAGATGTTTATCTAGTAACAGTATAGTAACTGACACTCCGTTTTCTTAAATATAAATTACTTTCGGCCTGTAATTTGGCAATAATTGAACGGTAGCGCTCTGGTGGCAGAAATCGGCACTAAACGCTTATAAACTTTCAAGACCAATTATAATTACATTGAACACTTTCTACAAGTAATTTAAACCTAGAAATGTCCCTGGACATTTTTGAATTAAGCTTAACAATTCGGAAACAATAATGATTTTTGATTACTTTTTTCATTGATTTTGATCCAAGTTGTTGTTCGATCTCAGACCAGAGTGCGCCGTGCTTTAGCACATTTGTTTACAGACAAAAGGGTCCCTGGTCCAACGGTATTTTACGGATGAAAGAAATACTCTTCATGGAAATTATTAATTTTAATAAAGATTTACTGTACTCAAGAATGTCTATAATTCCCAAAAGAATCTAATAATCGCGTAAATAGACGTGGATCAACAAAATCAATGAAAGATTGCTCCGTTAGGAACTCTATGGAGCTGTGTAATCTGTGCATTGGACCAAAACAGAAGAGCCCTCAGAATATAAACAAATAAGCAAAAATGCCTAATTGGGCTGTTGCACTTGCTTTAAGCGATTTAGTAGTCGCTGCTCCTGCAACAATAACGATGGCAGCACTAAACACTTCCAAAATCCACTCCTAAACTCAATGAACGCCTTTATTTGTGCGAGCATAATGGTGGCTGTGGGCAGTAATAATGGGAGATTCCCATCTAACAAGACTGTATAACTCCATCAAGAATTGACCAATAAGAGACGACTTTCATTTGACACTAGCGACACTAGCGTCACCAGATGTCACGGTACCATTCATCGGATGTGGATGATTACTCTGATGACTAATTACTCAGTGAATCGTACTTGTCAGCGTATAGAGTGTGAGTGGCTAGAGCGTAGGCTTTTATGTAAGTCAATTTAATTGAATACCAGATTGGTTATTATGAATTTAGTTTAACCCTTTACTGCAGGATTTTTTTTTTTTCAATAAAATAATTTTTTTTTCAGTACAATTTTGATCCTTGAGACAGGGAAAAATAGTGAAAAAATTCTTTCCATTAATTATATTTCAATGGTAAAGAGCCTGAATATTAATTGTTCCAAATAGTATGGCCTTACCCGCATTTAGGTATCCATGCAACTGGAAATAAAGTTTTCAGGCTAGAAAAAAAAAAAAAATTAAAAGAGTAAAAAATAATTTAGTAAGTTTCAATAGTTGTTTTTTTTGTATATGATGGTACCCTTGCGTTACTCCCAAACATAACAATGAAAATCGGAAAATCTCGATCAGATTTTCAGTAAGCTATTTTCAACCACTCTGCACGTTCTCTATCTTGTGCTGCGCGCTCTAGGACAAAAGCGACAATTTTTACTCGTTTAGTATATGTTCCACATGTGACCCACCATGCAGCGACAGTACAACTCAAGTCCCCTACTTTTAGATAAGGCTTCAAAGTAATTTTTCCAGATCTGGGCTCATCTGCAGTTAAGGGCTAATTTATTTCGTTTTTTCTTTTAATATTATACATCTTGTTCTTTGCTATGTGTCACTCATTTACAGATGAATTTGATATGAAATCTGACAACGCTGCAAGCGCGTCAAGTAAAGTATGATATGCTTCGTAGCCACGGAATCGCGATTCGCAAAGATCGGGCATTGAGCGGCGGCATCGGCATGCGGCACGCTAAACAGTCACCGCTTGACGTTTGAGAACTTGACTCAAAGAAAAAGAGAAGAAAGAGGGAAATTGAATTTAAACGACCGGCTTTGGTCTCGAGCGATCGATACTCCTTATAGTACACCTTTATAGTGTGCCATCTTTACCTTGCATTAAATTCGCTCGGCGTTAGCATAGTATAGGTCTCGTTCGAAGTTCCTTCATAATCGAAGATTATACTGAGTCTCAGATACGCATACGGCGCAAAGAAGATAGAAAAGAAATTCCGAGTGCCTTCAATTTGTTTCAATGCAACAAGCTGTACGAGTGGCAAATCTTGCGGCCTAAGCAACTTGAGCTGATGCACTTAGAATATCGGGTTGACAGACAGAGCTGCCGCTTTGCGTATAACACTGTGCAACAAAATTTGGGTTTTGCTCTGTCCCCCTGACGAAACCTATTTTTCTCGATCCCATGGGTGTTAAAACGAAGGAAAATCGCCGTCAGAACCCCACATCTTGGGCGGGAGGGCTAAAAACCCGCCATTTTTGAATTTTCGCCAATTTTGCATACCTTTGATCGATTTTTCCAATTTTTCGGTACAAAAACCAATCGAACAAAAAAATCGAATTAATGCATCTGGAAGAGCATTAAATTTGCTACAAATCCGTGTAATCAGATTCATTTTACTATATTTTTTTCTTTGGAATAATTACGCATATTCCGAAAAATTACCCTCAAAAATTGCCCAAAAAAATCGACTTTTCCTCAGTTTTTCCCTTATATATTCAGATCCAGAAATTCAATGTCAAATCCGTTTGATAGTCTTAAAGCGCATAAAATTTGCTACAAAATCACTGCAATAATCATCGTTTATTTAATTATTTGGCGTCGTCAGGTGCCATACAATGAGTGCTCAAAAACGTCAATTTTTGCGATTTTTCTCCTCATATAGACTACCATTCAAACCCAAATCGCTCCAGGTCAACCCTATGAGAAGAATGCACCACTTTTTTATGAAAATTGACAATATGGTTGATGGGAAACAATAATTGAACACCTTGGAGCCCTCTGCTTTCCGAAAAACTCCAGTTTTTGAGAGAAAATCATCTTTTTACATACTTCGAAAGAGCTGTCAATTTTCGCCTATTTTCTCTCGTTTTTTAATGCGGTGTTACCAACTACGCCCGAATGAGCAAAGTTTCGCAATGATTGTGCAGAGCTAGACTTCGAATTTTTTGCTCTCCTCAGTGAAATACCGTATCTTAATGGTTTAAATTTGAAGGTTAAAGAAGGCATTTCATGTATTGGGTAATCGGGAGTTGTGTTAGGCTCAAGATTAGATGGCCCTGAAAAGGGCTGTTTTGAAGGGGAAAAGAGATGGGTTGTTTCATCTCCCACAAGGAATGGGCTGAGAATAAACAATTTTCATTTTTTCAGGGATGATAGAGCGATGCGTAGGGAGTTTGAAAATGCTCATTTTTGGTTTTATCCCCCCCCCCCAGAACCGGGGGCGGGGGTTGGGGGTCAATGGAAAAACAATTTTTGGCCATAACTTTTAAAAACTTACAGGTAACAATTTTTTTTTTTTTTTTTTTTTTTTTTTTTTTTTTTTTTGTGCAAAGAAAGAATCATTGAAATACCTGTCTGTTGATGTATAACATGGGTAAGAAGTTGTAATGCCTCCAATTTTCATCAAGATATTGCCTGTTCAAAATTTAGAAAATTTCAAAAATCAGATTTTTTACAATTCTCAATTCGGATTGTACGGAGGAAAACCAAAATCGCCCAAAAGAAATCTCTTGTCTTCCCAGTTAAAACGAGTCCACGAGATTGATTTCGGGAAACCCTTCGTCTTTGAGTTATGAAGTTTTAAAGTCAACCTCTATCTGCTAGGCAGCCATCTTGGTTTTAACATTTTTTCAAACCTGATGGTGGAATATAATTCTGCGACCTAAAAAGCCCACCATTTTCAATTGTCATCGAATTCGGTCGACTCCATGCGGAGGAATTATTTTTTTCGGCTTCGTCGTTACGGTAACGGATAACAACGTTATCCCTGAAAGCGCAAGAATAGCAATTTCTGACACTTTGAAACTTTTTAACTGCCAAAGATGGCTGCCTAGCAGATAGAGGTTGACTTTAAAACTTCATAACTCAAAGACGAAGGGTTTCCCGAAATCAATCTCGTGGACTCGTTTTAACTGGGAAGACAAGAGATTTCTTTTGGGCGATTTTGGTTTTCCTCCGTACAATCCGAATTGAGAATTGTAAAAAATCTGATTTTTGAAATTTTCTAAATTTTGAACAGGCAATATCTTGATGAAAATTGGAGGCATTACAACTTCTTACCCATGTTATACATCAACAGACAGGTATTTCAATGATTCTTTCTTTGCAAAAAAAAAAAAAAAAAAAAAAAAAAAAAAAAAAAAAAAATTGTTACCTGTAAGTTTTTAAAAGTTATGGCCAAAAATTGTTTTTCCATTGACCCCCAACCCCCGCCCCCGGTTCTGGGGGGGGGATAAAACCAAAAATGAGCATTTTCAAACTCCCTACGCATCGCTCTATCATCCCTGAAAAAATGAAAATTGTTTATTCTCAGCCCATTCCTTGTGGGAGATGAAACAACCCATCTCTTTTCCCCTTCAAAACAGCCCTTTTCAGGGCCATCTAATCTTGAGCCTAACACAACTCCCGATTACCCAATACATGAAATGCCTTCTTTAACCTTCAAATTTAAACCATTAAGATACGGTATTTCACTGAGGAGAGCAAAAAATTCGAAGTCTAGCTCTGCACAATCATTGCGAAACTTTGCTCATTCGGGCGTAGTTGGTAACACCGCATTAAAAAACGAGAGAAAATAGGCGAAAATTGACAGCTCTTTCGAAGTATGTAAAAAGATGATTTTCTCTCAAAAACTGGAGTTTTTCGGAAAGCAGAGGGCTCCAAGGTGTTCAATTATTGTTTCCCATCAACCATATTGTCAATTTCATAAAAAAGTGGTGCATTCTTCTCATAGGGTTGACCTGGAGCGATTTGGGTTTGAATGGTAGTCTATATGAGGAGAAAAATCGCAAAAATTGACGTTTTTGAGCACTCATTGTATGGCACCTGACGACGCCAAATAATTAAATAAACGATGATTATTGCAGTGATTTTGTAGCAAATTTTATGCGCTTTAAGACTATCAAAACGGATTTGACATTGAATTTCTGGATCTGAATATATAAGGGAAAAACTGAGGAAAAGTCGATTTTTTTGGGCAATTTTTGAGGGTAATTTTTCGGAATATGCGTAATTATTCCAAAGAAAAAAATATAGTAAAATGAATCTGATTACACGGATTTGTAGCAAATTTAATGCTCTTCCAGATGCATTAATTCGATTTTTTTGTTCGATTGGTTTTTGTACCGAAAAATTGGAAAAAAACGATCAAAGGTATGCAAAATTGGCGAAAATTCAAAAATGGCGGGTTTTAGCCCTCCCGCCCAAGATGTGGGGTTCTGACGGCGATTTTCCTTCGTTTTAACACCCATGGGATCGAGAAAAATAGGTTTCGTCAGGGGGACAGACAGGCTGTTGCACAGTGTAATCAATTCACCGATGACTCCACCGGTTGAGAAAAGATTACAGTCCAGTTCAGAGCATGACTGTACTACATGAAAATACTATAATCTGTAATTTTTCTCAATCGGTACAATCTCTGTTAAATTATTAGAATAACCGCAAGTTTCTTAAAGTCATCGACTACTCTGGTCGAAAATCTAGGAGGATCGAAAATTGCAAGATTCCGAAAATCCTCGAAACCTCGAAACAATTTTTGTAGATTTGGTTACATTTTTGGGAATAATAAATGTTATAGATGCATATTAGAGGCCTTCTACAGTTAAATTTTGGTTGTTGTATCACAATCGCAACTTGGTTAAAAAAAATTAAAACACTGAAAATTGGACATTTTGACCCCTTAAACTAACCTTGAAAAAATCTAATACATATTGTTAGATGCATTTTGGTAGATTACATAACTCCCTAAAATTCGGACTCAATCGGTGCAGCCGCTTTCGAGAAATTAGTTTTTTTCGAAATTTCGAAGAAAAAAAAAAAGTCTAGCGCAAGAACCAATCAGAATTAAGGGCTGGAAATTTGCAGAAATTAGTTTCTCATGGTCCTTAACATAAGTCCCCAAAGGTTTTTAAAAAAATAGGCGCGGGGGGCCAAAATCCTATGCTTATCCTACTATGCCCTTTTGCAGTTACAGGTTTTACCTCTAAAAAAAGATTATTGATACCGACCCATCGATTATATATTATATAGACATCGTGACCAGTGGCGTACGCAGGGAGGGGCTAAGGGGGCTGAAGCACCCGCCAGACCTCCGATTTTTGGGGGTGGAGGGGAAGGGGGGGAACAATTTTCAGTCAAACGCTCATCAGTGCGAGCCCCTCCCAAGAAAAATCCTGCGTACGCCACTGATCGTGATCACCCGATAAACTTTCCATTCCATTTGGCAACTATGCTAAATAACGGCGTGGTGTAGGTCCATAAAGTAAACTCACAATCAGCTGAGGCTCGAATAATATGCAATTAATAGGCAATTAATCATTTTCTGTGTGGTGTATTCGCACCTCCCTTTCACTCATTTAGAACTTAGGTGAGCCGTTTTCGGTCCGACAAAACGTTCTCCCCCCCTCTCCCCTTTCTATTCCTCTCCATCTCTCCTGCTCCAAAGGAACCCGCGCCAAAATTGACCGAAAATAAAAATAAATTAGTCTTATGTTTAATCGAACGCGGTATCGTGACCTGATTAGGAGCGGTCCGGTAATCAGTCACTGTACAAACACACGCCCACCTCTCAAACGTTAATCTCCGACATAGAATGGCTATTTGCTGCCTGCTGGTATAAACAATTGGTTATCAGCGTCCAGCGGGGACAAATATACCTGGCTAGGGTAGGCAATACGCAACGCACCTCATGCATTGTGTTGAAGATTCCACGCTTTTCGCCTATACCTTTTTATGTTCAGTTTTTAGCGCTTTATCCACGTTTTTTTTTAAGACCATTTTATAAGTCCCACCCAAATGAAGTCCATTTTTAAGCACGCCCGCCTTATTGAACTCAAATCCAAAGTTTTTATAGTTTATTCTAATTAAAACTTTATATTTTCATTGAAGCAATTAATAATTCATTTTTAAAAACATCCTCGTTATTTTAGAATCTTCAATAAAACGCTTATAAGATATTAAGCTATTTAAATTTTAAAATTTAATGACTAAAATCATGATAGTCAATAAATTATAGGTAAGTCCACTTTTCTTAAGTTAAAATTTTCTTTTCTTAAAATTTCAGTTTCCAATTTTGTGGAGCGAAATTGTTTAATATATTTGTGGGGGAAACATTGCAACATATGATGAGTTGTATACTATACTATAGTATTTTAAATTAAAATGATACATTTTCTCCTTCCATTCTCTTTCAGAAATGTTTCAGTTTGTATAAACAATCTAGCATTCATTCAACCTATCGTTCATCACATTTGTGATCGGAAAGAAATTTTAATATTAAAATGGTTGGCTAAGTAAAAGTGTGTATTCACTGTTCCATACGTCAAAAGAGAGGTGATATCAACCAAAAACTGGACATCAAATTTACCTGAAACAAAATAAAGTATATATTCATTAAAATCGTCAAATTGGTTTCATTTGTGTATTTCACAGAAAATTAGAGGAATGCGTTAATGAGCGCCTTCAGTTAATGATGTAGGCAAAAACTAGTACCGCAGAGTAGGAATATTTATCTATCTAGAATTTCTACCTAACATCAGACCTTTTAGACGAACAAATTTAATAATACGTCATGTATTTGATACAATTTGAGAGTATTGGGTATCAACGAGGGTTCCAAAACTCGTATAGGTATTCAAATTTTGAATGTTCGATTAGTTGATTTTCGGATTTTATAATGAATCCGGATAGAGACCCAAGAAAGCATCGAATATCACACGCTTCTTTACACACAAATTCTACAATTTACTACAAAGTGAAGGCGCGGAGCTCACCGATAATCTTTCGAAATTTTCCACTGTTATTGCTCATACATTGCATGATAAACTGTATGAAAAATAATTGTACTGCATGGCTTAATCATTTTGGTTTTTCGTTAAAGAGCGTTACTACAGTCAAAATATCAGTCAGGGGTTGGTTTCATTTAGATTCGAAGTAATAGCAATCAAAAATTCGCCAAAAGCTATCGGTAAGCTCCCGCCTTTGTTTCTGAAACTAGCTCTCCACTACCATGGTTCATCGAAGACTTGCACACACTAAAAATAAGTATTTGAATCACATTTCTTAAGCTTTTAAAGCATATTATAGAGCGCGAATAATGGAAAGTATAATTTCAAGTTCATACATTTTATCGTGTTTGTTAATTGTTGCTGATTCTGCCTACATTTCAGCTCACTCAACCTCGTATAGACCCTCCACAATTCGCTTCCCTACAAGAAATTTTGATTTCTTCGAACAATACACTGAGATAATTCTTTCTTTAATCCAAGGTGTATTTCGTTTGTGTTAAAGAAACTGCACAGTGAAATATTGACTAAGGGGAAGTTCCTTTAACTCAAGGAAAATGTCTGCTGCTACAAGTCCTTGTTGTGGCAGTGATTCTCCTTCCTGAAATCAGAACTTTACTTCGCGCAAGGATCGAAAACTGTCACGAGTAAACGTGTTTCCTTTGTTTTTAAAGAAGTGATTTCTCTCAGTGCACAAGAAACGCATAATTTTCTAGATGCAGTGGCGTAGCGTGCCATCTGGCAACAATGCTACTCCTCTATTTACACTCATTCAATACATCGAATTTTCCTTGTGCACTGTGCACCCCCTGAATTCGATCTTTTACATGAGTTTAAATGGATAGAATACAGTGTTGCCTAGTTGCACGAGACACCACTGTTTAGAGGAAAACATTTTAGAAGTAAGGAAATGGACACAGAAATTGCAAAAAATAAGAATATTCTCAAGCTGAAATGTGGATCTTTCCGAAATTGAAGTATTTAAGGTATATTCAGGTTTAAAAAAAAAAAAAAAAAAGTATTGTATGAACCATGACGATAATATTACATCACGCCTGTGTTCTATATAGCATTTCCGATCAAACTCCATCCTATATCATCTTCGCGTCCCCGATCATATGCATCATTTGCAAATTCTTCTCTATTTCCTCACCCTAGACTGTCAGACAATATGTACACACGTTTAGCAACTCTCGTCTGGCTAAACTCATGTTTTGAATAGTTTCTAAAGAATATTTTGACACTAGAACCATCCAAGTTATCGCGCATAGCCGTAGCCAGGATATTTTCCTTCTCTCTCTCTTAGTTCATTTGAACGCATGTGTTAGAAAAGGACAGAAACAGGGACTGAAATCACGTGACAGCCCCTATAACCATCCTTTTCTAACACATGCATTCAAATGGGCTAAGAGAGAGAAAGACAATATCCTGACTACGGCTATGATCACGCGTGACGACGAGAATGATAAATCGACAAATGTTTATACTGCGCACTATGTAGTCTGTAATTCCACCCTTTATCTTCAACAATGCACACGAGGAGGACATAGCATCACCAATAAACCGCGTATTTAAGGCTCATAAGTTGTAGACAAATGAATAAGGATGCAGCGACAAAAAAGGCAAAAAAAAGGGCGCATAATTTATTTGCAGTGAGTTCTATATATTCCCCCTCTGTTTTTCGAAGTAACTACGTTTCAAGCGCCATTTTATCCTTTTTATATTTTATTATTATTATCATTTTTATTCCCCCCCCTCTAGTTTTTTTTTACTCTCTTCTTTTCCTTTTTTTTTGCGCTCTGTTCCGTGCCTTCATTTTATATACAAACGCATTTCACGCAACATTAAAGCGGGATTCCGCATTGTGCTTTTTTTTCATGCGTTTATCTTGTTTTCGCGTTCTGCTTTTTATGTAAGGCAGGCTCGGGGTCTCCCTTCCATAGCCGTAGTCAGGATATCGTCTTTCTCTCTCTCAGCCCATTTGAACGCATGTATTAGAAAAGGACAGACACAGGGGCTGAAGTCACGTGACAGCCCCTATATTCATCCTTTTCTAACAAATGCGTTCAAATGGACTAAAAGAGAGAGAAAGAAAATTTCCCAACTACGCCTGTATGCTCCCTTCGCTTGCTTTCGATACGGTGGAGAGACCAGTCGATCAACATCCAACCAGGGCTCGGATTTTAAAAAGGGGGTGGTTTTTCATTTTTCAGCTCGCTCCATAATTAAAGACGTTAATTTCATGCCGAACTAACCACCGCGGCTTTTGAGTTCGAAATCACTATAGCGGATCCAAGAGATTTTCCTTCTCTCTCTTTTCCCTTTAGATTGCATGTGTTAGAAGAGAGGGTGAAAATCACGTGATTGCCCTTAATCTGTCCTTTTCTAATACACGCGTTCTAATGGGAAAAGAGAGAGAAGGAAAATCTCTTGGATCCGCCAGTGGGTTGAATCAAGTTATGACTCGTGCTGCTCTAAGATCCCTACTCCATGCCTCACCCCTCCTGAACTGATTTTATTTTTTAACGCATCCCTTTCGCCTTTCAGCAAAAATAAGAGAGAAAAAAGTGTTTTTTTGATAGGGGGAAAAATTAATGCATAATTTTTTTTTCTCCCCTTTATCATTTTTCAATAAGTTTTATTAGTCAGTTAGTCAGTGATGAAACGGACAGAATGAACGTGAATATTAATTTCGAGAAATGCATCAGTTTTTAGTCCATCTGACAGAGGCGTAAGTCGAATCCAACGTTCCGTGATAATCTGCCGCGTTTTTCTTTGATGATCGTCGGTGCATCAGTCTTGCTGGAGATCATCATCGACCATAGCACAGCTTCATTTTCCATCAAGACACAACATTTTGAAAGTTTTGACATCACATTGCCGTCCATCTGACGTATAAAGGCGTGAGTCGATTGTTGCAACTTTTCAAGAGAGTGAAATCAAAATTGACTGTCTCATTGGATTCAATGACTCACGCATATATACATTTTCCGTTATAACTTGAAAACTACATACATAAAATGATTCTATTGTAAACTTTTGCTACAGGGTATTGAAGAGTGGATTTTCTTGCGTAAAAACCTGTAAAAAAGACGATGAATACAATAAAAAATCAAGAAATTAACTCTAAAAATCGGGGTACATATGGCGGAGAGACGTAGATATCATGGGAGATTCCAGTCTAAATTGAGACATTTAGATAGGAATCTATTTCCCATGATACCTGCGTTGAACCGCCATTATGATCTTGCCAATATAAAGCAGTTATGTGATTATATTACTGAATTTTAGACTTTCTGAGTGCGATTTTCCTGATTTTCGGTCGTTTTTACATCAAATTGGACTATTCATTTGCTCACAGCAAAAGATTGCAAGAGCCCCATTCCCATTGGGTATTTTTGACCTTACGGATCCAAAAAGCGGCATTTTTCACATCGAAATCTATGAAGAGTAAATTTGTCAAATTTCCGAATTCTTACGCCTATACGTCGGATGGACCACGCAATGACAGTTATTTCGCGAATATGCGAAAATGATGCATAGTACGCGACAGATCAGTATAAGCCTGATTCGGGAGCTACTTTGAGGATCCAATGTGATCGTCTAAACAGAAACAGTAAACAGACCTGATGAGGGAAACTCCGATCTGTCTTTAACTGCGTCGACAGACGTAAGTACGTCCGATGAAGTCAACGCGCGTGAGAAAATACAGTCAGCATTCTTTTCTACAGTCTCCGAAGGACTTCTGCTCCTGGCCATCGCGCCATCGCAGGCCGGGAGCCCTGCCCAATGCCCCTCCTCGCGAGGCAGCTCGACTGGCCCTTTCCAGTTTAACGTAGTGTAAATAATGACGTTTGTTTGATTTTCGTCGAGAATCAGGATGGAACGAAATTGGTTCGCATCAAGCGAGCGAGCGAGCGTCTGCGAATGACGAGGCTATCTTCACCGTTCCCTGTCTGCGCGCGTAGTTCGGGTTAAGGCCGATCAGCGATCGCGATGCCGCGAGCAGCCACGGCTGCCGTTTTGGGTATTTTTACACGCATTTTTTTCCATTTAAATCAACGTTAAATTTTTGAATTTCCCGCCAAATTTGGTAACACTGCGAGCAGCGAACAGCGATCAACCAGCGGCCATATAGTTCGGACTTCGAAGGATCTTGCGACGCGATCCGCGATTGTCCGATTCCACGACCAAGACGCGACTGGCAGGACAATACTACGCGGTACGGCGCACAGTGGCCTGCGAAGATAAATCAAATTGTATGACATTCAAACACAAGGAATTGGGACTAAAAAATGTTTGGTCCCGAGCGTAACTTACGCACGGTCACGTGACATCCTTAGGCCCTCTGATTGGTCGAAACCGTACGCAATTCAACTTGCGCACACTGCCGGGACCATACATTTTTTGGTCCTTGATAGCTTAAACCATTTTACAAGGTGAAGGTTAAACTAGAAGAAATCAAAAATAATGCGTTCAAATTTAGTGAGTATATAGTTAACTATTCCTACTCCGCGGTGCTCGTTTTGCCTATCCCGGTAATTGAAGGCGCTCAGTGGAATATAATTTGGCAAATGCTAACAGTTTGGAGAGCCTTTCACCACCAATGAGAGATCGATTTATGGGAAAACGAATTACTTGGATGTGGTATATTGAAAGGGCTTAACCCATGTTCTTACGAGAACAATAAAAAAGCTGTCAAACCATTGAATTGAGCAGACTTTCTTCTTATGATATCACGTGCCCGTCAATTCTTTTGAATTTCTTTAAGACTCCATGTAAATTTTCGTCCTTTACGTGGGGCATAATTGTGAGCGAAAGGGTTCAGACATGGCTGCGCTGCGCTACAGTCAAGTGTCTTCAAAATAAACTATGAATATGGTCACTTGGTTTTCAAGACCACCTAGCCCTGGTAAAAGTGCTCCATGAATTTCTGTGACCAAAACTCCGTGGGCATTATTTCCGTGGGCAATTATTATTTTTCCATAAAAGGACATGGAAAATCTTATAGAATCCCATGAATGGCCCACGGAACTCCATGAAATGTTATTGAAAAATAATATTTTGCCCACGGAATTCCATGGATTTTATGGAAAAATAATAATCGTCCACGGAAGTAATGCCTACGGAATTTTGGTCTTGAAAATTCATGGAACACGTTTACCAGGGAGCTCATTTATTAGACTTAACAAATAGTATTTTGAGTCAATTTTGAGTGGCTGGATCCTTTCCGAAACTAAAATGAAGAGTCGCAAGTATACTCTCATGTTTACCGTCAAAGTTTCCGAAAAATCAGCGATGAAGCTTAAATTTCAAAACTATAACGAGACATTTGAAGTTCTCATCAGAATCGGCGCACGTAGGAGTATTTACCCCAAAAACCTGGCCAAAAATATTTGCTTGTTCTTGAATATTTGAAAATCGATTTTGGTTAATTTTCCAGTTTAAGCTCAAAACTCCTATTGCACGGTTTATGGTTGGAAAAGGCGTAAAAAATTAAGAATTTTGGCTCAAACCAAAGGTCGATAGCTCATTTTTTTGCCGAGTTATTGACACTTATTTCATAAAAAAGGCTTGACTTCAACATGTTTTTTTAAAAAAAGGGGCAATTTATTGCAATTTTTGACTGTTGGAGCAGTTGCCTAAAAGGGTCTACTCTAACCCCCTTGTTTTGGTTGTGCCCGGTTTTGCCCGGAACGTATTCAAAATTGCCTATTTTTAAAAAGATAGAGCCTAAAGTTGGAGATTTTTTTCATGTCCATTTTAAATTAGATGTAAAAGAGTCAAAAATGCACGAAAAAAGAAATTGTTGCCACCACAATGAAGCACATACCATCTAAAACAACGTCCATAATCGCTGAAATGTTTGGATGCCCCAACGCTTGTCCTCGATGGAAAATGTTGACTGATTATTAACAGCGCTTCGAGCGGTGAACAACCGCAGATGCGTCGAGCGCTCAGTTCCATGTTGTCCTCTAAACAGTAGATAAACGTAGATGTTCCGACACATCTATTACGCAATAGAGCGGTTACTTACCTCTCAAAAACCATCAATAGTTTGTTTTTTGGACGACTTTTCAATTTTCCGTTTTTGGCCAGGTTTTCGGGTCAAATACTCCTACGTGCGGCAGCTCAAAATACATGGTTTAGATGATTCTGAAAAGCATAGAATTTCAAGCTTTAAATTGAAATTTATTGAGGAAAATGTGTCAAAACAGGTGCATGATAGGTCACAGCCTGTCTTAATTGCGATCGATGTATTTTCAAACTTAAATATACTTAATTAGTAAATCTTCACTTTGACCGAATCTTTTATTACAATTTTTGGAAATTTCCATAAGTAAAATTGCTTTATGACTGACTCATTGAAAAGTTCCTGTACTAAGAGCTAATTAAAGTAAACCTGCTTATTACCAGGACAGGTGCTAGCAGAGACAAAGATACCTCGCCAGGGGTATGCAATATACGCAATGCATTGTCTATCATTCAACACATGTATTACGTGCGTTGCGTATTGCATACTCTGGCTAGGTATCTTCCTTCCCGCTAGTACTTAAAGAATTCAACGCTAGCTCGCTCCAATTTATTGGGTAGATAAATATTCCTACTCAGCTGTGTCAATTTTGCCTACCCATCTAATTGAAGGCGCACGACGAAAAATTATCTTGCAAATGCTAAAATTTTGAGTCACTCATATAATGTAAATTAGAAATTGAAACGGCGTGGGAAGCGGGTTAAGTGGCGAAAACAAATATACTTGTATCGAAAGGGTTAAACAGAAACCAACCCGGGAAATTGCCAATTTCCCCTTCCTTGTGCGGCAGTCGCGCCGCTCACAGCGGCGAAACGAATTTCCTCGTGGCGGGCTCTTGGTCGCCGGTTCGGTCAATTCAAGGTCCAGTGAGACCAAAATTCAGAGTGCGACGCAATGACGTCATAATTACATCAAACATTATATACGCCAGAGAGTTTAAGAACCTCCGTCTCCCCCCCCCTCCCCACCACCATTCTCACCCCTCCACACTTTTTTTCTTCTCGCAGACTCGTGAACAGCGCGTCGAGTTGCTTCAATAAATATTTGAAAAGATGATGAGCGAAAAAAGGAGTGTAACAAGACCAAGACGCAAGACCAAGTCCAAGACCCAAGACCAAGAGAACAAGGAATCAAGGATGTAGTATCAGAAGCAGACCAGCAAAACCAGTAAGCCGGAGAGCAGGCAAGGTAACGAAACTCTGTGCACTACCAAACCGTGAAATTTACCGTGGTATTTACTTACTTTATACGTATCGCACTCCTATTATTTATTAACCGTCATTTATTTGTTATTTTTTCCCGCCCCTCCGCGTCCGAGTCCCCCACGCTTTTTTCCCGTCATATTGTTGTTATTGGCGGCCCCCCCTTTTTTCCTAACTCTCCGGGTTTCCATTGCCGCACCATGCTGTGGAAGTCTTGAGAGCTCCTGAACTTCTTCTGTTTTCTTCTTCTTCTTCTCTCTCACTCCCAAGCGCAAGCGCAGAGGCGTATCTAAGAAATTGGTCTTTCCCTCTCTTTGCCTTATTTAATAGACGTGTTAGAAAGAGATAGAGACACGGTGCTGAAGTTTCAAGATAGTATTTCTTTCTATCCTTTTCTAACACGTCTGTTAAAATGGCTAAAGAGGAAGAAGGACAGATTCCAATAACCGGCTCTGTCTGTGCGTCCTTCAATTTGTCGTATGAAGAGTTCGTTGATTGTAGCCTGTTTGTCTCTGCACCGGGAGATTTGAAGAATTGAAGCTCTAACTCCAATCTGGCGCGGTGTTGCCAAGAAAGAGACGATGTGTATGACCTTGAGCTTTTTCAATTTCAGAGTTCAAGAGAATTTACTTTGACTAGGTGAGGGCTCGCTGTAGGAAAATTGAGAAAATCATAAGCGAAACTTCAAGGTAAGCTGTCATTGGACTCTTGAAACGGTTCATTGGATCCCTTTGTCCACTTAATGTATACAGGGTGTACCATCACTACCAGACCACCCGAATCAGACATTTTTCTCGCGAATGGGGTCGGATCCCCATCCGAGTTTTTTGTTTCAAAACTTTTCCATCAGCCGTTCCCGAGAAAATTGCCTGATCCGGGTGGTCTGGTACGCCCTGCATAGTCGATCTACTATACAGTAGAGGTGTAAAATTGTCTCCCGACTAGAATCGACATCTGAACCGCTAATTATACGAGTAGAAACCTAAGAAGTTCACAAAACTGAATTTCACACGAGGAACAAAATAACCGTTTTAAAGCCTAATAGGTTGGTTTAAAACTTTCAAAAAAGATTTTTTCTATTTCTCCGGTGGTCTTACAAAATAATAAAAAAAAAAAACATGGTATTTGATATTTTTGAAACAAACCTATTTATGGCTATAAAACAACTTTTCTGTTCCACCTGTGAAATTCGGTTTTGTGGTCTATTTTGAAACCTTTGTATATAATCGAGCTACTATACAGTATAGAGGTGCACCATTTACTCCCTCGAATCAATATTTATACCGCTAATTGCAGGACCCATAGAAGTTCACAAAACTGAATTTCACACGAGCAACAAAATAACCGCTTTAAAACCAAATAGGGTGTTTTAAAACTTTCAAAAAATATTTTTTTTGTACCTTCGGTGGTCTTACAAAATAGAAAAAATGTTTTTGAAATTTGTGAAACAAACCTATTGGCTTTAAAACAATGTTTCTGCTCTATACCCATGAAATTCGGTTCTAAGGACTGTTTTGGTTTCTGCAATTAGCAGTCAATATTGATATGCTTTTAATGGGCGAAATGCAGGGACAAGATTGCAATTTTTTCCGCCCTCCGTGAATTGCCGCCCATCAAACTTATAAATTTGATGACCTTTTCTTTCTTTTTAAATTTTACTTGTAAGTACACACTGATTTTGCTGCCATCAAAGATACATATACATTTTTAAATTCGATCATTTTCATTTTATTTTCTTCTGTTTGTTCACCCTGACTTTGCCGCCACCTGAGAGTGCCGCCCAGGGCAAGGGGGCCCACACTCCCCCACCTTGCCCACAGCGAAATGCATCGTTGCCAGATTACACGCGACGCCACTGATTCCATTGCATTTCCATGTATCAATCTACCTTGTGAGCGCCCATCCTTCCATAAAACTCTTTTTTTCAGTTTGTGTAAACTGATTTTATTGAAAAGAAATCTCGTGGAAAAAAAAAAACAAAAAAAACCAAAAAAAATCTCACAAAAAGGGGGCGGGGAGAGAAGGAAGTTGGGAGCAAAATCGGGGAGGGGGGGGGGTATCGCGATTGAGGCCCGAGGGGTGTGAAAATTGGTCTCTAGTCTCGTCTCCTCTCCGTCTGTTGCGAGTTGCCCCTTCCCCCTCAACCATAGGTTTACGGGTGGGGGGGGGATCTTCAGCTCCCGCCTCACCACGGCCATGGTGGCATGGTAGCGTGTGGTGGCGGCCTTATAGTCACTCCCTCCTGGGCGCTTGGGTGATGACTGCTCAGTGAATGCGACAGGCCTGCAATTAAATGTCCCGCGTCCCGTGTCCTGCACTCCCAGTGTTGCCAGATTGGGGGTGAAAAAGCCGTGCGCTTTACATTGATTTAAATGGGGACGATACGGCTTTTCAACCTCGATCTGGCAACACTGTGCACTCCTGCCGCTGCCTAAGGAGGAAATGAGCCGTCTGATATGATGCGCAAGAACGTCAACAAGTGTAAACGACTCATTCCCAGGGTGCTGGGTGCTCTCTCTGCTTCTCGAATCTCGCTGCTCTCCAAGTGAATATACACCTAACTACCTATCTATCTGTACAGTATATACAGCTACCTAGAGTGACGATTTGATGCCACGCCATGGATGACTGATCGACTGATTGATTAAGACGCATACTTATTTGTTTTTCTACGGTTATTAAAAGAAGAAGAAAAAGGAAAAATAAAAAGTTCTCTTCCTTGTCGATTGACAGAGTGATGATTACTGAAATGTGACGTGCTGTGAGAGAACTGGATACATGCACTTTGTACATACTGAGAGAATTCTCCTTTTAATCCAAGGTGTGATTCGTTTGTGTTAAAGAAACTGCACAGTGAAATATTGAGGGGGAAATTACTTTAACCCAAGGAAAATGTCTGCTGCTACAAGTAAAAGATTCCTTATTGTTGTGACAGTGATTCTCCTTCATGCAATCAGAACTTTACTTCGCGCAAGGAAAACCGTCGCAAGTAAACGTGTTTCCTTGTTTTTAAAGAGATGTGATTTCTCTCAGTGCATGCAGAGGCTCAGTTCAAACCGCTGCGCTGGATTTGAAGAATCTTTGTATAAGAATCAAATTTTAAATACCAAAGTCAACAGTGTTTCCACCATTGGACCAATAAATTAGAGATTAGAGTGATTTCGTGCGTTACATTCACCACTGACTTAGACTCCTGAGCTATACTTATGTAATCTTTCCGTTGTCCAATGGTATCACTGATGAGTTCAAAAAAGTCTTTCCTAGATTCGAATAACGGCCTATGAGTTGAAGCCAATTTTCGGTCTTAAAATAAACCTAGGGCTAGCAACTTAGGCAATGCGTGTATCCTGATAGAAATGGCTCATTTATTTCCTTACCAAAATATCTATGAAGCAAGAATTTCCATCGGTAAGTAGATACCCTTCCTTAGTGGAAATTTATGCAATTTTCCCGGAAGTGCATCGACATTTTCCTTATGACATGATGTGAGTCTCATCCAAGTCAACCCCCATGACTTTTTACTCATGCAACTGACCCATAGTCAGCGGCATCGGCAGCTCGTGCAATCTTGCTAGGTACCCTGTTTTTTTTTTTTTTTTTTTTCATCTGAACCTACGCAAATATATCGATTTCTCATGAATTCAATAAATCCGCTGAAGATCGATTACTTTACATGAGTTTAAATGGAGAGATTTCGTTGTTGTCACATTACATTCGCAGCAACTGTCCACGGCCAAGGTCATAAATTTCCTTCCAGGCACACCAACTGCGTTCTCTTGGCCGACTAATCCAAATGACTAATCTTAAGACGCTGCAAACGTTTTGTGATGAGCGCGGAGAGATGATGGCTGATGAGCCTCCGAAAAGGAGAAAAACAAAACAAAACAAAAAACTGCGGTGTGAAAAGGTCAATCTGTCATCGTTTTCGGAAGATTGTTGTTGCGCGTGTTGCCGTTAAAAAAAACCGTCAAAAAAACAAAAATAGAAAAACACAAATCGTTGCAACAGCTCAAGAGTGGTAACCGGTTAATCTTTATTATTGGCCCGTCTCAGTTATAAGCAAGAGCACACGGATGATACCACAGTAAAAAAAAAAGAGAATAAGAATAAAAAAAAACCCGTGGAAGGAGGAAGAGGTCAAAGGCTTGCCGACGCGGATTGCGGGCGCGGGGGCTCAATCAAGATAACTCAGAATACATGGTCACAGTTGGAGTTTCTCATCATTTCATTTCGTCTTTGATTCCGGATCAAATTGAGCGCGTTATTTTTTTTTTTTTTTTTTTTTTTTTTTGAATCGAATCGTATCACGGGTTGCATTCGGCTCGGCGCGACTCCATTCCGATCGGGATACATTTCTCTTTCTGTGTGTGTATCCATCTCCTATTGTCTCCCTCCATTGTTCCATTTCAACAAATATTGTGCTTCATAATAACCGCTGGAAATATAATCTTATCAAATATTTTTATTTGTAACACCTACAATCGCGCCTTTACCCTCTCCCCCGCTCGCCCCTCTTGCCCCCTCCCGCTCTCCACCGTGGCGCATAGACAATCTTCAATCTCAATTTTTATTGTTACTGTTGTTCCTTCTCTCCTATTCAACCCGGGTGTGTTTTTATTTCTCATTTTTCTTTTCTTTTTGTTTGTCTCGTATCGTTTTGTGTTTTTGTCTTATATACATTCCACCTGTATCATTGTTATTACGATCATGTGTCCTATCCTATCCTCCCCCCTCACCCTCTCCCCTCCCCCTCCTCACACCTCCAAAGTCCATGCGTCTATAATTATTTGAATTACTCCTGTTATGACTTGTGTGTTTTGTTCGTTGTGATGATTTCTCCCCCTCCCCCCTCCCCATCCAATCGCTCATTTCTCGCGGGGATGAATGTCTGCGCAGTTCTATCGCTCCACATGACCCCCGTCAGAGTGGGTAATAGACCCCGCGCGCCGAGCCGCGGTTCTCCCCTCCCTCCCCTCCCCCCTGACCCCCTGAATCCTTTCGCTGCCCTCCAGATGATAACCTTCGGAAAAAGACAGTCACACTTAATAACATTCGAAATATGATCGAACTTTGTAATAGGTTGCGATTACATCGAAAGATAAAAGGATCCTCTCTTCTAATTGCCATCGATAGGTGTTACGTCCGTCGTCCACGTTCGTTATTAAGAAACGTGTTTTTCGATGACACGGCTGTTTTTTTTTTTCTTCTTTATTTTTACTCCTCCTTTCTCATTTGTATTTTGTATGATTACTTCGGAGGGAAATGGGTCAGATAATATGTGTAAGAGAGTTCAATTTAGATTCGTTTTACTGAGTCAGTTTTGACATACGAACACTAGTAATCTGCATCTGCATCGACCATCACATTTTGTAATGATTTTCGAACAATTCTGTATGCGAGGGTCGATTGTTTTAAAAGTGGACAGACTTTGATATTCATCTTATTCTCATAACGAACATCATAACGTATAAAGATTATACAATAAATAAAGTTTACAAATCGAGAAAGACGTGCTCTAAAAATGATACACTACTTGTCCTCCTCCAATTTTTCTAGTTTTTTTTAGGCTCAAATAAGCGTTTCACAGGAGTTTTGAAAGAAAGAAAGGTATTAGAAGTAAAGCAAACTGACATTGGAGTGCGAGGAATCTCTCTAGAGAATCCACGTCACAAAATGAATGAGCTTTGCACTGGGGGGGGGGGGGGGGGGGAGATTACCAGAAGCATGAGGATATGTGAAACGACGTAATGGATGGTCTCTACTATGGGGCTGTTGCACACTTTTGCTAAAAGCGATTTAATAGTCGATTCTAGTGTTAAAACCTCGAAACATAACAATGACAGCTCGCTTAAAACTTCCAAAATCCACGCCCAAACACAATACACGCTTTTATTTGCGGGAGCTTATAATGGTGGCTGAGGGCAATAAAAATGGGAGATTCCCATCTAACAATACTGTAACTCCAGCAAGAAGAGACCAATGAGAGACGACTCTCATGTGACACTAGGTGGTACACTACAATTCATCGGATGTGGATCTTCTACTCCGGTGACTAATTATTACTCTGTGAATCATCCTTGTCAGCATAGAGAGAGTGACGAAATTAAGATAGGAATCTCCTATTATTACTGCCCTCAACCACCATTACGCTCGCGCAAATAACAGCGTTTATTGAATTTAGGAGTGAATTTCGGAAGTTTTTAGAGCTGCCATTGTTATTTTCGAAGATTTCACACCAGAATCGACTATTAATTTGCTTATAGCAAAAGTGTGCAACAGCCCCATATTACTAAAAGTCTAGTGTTTGTGCCATAGTTCTTGAAAAGTTTGAGGAAATTCCACTTCTATAACCATAGTCTGGTTATAGCACCAGCATTTTCTGGTCAGTATCTACTATACGCTCTCTGTGGTTCACATATCGTTGTGCTTCTGGTAATATTACTAGAATTTAGGAATTATTTTTTTCAGTATGGGACGAGGCTGACAGCTAGAAGATACTGCAAAGGCGGATGCATCAATCTAGCAGCTGCGCATTCTTCCAATTTGAATATATGATAAACAGTCGATTTTTGAAGGGGCTTACAGCCCCGAGACTAAGCGATTATTCTTCGGGCAATCAAATGGGAAGAATACACTGTTGCCAGATTGATGCATCCGCCAATGGGAGATAGCATGCAAGAGTTGGAAAATAATGTTCAACCTGAGTGGCAACTTGACTCCAGACTTGTCATTTTCATCAAAACGGTGAGTAGATTAGTTTTGAACCTAGCATTTTTGAGAAATACAAAGTATTTTTGAGGGCACTTGCGCTCTGCAGACATATTTACCGCCTTTCTGAATTACCAAAAAGCAATAAAAGCTTGGCCGAAGCGCCGAATGCTCCCTGCCCCACCGGCCCACCGTTCTGAATTTACATTTGAACAACCAGCATGACTATTCAGCAAAACAAGCTGTCAAAATCAGACTTCTCGCTAAAAAAAAAAATACTCATGTTTGATGGACTACAATGACTTTTTTCGAGTGAAACGCAATATTATGGTCTTTGAAGAACTCAATGTGGGTCTACTCCGGGCAGGTAGGTATACTATGCCCTTCAAAAGAAAGTCCTCCTATCGAAACGATCCTTGATTATGCTGTCCATTATTTTTCAAAGAGATTTAGATTTTTTAAGGCATTCTTTTAAGTGTCAATGCTGTTAGACTCTGAAATTAGCTGAATACTGCGAAAATGTTTAAAACTGGTCGAGGAATGGAAGAATCAAAGTTTCTACCAGGATATTTTTTTTTAAAGTCATAATACAAGTTGGAATTTTGGCCATCAAGACAAGAAGTTTTGTGCTCGGATCTGGACATTAAAAGGCCGGATCATGGAGCTCATATCTTCACTGTTACAAGTCCGAATCAAGAGCTCTATGAAGTTCATCAAAAACATTACTTGTGATGAATTTGTGGCCACCGATAAAGACTTTCCACGCCTTCTGAAAACTAGGGGCTTGGAAAAAGCTTCTCTGAATTCAGGCAATTTGAGTAAATAGGCACGTAAGGCACCATAACAAGTTCACGTTTAATTACTTTCACTCGGAACATCAAAAGTCTGCTCCCGACTTAGAAAAATAGAACCAGAACTGCTGGATAATGTCGCCGTTTGATTCTTATTTCTATTTAGCTGTGCATCTATCCACCAAGCAGTTGCGGCTCGTGCTAATTGGCAACAATGTTTTTCCTCCATTTGATTCTATGTAAAATAATCGATTCGATTGTGGAGCAGCGCTTCACAAGCATTCCATTGTTTTACATCGAGTCAAATGGAGGAAAACATTGTTGTCAAATTGCAGATCTGCCGCCACATACTGCCACCAGGGATGGTTTTGAGCTGACAAAGACGCTTTTTGCTCATTTAAATCAGAGGAACAATATTGATTAACCTGAGGTTCTATTAAACTGCCTGAGGATTGGTTATTTTCATAGGTTTATAAAGGTTTAATCGATACACCTAAATAAACGGAATGCCGGGGTTTTTGATCTGTCGTCCCTTTATGCATTGATTGCTCTTGCACGGAAAAAATAACTGGTAGAATTTACCATCTGCATATTTGATTTTGGAGTCAGCTATGAAGTATGGTAAATTTTACGAAATGATGGTAGAATTTACCAACAAGTTAACTTAATTTACCATAATGTACGTTGCATTCACCAGCTACTTGATAGCTGACTCCAAAAATCAGCGCAAATGGTATAGATTCTGCCAGTCTTTTTTTTCCGTGTGCATCTCTGAATTGCTTCACAATCCATCGTATCAGTGGCATAGCGTGCAATTTGGCCACATTATATTGTGTCCATTTAAATCCATGTAAAAAGTCGAATGCGCGGGTGTCACCGAACACCCTCTAGTTTGATCTTTTTCATGAATTCAAATGGAAAAACTGCAACGTTGCCAAATTGCACGCTACGCCACTGCATCATATGTATTTTCCAACCATTGATCCGATGCAATAGTAACTAACAGTTTTAATTGAGCCGCTTGAAAATCGATTCTTTCTCATGAGTTTAAATCGAGGAGAAATCGATACATCGCAATTCACGCACCACCAGCGCCACTGCTGTCCACTTTCCGTCGCATGATGCTTGTAGTTGTATGCTTGTAGTAAAGCTGCAGCTTTGAAATCTGATTGCTCCCCACAGTCTACGGCTATGTCATTCGTATGGTATCGTGGCTAAAAAGGTTGATGAAATGGAGGGGGAGAGGGGAGGGGAGAGCGGATAGGGGGCGTGACAAGAGCACTTCTGGAAAGCACACGCCTCCTCTCACTCGACTAGTCTTCGGCTCAGGACTCAGGACTCTCAGGAGAAAATAGAGAGGAACGGAGGTTGAATGAGATTACAACTCAAGAAGAGTGTAAATGACAAAACGTGATTAAAAAAGAAACGTCTTCGCCATAGTACTTGCTAAGGCGCTTCAGGCCCAAGCATCTGATCACGCGGGTTGAATTCGCCACTACAGATTAATTGTAAGTTAGGGGGGAGTAGACCTTTGCTTGTGAAAAGAGGGGGACCATGGCATTGATTAACCCTTGTAACTTGTGATCCAAAGGTGTCCCCGCTTTTTCCTTCCTTTTCTTTTTTTTTGATATTTTAAAGGGTGAAGGAACTCCCACCCCTCTCCCTTCCGATTACGGCCATGATAAAGGTACAGTTTTTAATTACTTTTCAATATTAAGTATTTTGAGTAATTAATACAGCCTGCCGAATTTGTTAAGACCAGTTTTCATCATAATTATGTTACCTATAATTTTGGATATTTTATACTCTCCAAGAGGCGATTCCATAGGAGAAAATTTCTATTTCTTGAAACTACAAGGCCCGCGGAAGTTTTCTAAGGGAAAAATTTTCAGTCGTAAGAAATTGAACACAGAAATTGATATAAGTCGGGAATTTTAAAGTATATTTATGAATATTTTAGAAATTAAAGTATTCCAAGTTCATTTACCTACAAGGAAGTCCCAGAAAAAATATAGGTACAAACAAGCATTTTCAAAAATTGCATGCACGGAGAAAAACTTACTTGGGGCTACCAGGATTACATTGAACTATTGCGTAAACATTATTTCTGGTTTCAACGAAAGACTGTATTTTGAATATTACCGCAGAGAAAGCTATAGTTATGGATACACGAATTACATTTAACCATTACGTAGCGAAGTAATCCTGGTACTATTTTCTCCGTGTGAACCATGGAATTACAGTATCCTAAACAAATTCCAGTAAATCTGACCCGAGACCCTCTTTCAAGAAACACGTCAAGTTCTTTCGGGCGGGTGTGAGTTGGATTTCAGCCACTTAACTTTAAAAGTTGCATTTCCGGCGCGGAAGATGGAGAAATCAAGGTAAAGAACAACATATAACACGAAGAAATGGAATAAGCAATGGAGAACAAGACAAGAGAATGGGGAAGAGAAGGAAGAGGAAAAAGTGTTTACGTTCATGTTTCATGTGTTTGCTATAAAAAAACACGGCTTCAGAGCCACTTATCAGTGAAGTTAATGAAAAAAATGTAAATGTTGAGGAAAGAGCTACAACGTTGTCGTTTTTATCGAGTTTAGACAAGATTTCAGACAGATTCCTGAGGGCGAGTTAATGTTATTGTCATCCTTCATATAGACAGTAAATCACTGATATCCTAGGGTCTTTGAAGGATAAAATGCAAGTTCATACACATGTCTTCCACTGACAGGTAAAGGATCATGAGTGCCACTTTAAGTGTTCTCAAGTTCCCGAAAATTCATATTTCGGGAATACTATCGAAGAGTGAATTTACTCTCATATTTGAATAAAGAGCCCCTTATTTTCTTTTGATCCAAAAAATAATTTCTCAGTGCAACTTGTCTCATTAATAATTCTGCCCGAGACATAATTTTCAATGAAGGACCCCGAGCCCTCCCCTCTTTTGTTTTTGTTTTTTTTTTTTTTTGTTTTTTTGTTTTTTTTTTTTTTAACGCTTTATTGAAATTAAATGTTCTACAGATTTTTACAACGAAATAAACTGGTCAGCCCCACAATCGGGGCTATCGACCACAGCGACAATTTTTTTAAAATTTTATATAAATAATAATATAAATAATAATATTTCTTTCCCCCCCTTTTTTTCCAATTTGAAATTACTCTTAAAATTGTAATACTGCCATAGATTTTAATCCCTTATATTAATGAGTTCAACTTTTTGACAATTAAAATAAACAAATAAGGCAATGAATGAGATTTCTTCTTAAAATTATTTTTTCTTCTTTCTTCTCTAACCCCCCCCCCCCAACCCTGGATGGTGGCGCTCCCGTTTTATTTTTAACAATTTTATGCCTCCGGTTTTTTTTTTTTTCTTTTATTTTCTTTCTTTTTTTCCTATTATAATTTTTATGTTATATTCTTAAAGGAATCTACTTAAAAATGGTTTGAACTACATCTTTTCCCCTTTTGGAAAATAACCACTTTTTTATTTGCACTTTAACACTTTGGAACGTTTCTAATTGAGTCAGCTCTTCAGGCACATATTCCCATATTACTGGGACGAGGAATCTATGATCTCCCTCTCCATATTTGGTTCTGATTTTTTTTCTTGCAACGTGTCTAAACTTCTCTACCCCGCTAGATCTCTCACTGTGTCTCAACTCGCTCTCTGGTTTTATTTCCTCGTCCCAGTAATACTGGACCAGCAAATTGTGGACATATTTTCCCTCGATGGTGAATAGCTCCTCTTTATCCATTTTAAGATGGTTTGGTTTGCTGTTAAAGACGTATTTTAAGATCTTCTTTTGTATTGATTTGATTTTGTTCCTTAGATCTTTTCTAATTCTACCCCATGCAGTAAGAGCGTAGCTGAAATGGGATTCGGCTAGAGCTGTGTAAATTATTTTTTTGGTTTTTATTGAGGCTTTATTGCGCATTAGATATATGATTCCCAAACATTTTCTCATTTTTCCACACACACTCAACACATGCTTTCTCCAATCCAATCTATCATCAATAATCACTCCCAGGTACTTCATACTTCTTACTCTCTGAATTTCATCCTCACACGAGCATCCTTTCCATTCATCCATCGAACTATGCAAACATTCCAAGCTATGAAAAATTATTTTTCTTTTGGGTCCCATCTCTTTTTTATTCGGGTTCCGTATCAGCATGTACGCCGTTTTTTTTTTTATTGAAAAATATTTTGTGGTCGTGGGCCCAGTACTGTATTTCTAGCACTGCTACTTGCATTTTTCTGTAGATTTCATGTAAATTCCACCTAGAAAGGGGACAGGGGTTAGGTGTTGACGCAACAAATAGTAGGTATCCGTCCGTGTATCCCCCTCTCTCACTTCGTTGCGTAAATTGTGGCCTGTGGGGGACCCGGGATCTCCCTGAATTATAGTTGGGGGGGATAGAGACAGTAGGAGACAAATTTTTCAGCATGCCACTGATTGTATATTTATCATTACTCTGTTCTTCTTAGTTCTCAATTTGTTCTCTCTTGTACTTCTCTCTCCTACTTTTACCTTCTCTCAGATTCGCCCTACCGCAGTGGCGGCCCGTGCATTTTGGCAACAATGTTTTCCCTCCATTTGAATACATGTAAAACGATCGATTGCGGGTGAAGCGCTGCTTCACTATCGGATCGATTATTTTGCATTGAATCAAATGGAGGGAAAACATTGTTGCCAAAATGCACGGGCCGTTACTCCGATTTCCTTAACACCGATTTTTTCGCCAAAATGGACACCCTTTTTGTTTATCGTAACTATCGATTCACCAAAATGAGTTGGGCAAATCTCTTTCAAAATGCGTATTTGATTCCGTGCTAAAAGTCGAATGCTAAAGAGCAAGGATGCGCATACTCACGGTGCGACCTTAGCAGTTCGATATTTCTTACGGCTTTGAAAGGACAAAACGAATGCAACGTTGCTAGATTTAAGCTACAGCACTGGCAAATTAAAAAAAAAAAAACTATTTTCACAAGCAGTAAAATTGGCACCAGCGCTGAGCAGTGAACTTCACTCGCTAAGCGAGCGCTAAAAGAAATGCGCGTTTACCGCGCGTTCGGATATATTGTGCAAAGAAATAAAATCAAGTGTAACTGTTTTCGTTCTAATAATTATTTAAATACGGTTTTTAGCGCACGGACATGATATAATCAAATAAAGCAATTATTATCTTCAAAGTGCATGTACATATTGAAATAATTCTATTTTTTTTTCTCTTTCACCCGCACAAACACTCCTTCCATATATATGTTTAAAGGCCTGAGCTAAAGCTTTTTTTATGTTACGTGCAAATAACACGCGACATTTTAATGACCCCCGGCAATCCCGGCAATCCGGCATGCATGTTTATGTAAGAGCATATTCAGTATTCACCCCCTTCGCTCCCTTCGCTCCCTTCCCACCTCCTTCGCCCCCACCCCCTCCCTCGCACGGCTCAGTGGCTCACGCATCTCCTATCGGACTCTCCGATCGCAAATATTAAATTTCCTTACTTCCATATTTTTCCAGATTACATGGTGTGAGTGTGTCTATGAACGTGTTAGCGCCTTCTTCACCCCTCTCCTGCCCCCCCCCCGTTTCTTTGTTTTTATTTGGACGGAGGAAAATCGAAAATGGTGGCGCGTTTCCAGTGTAGAGCCTCAGTTCCTCACACAGAGGTGGATCCAAGCATTTCTCTCTCTCTCTCTCTCTCTCTCTCTCTCTCTCCCCTCTCTCCTCTCTCTCTCTCTCTCTCTCTTTCTCTCTCTCTCTCTCTCCCCCTCCCCGTTAACCACATATGATAGAACAGAATAGAAGGAGGGACCATCACGGGACTTGGCCCCTATCTTCGTCATTTTCTTATCTCCAGGAGTTTCTCTCCCCCCTCCTCCTCCTTTTCCCTCCCCTCTCCCCCTCTCTCTCTCTCTCTCCTCTCTCTCTCTTTTCTCCCCTCTTCTTCTCTCTATCTCTCTCTCTCTCTCTCTCTCTTTTCTCTCTCTCTCTCTCTCTCTCTCTTTTATCTCTCTCTCCTCTCTCCCTCCTCTCTTATGTATCATGTATAGTTTTGAGTGATCGGTAGTGACAGGCGCAAGCAAATTTGGCCCAAAGGTGGAACACCTGAAATCAGATTTTAGTTCAACCGATAACCTAAAACTGCACCACCGTCCACCGTTCAATCAGAAGCAAGCAAACGTAAAAAGAGGCTTGATAAGTCAAGTCAAGTCCAACGTTTTGTAGACTTTTCTAGGCTCCTGGCTTGGCCCACCTTCCCATTATTCACTATAAGGAAATAAGACTCACTACTCACTACTCAGTGAGTGCACTGCACCTTAGATTTAAAATTGGAACGTAGTTGGAGGGGGGAATTCAAAGCTATACGAAGTATTAATAACCTTTTTCCCTTTACTATGAGACTATGACGAAGATCTGAGGAATCATATACGAGCCTATATCCGCGGTATGGTGGGCAGAAGCACTCAGAAGTTTCACCGCTTGCACGATAGCAGTTGGATTGGAACCCGTTTAATACCTTATATTTATGTGGTGAGCAATGATGCCAGCTTTTGGAGTAGAATCCGTATACTTTATATAGTATTTAAATGAACTGAAACTATGAATTTGGCAAAACTGGTTCTAACTAAAGGATTTTTCTCACTTTTGCTTCTGCAACATCAATCAAACACGCAGACATGGCAAAAGACCACGTATTTTCAAGTGTATTTGTGGGTATTTCAAAAACTTAAGTATTTTAACTGTACTGGAAAAATTATAATTTTAATTATTAAGATGTTACTAATTGAAGTTTAAAATTTGAATAGCTTTCAAAAAAAGAGGGAGTCCTGCATGATCTCTCCTGCGTGGTGACGCTGGTGTAGCATCAACCCAAAATGAAGGCGCACGAATCTCTTCTCCTTCCAACGCAACATCTTCGGATATGAAGGGAAACGAGCCAGTTGCACTCACGCCCAGAGACAAATGGAGGTACTTATATGTACACTGTATCAATTTTCGAATCTAATTGTTATTTATACTACATCAATTCGTTCATTAGAATCTGAACTGTTATTTAAAATATATACGCTAAATTTTGTACCAGTTTCGAGTGAAATAACCTGGAAACATTACTGCACGTTCATTTCCATAAGTCCGATGTCACAGGTTTTTATCCTCCATAGCTAGTTTTCGGTTTTATTGAAAAAATCACTTATCATTTTACAATGAAGCTATCAATTTTGAACAAAATGACTAAGTTTAACTAATCATTTTGTTCACAAAATGCATCTAAATTGATTTAAAGAACTTTAAACATAGTACAATATTGCACACATTTCCAGGCAAATGGCCCAGAGCTAACATCTATCATTGGCTTATCAGCCAATCGAGTGTCGTTTCCGATTTCTGTTCTCATCACAGCGTTGGCCACACAGGTTGTCGTGGTACATCTGCTGATAAGTCTGATTATTTTTATAGATTCAGTTTTCCCGCGCCCATTACCCCAGTGTGCACCATATTCTTCGCGACACATCAATTGACAGTATTCAAGCACCAAACTCAATTTGTAAAGTAAAGATCAATGTGTAACTGACTCACTCGAAGATAACAAAGTCAAGTCGGTGGTGACTCTTTTTGCGTTTTGGCAACCATAAAATAATTTTTCCATTTAAACTTGGGTAAAACAATCGATTTAGGAAGATGTTGACAGCCTCCTGGAGAATCGATTGTTTTACATTCGCATAAATAGGAGGGGGTGGTGGGGAGGCATATATGGCAAATTGCACGAGCCGCCAATGAGTTTAGTAGTTCTAGTACCTACTCAGTACTCCTAGTCCATGACATGCGCAGGAATTTCGGAGGCAGAGGTTTGCACTGATGAGAGTTCGACAGAAAATTCTTGCCTTCCTCTTCTCTACCCTTGCAAAAACCGCTGATCCTAGCGTTTCTAACCAATGAGCCGGCGCGGCGGGTTCACGCAAAACGAAACAAGGCTGAAATAAGAAGAAGAAGAAAAATACCGCGAGCTCAACACTCATCACGGGTGCTCCGATTCCGATCCACGGTGAAGAAGTTGGATGATTCTGCGATGCCGCGCTCACCAGGAACAGGCAAGAGTGGGCGGGCCTATTATCATTCCATCTCATTTCGGGTCGGTGGAAATTAAAAAAAAAAAAAAAAAAAAAAAAAAAAAAAAAAAAAAACCGGGCAAAAGAACAGAGAAATAGAAAAAGAGAAAAAGTTGTGGGAGGGAGGGAGAGAGAGAGAGAGGAGAGAGAGAGAGAGAGAGAGAGAGAGAGAGAGAGAGAGAGGAGAGAGAGAAGAGAGAGCGAGAGAGAGAGAGAGAGAGAGAGAGAGAGAGAGAGAGAAGAAAAGGACCGAGAGGGAGTCGAAGATGAATGATGCCGATTGTGCGCCACCACTCATCGGGCGCGGGGCTTTGGCTTTCAGGTTGGGTCTCTTTACTCGTCGCAACAGACGCTCCGACGCCCTTTATTCAGTCAGTATAGTGTATATATATATATTGATGATAATATTGGATGAACGATCGGGATTTAATTTGCGAACCGTTTCTTTTATTCGGAGATCACTATGAACTGTGACTCAACAAACTATTCTCTATAGACGAGAAGACGCTGTATACCTGGGATGGGTATAGTGTGGGTATGCAGTCCGCAGTACACCTGATCCACGTATTTAATGGCATGTTCTGCACTGCGTATTGCATAATGCATGTTCTGTCCTGTGCCCAACAATGATTTGGTGGAGACGGTCCTTGTGCTTGACCTCAAGCTACAAATCCTATAGCATCTTTGACCGAGATCGAGACTCTTTTATATACAAGCTGAGCTGTTGTATATATAAGCACTGAAAGATCCAAGAAGCTGTCCTTCTCTCTCTTTTCCCTTTAGAATGTATCTATTTATATTAGAAAGGATAGAAGAAGAGGGCGACAGTCACGCGACTGCTCCTGATCTGTCCTTTTCTAATACACGCATTCTAATGGGAGAAGAAAGAGAAGGATAGATTCTTGGATCCGCCAGTGACTGTTAGAATTGACGTGCTGCACATGGACACGAAGGCGCAAATAACGATGGCAGAACTAAAAACTCACAAAATCCACCCCTAATTTTTCAGAATGCAATTAAATGCGCGACCGTAATACAGCAGTGCCGGGGCCACTAGTAATGGGAGATTCTTATCTTAATTTCATCTTACTTTCTATGCTGGAAGATTTACAGCATAACTTTACTATAACTAGTCACCAGCCAGTAAGATTAATAGCCGATTAATGGTACCGAGCCACCGAGTACACCGGTGACAAAAGAGCATAGTACCTATCTTACTGACCACTTTTTGGTGGAGTGACAGTATCATTAGATAAATGGAATCTCTCATTATTAGTGCCCAACTCCGCCATTACGGTCGCGCTTTTGATGGCATTTGATGAGTTTAGGAGTAAATTTTGTATGTTTTAAATGCTACCATCGTTATTTTTGGAGGTTTTTACACCATGATCGACCCTAAATTTTAATAAAATTGCGTGCTAAAGTGTATGCGACAGCCCTACTTGGAGACACTTTCACAAGGCTACCTTGAAGAAATGTTTCCAATTCGCCACTTTTGAAGATGTGAGGGCGCTCTCGCGTTCATGTGCAGCACGTCAATCCCTACTCGCACTATTTGAAAACGGGGGGGGGGGGGTGTCTGAAGAACTCTCAAACTCAAGTCAAGGACAACGCATGGGATGTTTTTAGGTCAAATCGCAGCATAGAACCCTATAATAGTGATAGTAATTACCAATAACTACTTGAAGCTTCACACTCATTCAATAATTCGGTTGGCTGGCCAAACATTTCACAGTGTCACCGGGTCGTCACCGGATCCACAGTCATCATAATAACTTACAGGAACTGCATCGACCCTCTCACTTTCTCATCGACACCCTATCCTTCAACTCTTTTCCTATCGATCGACCAAAGGCATGCTCACAGAGTACGAGTCTCATATCCCAATAGATATCAGTAACTCCTTAAATCTTCTCATCACTTTTATTTTATTTTATTTTTTTGAGGCCTCTTCTCCAAATCCTATAATCGACTGACCAAACCAAACAAACGACAACCCGCTGCTTAATCCACAATTCGAGCGGCTTTGCTTAAGCTCGTAATCTTTATTCCGGAGTCAGTTGAAATCCCGCGGAGCTTGCCCTGGGGGATCGCGAGTGCTGAGTGTCGAGCGGCAAGAGGGCTTTTGTCGGCAGCAACCAAACCGCAAGCGGTGAATGAGATTTTTTCTTTTTTTTCGGGGGTTCCACCGTCCATCGATTGCTGGCGCGACGTCCACCGGGGAGTGCCCACCACGACGCTGTAGGTGTTAGATCCTCAAAACCTTCGCACCTAGAGATAGAGTCGGACCCTTGGAATTCCTCACCCACTCTCTCTCCCTCGCACTGCTCGTTGAAACTAATATGTTAGAAAAGGACGGAAGCATAGGCTACCAAATGACTTCAGCCCCTACAACTGTCTTTTTCTAACACACGCGTTCAAATGAGCAAAGAAAGAGAAAGACGAATTCCAAAATACGCCTCTGCCTAAAAATTGGATTTCGCCCCCTCCTTTTCGTATCACACCAGACAGAGCGGGAGCTCTATGATATACCGTCCTCGGTCAGAAGTCGTAGCAGGTCGAATCGACCGGGTGATAGTCAATAATCCCTAATGATTGAGGAACTGTTCCGTAAAACAGATGGTGTGCTCTTCCAGGGAAATCCTGGTTAAATCACAATGATGATTACTTACAAACGAACACACCTCTAGCTAGTCGTTCGGCACCCAAAGGCAGGCCGATCCAGGCATTTGTCTCTCTCTCTCTCTCTCTCTCTCTCTCTCTCTCTCTCTCTCTCTCTCTCTCTCTCTCTCTCTCTCTCTCTCTCTCCCATTTGAACGCATGTTATTTTCTTATAGAAAAAGACATAGAAGGGTGCAAACGTCACGTGATGACCTCTCCTACCCCTATCCTCTTTTAAAACATGGGTTCAAATGACCAGAGAGAGAGATAGAACAATTTCTGGATCCGCCTCTGTCTCCCGTAGCTCGGCCTCAATTCATCATCGATCCAGAAATGGTGAAAACAGTCCGAGGCGAGAGGTGGGTGGGAAGCAATCGAACTTTAAATATCTGAATCCAGGTTTTGTTTATTAAAGGAATAATATTTTTCCTTTCAAGAGAGTGAGGGCACACACACACCACTTACACAAACACATACTTACAGCATCATGTTGAGGAGCTGAGATGATGCAGAGGAGAGAAGAAGAAAAATGAAAAAAAAATAATGGGCTGATTTATTTATTTTGTTTACAGCAGAATAGATATGGATCTGTTTGATTTGAAGCGTGAGAGGGGGGGAGTCGATGGGGCCCGGGGGGGGGGGGGGGGTGGGGAGGTCGAAGCGGAGGTACAAAATATTAAAGGGAAGATGCCGACTTGGACTTGACTCTTTCAGCCGCAATGCGCGCGGCGGTTTTTCAGGTAAGGCATTCGGGGGAACTTAGGAAATGGAAAAAAAAAGTGCATGTTCTTCTTTCTTCTCTCCGTGTTATTTTTTTTTTATTTTTCCTTTTTCGAGAGAGAGAGAAAGAGAGAGAGAGAGAGAGAGAGAGAGAGAGAGAGAGAGAGAGAGAGAGAGAGAGGGGGGGGGGGGGAATGGGCGTGTTTGGATGTTTTATATGCAGGTAGTGAGTAAAGTGTAATCCTCATGTGCCAAAGGGGGTTAAAAAGCCAATTTAAATCAAGGCTCTCTCCTCTCTGGTCTCTCTTTCTCCGCGCCGAACCGACTGAACTCGCCTAATGGTCCGACTCTCCTAGACAGCTTGGCGTGCACATCGAGCCAGCGAGACCCCGACTATCTCTCTCTCTCTCCTCACTCTCTTCCTTCTCACTCTCACTCCTTCGATCATTCCTCTCGTCCGTCTCTCTTCAACAACCACGTTTCCTGACGCATATTGATTATTCTCATTATTTCCTCTCTCTCTCGCTCTCTCGCGAGAGTTTGATTGGCCTCTTTATCTCTCTCTTTCTCTTCGACCTCCTCCCCTCCGCCACGCTCTCTCTCTCTCTCTCTCTCTCTCTCTCTCTCTCTCTCTCTCTCTCTCTCTCTCTCTCTCTCTCTCTCTCTCTCTCTCTCTTGCTCACTTTTCTCGCGCATTCCTCATGCTCGTTCCCTTGTTCAGACATCATTTGCTTGGCCGACCCTGTTTAGTATTTTTCAGCGGAATTTGATTTTTAGCATGATTTACTATGTGCTTTAATACGGACTCTGTTAGCTGTTCCGTCAACTATTCCCCAAGTGCAAATTATATTCTCCTCACTCGCCGTTGCCAAATCGCAGATGGGCAATGAGGAAACGCTGATGCGGTAATCGGTATTCGAGAACAATCTATAGGTTTTTTTTTTTTTTTTTTTTCTCTCTCTCTCACTCGAACCCATCATGGAACCCACATTATTTTGAATGAACTGTGTATTGCTTTCAATTCTTTCCCATTCGTTCAAACATGGGAGAGTATTTCGATAGGTCGCAATTCGAGAGCCACCGCTGGAGACCAAAGAAACGAGAAAGGATCATCAAGATAATTTCGCTTGACATCAAGCGGTTTCAAATCTCTGATTTTCACGACTCATCTCGCTAAAAAACCATAAAACGTGCGGGGGGAGGGAAACTATTTGTGAGGGATTCTAGTGACAAATGGCTATGCAACAGGGAAGGCCGACCCACCAATGGGGCAGTTGCAAGGGTCTGAAATGTTGTGTTTTTTACTTTTTTATGAAGAAAATAATAGTACTTGATGAGCTGAGAACAATGGTGCCTTTGGATTTTTGTTAAGTGTTCTAGTTTTGTAGATACAGACGTGTAAAGTTGTAAAAAAATTGTGTGCGTAGTGACGTCACTATATACGCGAAATTCCCATTTGGAAAAATGTATTTTGAGCCAAAATCTCATTTCCGGAACAATAGGACTTAATTAGAAACCAAAGGTATCTGTGTTCTAAGCTCATCAAGTACTTTCCTTTTCTTCATAAAAAAAAAACACAAAATTTCAGACCCTTGCAACTTCCCCATTGTAAGTGGGGTCCGGAGTCGATCGCAGTAACCTTCAGAATGCTGTAGAATAAAAAGAAATCCAAAAAAATTAAAATAACCTAGCTTGCAAAAATTGTCAATACACAATCCGGACCGACCTAACGAACGCTTTTTCATACGCGATTGCGTCTGCTTCGCCGTGATTTGATACCATCCAGATAAAACGTTAATTGCCGAACTGATGCAAATCCAGCCGTCTCCCTGAAATAAAGACTGTTGGATCCTTATATTGGGACATCCTACAAGTCCCAAACCACTGTCGAGTGTCCAGGGTGTTCAGGGTGGGGGTGAAGGTGGCTATTTCAATACTTGTTTGGGAAAAGCAACATGCAAAAAATGGGGGAGGGGAGTCGTAAAGGAAAGTAGTATAAGTGAAACTAGTATAGGATTCATTAAAACTGCTCTTATCACGGAGAAAAAGGTATTTCGATGAAGCACATAGAGTTGAGTTCTGAAGACAGAAAGTATGTCGTTCAAGCACAGAAAGTATGATGTTAAAACTTATAATAGCCCCAGCATCTGCGAATGGACCTATAGTATGTGTCTGAAAATTGATTGATTTAGTTGGAAAAATGAAAGTACCCGGTGAACTGAGAACTGGAATATTTTTGGTTTTCTTTTTGGACAAGCGGTTCCTGAGAAACGGCGCGTTATTGAAATCGACGAGAATGCATGTGTTTAAATGGGGATACCTATCGGATGACGTCATGGGACATCTAGTTTTCACAACTGTAAACCGGTTTTCCTCAATGAACCAATACCCGAAAAAAATTGTAACAAATACCTCTTATTCAGCTCATAGTACTTTACGATGAGACAATAAAAAAATCGTGTGAAATTGGTCCATTCAACATACCCTGTGTGCTTCATCGACATAACCTTTTCTCCGGGAATCCATAGTTCATCACTGAAAGTATATTAAAACCAAGAGATGCTCCATCGTGCTTTTAGATCGGGTATAAAAGTTGAATTTCCCGGGAAAATCCAAATAATGTGGCAACGTTTAAATCTCGACCGCTTAGTTGACTCAACCAACTGGCCGTTGCCCGTTGCCCGCTGGTCGCGATGCTTGATGCCTGATGCCTCGATGTCTGCCGCGTTCGTTTTTTTCCCCCGCTTTGCTTGTGTATAAGAGGTGTGCTCGTAAAAATTATTATAGCGTCCAATTCTTAGTAAATCATGATGACTTACATTAAAATAACAATTTTACGCACGCTTTCATCCTCACCTCCCTCCTCTCCTCTTTTCCTTTCTTTTCCTTTTCGTAAAGGAGACGGGGGGATGTGATGGCGGGGCGGGGGTCCGGGAGGCGACAATTTTATGTTCATCTCTTTGTTTGAGCCGTTCCAAGAGGGCCGCAAATCCCGATCGATTTGGGCTAAGCTGAAAATACTTTCGACCTTCAACCACGTGCGAGCAGGTTTTTACACCCGCGAGTCCTGTCTCTACTTTGATTTCTTCCATAGGCAGACGAAGGAATTTGTCTTTCTCTCTCTTGGGTCATTTAAACACTCGTGTTAGAAAAGGATTGCAGATGGGGCCATCGAGTGACTTAAGCCCCTATCTCCGTCTGTTTCTAACACACGAGTTTAAATGGGAAGAGATAGAGAAGGACGAATTTCTGTGTCCGCCCATGGTTTCTTCCCGAATCAAGTCGCAGTTTGTTGTGCGGTTACGAGACGCGTTTCGAGGCATTCCTCAGAACGACCTTCAAATCTTCTTTACTCAACATTGTTCAGCAATAAGGCCAGATAAACCAGGGTATTTTATTATTGGGCTCGGGTGCAAATCTGACGTTCGGAACTTTCTGGGATGGATCCTAAAACCTATCAGAGTGTATTGTGAATTTTTGGTCTCATCGTTGGCCGGATAATCCAAAAAGAGTCATCATTGAAGTCTTAAAAAACAAGTAAGAAAATATACTTAAAATAAAGTTTGCTATAACTTTGAGACGAATTTTATAGCTCTTTGTAAAGTAAAACGAGCGTAAGGAAGATAAGATTTGATGTTAACTAGAGAGCATGAGCAGGCTTTTGATTCTTCTGAGGTAAAAATTATAGGTATATTAAGTGTCAAACAATCGCATAATATCCCAATGCTCTCTATAGAAATATTAACTCTGCGCGCGGAATAATATGAAACAGCAAGTGCCAAGACGCAGCGCCCTTATTCATCCAACATGCATCACCCTCTGCAATAAACCATATTGGCAAAGTGGCCAGACCTTGGTTTCTGAGTTCAGCATTCCTGGTTCGATCCCTGTCAGGAGCAGACTACTCAGTAAAACGCTACGCGGGGGGATTTTTGCAAATAATTATTAAAATAATAATAATCAAGAAGTATTGAAATTAAATAAAAAGCGACAAAGCTTGACGAAAAACATTCTTTTAAACATCATTCATTCACCCTTTCCGAATACTTATTTTAAGTCAACTGAAGGCATTTTATACAAATTTCAGCAGTCAATACAACACGGACAAAAAAGACTAGTAGAATTTATCATCTGCATATAGCTGATTTTGAAGTCTGCTATCAAGTATGGTAAATTTTACCATCATAAGATAAATGCAACGTACCTTGTGGTAAATAAGATAACCAGTTGGTACATGTCTCCACAAGGTACGTAGAATTTACCATATCATGGTCAAATCACTGGCGCAACCAGGATCTCTTGCATCTGTCTCATTTCCCATTTGAATGTATAAGAAGGAAAATGACAGAAAGAGGGGGTTTTATTCCGTTGTCCATCCTTGTCGAACATACATTTTTTAATGGAGAAAAGAGAGAAATGAAGAAACTCTCGTTGCACTACTGGGTCAAATTAACCACACTTGATAGCAGACTTCAAGATCAGCTATTTATAGGGTACATGCAAATAAATTAACGCATACAACATTGTAATGCTGAAAAATTAAGAAATCTTAAAGAAAGGGTATTATATCACGTGCGTTGTAGACGCGCTGATCAGCGATCTCACAAAAAAATCTGATCTTGCTGATCGGAAAAGGGGAGAAGGGAGAGACAATTAGTGGGGGCGGCTAGCCGCAAGGATCTGAAACAAGTCGCTGAACATTCCCACACAAATCGGTGATAAAGAGGGAGAAATGGGAGATAGGGAGCGTGACAGAGCTTGTGAACGAGGGAGAGAGAGAGAAAGGAGAGAGAGAGAGAGAGAGAGAGAGAGAGAGAGAGAGAGAGAGAGAGAGAGAGAGAGAGAGAGAGAAAGAGGGAGAGAGAGAGAGAGAGAGGGGGGGAGAGAGTGAGAGAGTGATTTTAGGAGTCAATTTTGAGGCCAATCAAATCAATCTAAAGGTGGTATTGGTATAATGTGTCCCCGGGGCGACTCAACGGCGCAAGCGCGGGCTCCGTAAAAGTGTACAAGAGGCAAGCCGAGCGCGGCGCTCGCTGATCGGCTCCTCCGGGGCTCCACTCACCTCTCACTCGCCCGGGTCCGGTCCGGTCCTCCCCCCAGTTCACACTTCACAGTTCCTTCTAATCATTCGATTGGAACTTTTAATCAAATTGGAATTGGAAGTTACGCGGCGATGAACACATAGATTGGTTACCGATGCTTGGCTTCGATACTCACCGCAAACCCGATGACTAAAGGACTTCTTCTTCTCCACCAACCAACTACATCACACCGCCGTATTCACCGCACGGCCACTCTAAAATGCAGCGAGAAGGAAGAAGGACAGCTAGAAATGGATCCCGCTTCTCTCTCTATCTCTCTCTCTCTTCTCTTGCGGATCGGGAAGATCTTTCATTCTCCTCTCTCTCTCTTCCTATATAGTCTTCTCCTCTCCGTCCCGTCTCCTTCTCGGGGATGATTGGTGAATGGTTGGACCGGTGGATGCTGATGCGATGTGAAGTGAAACGATGCATGTCATTAAATACTAAACAGATCACGCACTGGAACACGAGCACAACATCCAAGCTGAACATCTCAACCTCTCTCTCTCTCTCTCTCTTTCTCTTTCTCTCTCTCGACACTCCAAAGCTCCATTATTACAACATTACACGCTGATTTGTTTGGAGCACGGGCTGCTCAATCGAACTCACTACCCTGTTTTTTTTTTTTTTTTTTTTTTTTTTTTTTCCTGACTCCTCGCGTCCAGCATCCAGGTAAACTGATTGGAGCCCCACCGTTGCCAGATACCGGGAGGTAAAAATCTCCCTAATTTACATTGAACTGAAGGGTGGAACGTAGGTGCGACTTTCCTTCTGACATAGAACCTATATCTCTAGCCAATTTTTTAAAAAATTAGAGGGGCTTAGGGTTTTTTTTTTTTTTTTCAAAGTTTTCCCCTTCCCCTCAAAAATTGACCAAAAACAGTTTTGGACCCAACAAGTGAATATCTTACATGACAATACACCTAGAAACCAATTTTGAAGAAAATCGAAACAAATGGAATTAAACTTCGAGATCTATTATTCCATCGATTGGACGAAAAAAACCAATCGTATCAAAGTTTTTTTTTTTTTACGCCCTTTTCATATCGGTGTTCATCATACAATTTGTAAGGCGTTAAGGAAAAGGAAGATTTTAAAAAAAATACCCCCCCCCCCTCCCCTAACCATCCCTCGTAAAGTAACTCAAACCAATTGTTTGACCCAAATAACGTATAAAGTAAGCATAATAATACCTCCAAAACCCAGTTTTCAAGTGAATCTATGCAGATTGCTCCAAGATATGCGAGAAATTCAATTTGTAGGGGGCACTTCACAGCCCCCCCCCCCAAACGATAGATCTCGGGGACAGTGAGTGATTTGGAGCTAATATTTTCACCACAGTATTAGGCTATCATCAGGTATCATTCATTTGTGACATGTTACGGTCCGTAAGTACTCCAAAAAGGGTGAAAATCGGCCTGCTTTTAACGTCACTGTTTTACCCTTAGATGATTCCTATATTGTGTATCAATAAAATTTAGATGGTTACTACTTATACAGCGCTATGGTTGAATAATACAGAACTTTTGGGTGTTTTTACAGTCATGCGATTAACATTCACAGTCATGTCATATGCAGTTAATATCCACTATTAGATGGTTAATTTTAAACCATCAGAATCGTTACAAATACAGGAACCATCTAAACGTAAAAGTTTACCCTTCTTCATTTATCAGTGTATGTTCGAAATGGCGAGGGGAGAGAGAGAGGAGAGAGAGGGGGGAAGGAGAGGGGAGAGAGAGAGAGAGAGAGAGGGGAGGGAGAAAGAGATTCCTGCACGGAAAAAAATAGATGCGACCAGACTTACCATCATGATGACTGATTTTGGCACCTGCGAAAAAAGAAGGTAAATTATACCGCAGATATAGGGTTGAATGAACTTGACAATATGTAAATTAAGCTTAAGTTCAGGCATTCCTAACCCAATCCCTGGTATAATTTACCATCTTTTTGGCAGGTGACAAAATCAGTCATCATGATGGTAAGTCTGGCCGCAACTATTTTTTTTTTTTTCCAGAGTGGAATCTACGGATACGCCACTGGATCTTATCAATGAGTCTGTCCTTCTCTCTCTTTGTCCATTTGAACGAACGTGTGAGAAAAGGATGCTGAAGAGGGGCTATAGAGTGTGACCTTCAACCCATATCTCTGTCCTTTGCTACGGAACAAGCATATACAAACGGGCAAAGAGAGATAAAAACAAAGTCCAAAACAGAAACACCTCTGAACTCCACCCTCATGACGTGGCAACAACCCTGATTATAACCTCAAGTCAAGCGATAAACTAAGTTATCCGCCGTACTCATGCGCTTAACACCCTGTCCCAGAGATTGGGGTAGGTCCCGACTCCCGCTCCCGGCCGGATAGGAATGATCCGAATCGAGCCCCCAATTTATCGGCGCACATAATCGATTCATTTGTCGAACTGAGTCACTTACGTTGATCGATAGATCGATGGTGAAATGAAATCACAATCAAAGTGTGTGATACCTGTCGAATGTCGGTTACCTGGTTTTTTTTTTTGTTCATGTCTCTCCTATCTCAACTATACATCCCCCCCCCTCACCGGTGCATCGGTCGACGAATCATTCACGGCGCGGTCGCTGATTGCTGATGGCTTGCTGATCATGCTGATCGCCGCGCCTGCGCTGAGCTGAGCTAGTCGCACCCGCCTCTCATTTATCTGCGTGGTATATCACATTAAGTAACTCTTTAGGGGCGCGTTAAACCGTGGTTATTGCTACCTACACCATAGCCGCAGCCAGAAATATGTCTTTCTCTCTCTTTGCCCGTTTGGGTGCATGTGTTAGAAAAGGACAGAAACAGGGGCTGAAATCACGTGGCAGCCCCTATGACCATCCTTTTCTAACGCATGCATTCAAATGGGCTAAGAGAGAGAGAGAGAGATAAATTTTAAGTCCTGCTTCGAAATGCCTCCAAATATTCTCGCACCTGCGCCCTTAGGGCCACCGTATATATACAACCCTCGAGCCACGATGTTTCTCACGTTACAGGTTCAATCTTTGAATCTGTGGGTTTGTGTGTGGGGGGGGGGGGGGGGGGGGGGGGTCGTTTGAATCGTTTAGTTGTTCATAAGACGCTTTGAATGCTTTGATCATAGCTGATCAATGAAAAAAGATTTGAGCACATAATAACTCCTTGGATATACATTTCTGTTGTTTTGATAACATGAGACTCGACCAGGACCAGTTTCAAATAGGAGTTATCAAGGATAACGATAAGTAAAGCGTGCGTCACGGTAAAATTTAGTCTATATTCCCAGCATGCTTTGGTCTAATTTTCCTTCTGTGGTTCTTCTAATGTTCCTCACCGATTAAAATTGATTCCTCCCCGGGGCTCCCCTCCCCCCGCTTTATCGATTATAATGATAGAACTCTGCAAATGGGGCAGTTGCAAGGGTCTGAAATTTAGATTTTTCCTAAAGACAATGAAAGTACTTGATGAGCTGAGAAAAACTATGTCTTCAGTTTTCTTTTAAGTGTCCCGGTTTCGGAGATAAACTCGTGTGAAATTGCAAAAAATCGTGTTGTGACGCCATTTTGAGGAATTTCCATTTAAATTGAAGTATTTTGGGCCAAAATCGGATATGATTCTAAGTTAGAACTCATATAGAAACCAAAGGCATCCTTGTTTTCAGCTCACAGAGTACTTTCATTTAATTGCTTGGTAAAAATACACCAACATTTAGTTGACCCTTGAACAACTGCCCCACTAAAATACTCTTTCCAAAAAATCAGATTGTCAAACCCTCCAGGTTATTATAGTTTCAAGAACGAGTACGCTAAAAAGATCGCAAAGATATTCGCTTAACCAATCTCCGAGAATTGCGGATCGATATGATGCAATCGATTCGTGATTTTCGGAGATTGGTAGCTAGTTCCAGCTCAGATTTTGATTATTTTGACGACATTTTTAGCGTGCGCCTCTATTAAAACCAATCTTGAGGACTTGATGGTCCGATTTTTTGGAAAAAGTAGGTAAAGGAGGCCATTTCTGGGAAGAGATAACAGGAATGCTCTTCAGCTAAACACCTCCATTTACGCACAATGTACAATTCTCAGGAAGAGCTCACCCCTTGTTTTATGGGCCCGGCCTCCTTACAAATGGCGCAGCCAGAAGGGAGCACGGGGGAACGTCCCCCCCTCCCCAAGAAACCTCAAATGTTGCCTTTCTTCAACAGAAAATAGCTCAAAATTGCTTTCTTCGATGTCTCATAGTTCAAAATTTTATAGGCGTGCCCCCCTCCCCTCCGCTCTGACCGCAGGAAAAATTTCCGTGACCCGCCACTGCTTCTTCCATAAATCAATTTAACTAAATTAATTAAATAAATAATAAAAATAATTAATTCATTCATTCATTCATTCACTCGTTTTTTAATTAATTTAATTAACTTTTTTTTTATCTTTTTTTTAAATTTTAATTAATTTACTTTTAATTTCCAGATTTTAATTTTTATGATGGATCTAACGGTGGCAAACACTCAGCGCCAATCTGGTGAATCTGAAACTACTTCAGTGAGTATTCACGTGAAAAAAACCCTGCGTCATTTTATGAAAGTTATAGTTGGCACCCAATTTGTCCGTTCGCATGGGTTTGCGCGAAGATTTTCAATTGAATCAAGGCGCGAACAGGACAAAATATTACCTCCTTGCATGCGAGCTCTCTACAAGTCTCTACTCTACGGCAATTCAATAAAGGCGGAGACAGAAAATAAAAAATCGTTCGGGTGGGGATATGAGAACTACATTGTGTGTCCACAACATTCATGATAACTGATATTTTTTTATGTATGGTGCATCTTATTACGTTATAATTATCATGAATGAACTTGTTCCCTCGCCGTGGTCTCCTTTCCGAATATAAATGTTCCGGAGCCTCGGCTCAACTTAACCCAACTCAACTCCACGCGCTCTCTGTATAGAGCAATAACTCATACATTAGCTCGAGCCAGTCAAAAGTTTACGATGACATTATGTCAATGTGTTGTATAGGCAACAAGCGCAGCCCGATGGACAAAAGAGAACAATCGCGGCCCTTTTGCCGCGGAGTGAATCTCTTGACAACGGAGGACTTGATAAATTGATTCTGCTCCTCTTGTGGGTCTGATTTTTTTTTTTTTTTTTTTTAGAGCATGAGTGTCATGCTCTATTGAAATCGTTTCTACAAGGTCAATAATGCTTTTCTTATAGGAACGGCATGGTTCGGGGGTCCGCTCGGGGGATCGCTTGGTTTCCGTATCGAGAACGGGTCCTCGAGGACCGATTGACCCATGTGATTCCGCCAATCCGGTGTCCTCCCAATTTGTCGCTTTTTCTTTGTGGCGGGAGTTTTTGGCCAAGATTGAGGTTAAGCATTTTTGGGAATGTAATTACGTTACTAATTTGGATCAGACTTCAACGAAATTTTCTGTATGAGATATTGGGGTTTTATATCAGAGGATTGTGTCCATGTTTCGTGTATTCTGCGATTTAAAATGCATTTAGATGATTTCAAATTTCCAATCCTGTTATTGTTGATGTTTCGGTCCGCTAAAAGAGTTCGTTTGGGGAACGCGATCGGCGTTGCGTTTTAAGGTGAATCCTCAGCGACCTGTAGTAAGATTCTCATCCGCTAGATAACGCCACTGTTCCGCGGGTCCTGAAACCATGCTTTTTCCGCCTATAATCGTTAATTGCGAGAGCTAGAGTTAACTTTTCGAAAATGTAAGAACGTTGCGTTCTAGATCAAATCCTAAGGAAAATTTTAAGACCATTCCGAGCCATGGACGAAGATATAACTAAGAACTGCCGACTTCCTATCTCCGCCCGTGTTAAAACCTGTTAGCGGGTTTTCGAGCGCGACCGCAGCGCTCCAAGCAGCAGTAAGGGTCAACTAAAAGCGAACCGCTGCAGCGGTGGCCGCTCCGGCTCCCTTTCTCCCATGCCTTCCCGCAAATGTATACCGTGTAGGTAATTTGAATCACGATTGAACGAAGGGAACAAATGATCAGCGAATTAAAAGGAAGCAAAATCCGCTAAAAAGCAAACGTCTGGAGTATTTCTTGAAAGATTCCTGAATTGTCGAAAATGATTAATCAAGGACTGAAATACTATACATCACAGTTAACCTCAAAACGGAATCAAACAAGAAAGAGTACATAGACATTTGTTTTATTAGTAGAGATCAGGCGACTCTTTTAATTTGCTGATGATTTCTGTTACCTTGTCCAAAGTTGATTCTGAATTTCCCTTGCTTTCGATCTTCCATTGAGATACTGAGTTATCTGATCCTCTTGGGTCGCCGACAACAGTTGACAGCCATGCCATAACAGACCAACTCCAACAACGGTTTTAGCAGTAGCACAGCATGTGAGCATGGACACATCGCCAGGATCGCTCACTTGAAAGAGTAGTTCAGCTGACCGCTGTTTGGAGCGCTGGGGTCGAGAGCAAAACAGGACTAACAACAGTCTAGTTATATCTTCGTCCATGGTTTTGCGACGACCTCCCGTCCCCTTTGCGCTCCCCACGAACTACTGCACCTACGCCTACAACAGTTGCTTGCCGCGTTGTGCAGATTGCATGAATGATGTGTGTCCATCTACTTCATCCCAATTTCACAGCCATCACGGATGCCACGCCCGCCACGGGTCTTCTACCTGGTTTTATGCGACATCGGTCATCGTGGCTCAGTGTTACATGGTAATCAGCGGCGGATTCGGGAAAGGCACGCCCCCCCAACTCACGGTAGCCTTTGCCTTTTTCAACAGAAAAAAACCCATAAATTCCTCCCTGCAAATTTGAAAATTCATAGGCGTGAAGCCCCCCCCCCCCCCCCCTAAAAGAATTTTCTGGATCCGCCATTGGTAGTAATTTTTTCGGCACACTACGCCGGATTCCCGTGCAAATTCCTACACTTACCTTTCCCTTATCTGTCAATGGGGCGCCCCCCCCCTAATTCAGAAAAATCAAAACTTTACAATAAAAAAGAATCGGAACATTCGAAGATCAAATAATAACGAAAGGAGTAAGAGTTAACAAACTTTATTCTTAGTTTACTTTACAATTTTAATTAGGGGCGTAATTTAGGGGGGGGGGCAGGGCGGGAAGTAGCCCCCCCCCCCTAAGCAGTGGTGCCCAACCACCCCTTGCCACTATACAGCTCGCCCCCCAGTTTCAGGATTCCTCTCCCCCCGATCTAGACCTCCCCCTGATTTTTACCCCACCCCCTCCTGATTCAGACGACATCATCCTTCCCCCCCGTCATCTCCCTCGCCGAAAGAAGTTTTAAAATCTACTAGTATGAACGTGTCTACATTGGCAACTACCGTTGGCAACGAGAATTTTGCGAACTTCCTTGAAAATTCAGAATCCTCTGGTCGATAATTACATGATTAGAGAATGTATAGGCAAGAGTTTTGGTTTTGTTAATTTAAATAGGTTAACTCTTAGAATTCATCAGGACAATGAAAATAAAGAAGGAATAGTTGTACTCAGCTTTTTACTATTTCTATCATCTGATGCTGTCACTTTATTCATAATATCAAACACGTCAAAAATAGAATTACTTTTGATACAACTACATGCTACAATCACTTACAATTTCTACCATTTGGAAGGATAATTGATTTATTTTCTATTTTGGGCGGAAGTGGGGGGGGGGGGGTTCTCTAGACTTGCCCGTCTCTAGGTGGTGTCCCCTAGACCTTCCATTGACATTCAAAAAGTTGCCCCTCCGGGCAATTGTTTTGCGGGTGCCCATGTCTTTGTCCATGGTCTCTGAACCAGAAATTGAACGTTCTTCCGGTCTGTGGTTGCCTTCTTTTTCATAAGTTTAGACACGGCCACCCTGTAAACCCCACAACAAGTTAAAAGTCCGCAATCCGCACCCTCGACCCGCAGCCACTATCAAAAGTAAATTGCCGGTTGACTTGCAGGTACTCTCCTCCTCCTCCCCCAACTTAGATTAGACACAAATATAAAATTAAAAAAAAAAAAAAAAAAAGTGAAAAATAGAATGTATGCCCCAGCAAAGGGCCCCCTCCACAGTTTTCCAAGAGAGGGAGCGCCCCCCTTGCCAGCGTAACTCCGAAAAAATAATTCCAACTGGGGTCCAAGTAACTCAAGTAAGGTCTCAAAATGAAATCAGATGGATCCAAAATTTTAACGGCGAGTACCGGTAAGCTTACTCTTTTGATCGGTCCAAACCGGATTGCGATACATCGATTTACTCTCGAGATATCGATTTTTCAAAGGCGCGCGGTATAGGGTCAGAAATCTAAGATTCTCTAAAATCCGCGAATTTCGACTCTCATGGACCTAGCATGCGCCGTGAGAAGTCATATGTGAGTTTTTTGAGTTCACATGAAGTTCATTAAGGGCCCTGACAAATGTCGGACCGATAAAGTCTATATCGGGGGGGGGCGTGGCCCCAACTCCAGCGTAAGTCTCACGTACAATGTCTAACTGCGGCCGCGGGAGGTCCCATAAGATCCGTTTAAAAACTTGGATGGATCTGAATTTTTTTTAAGAATTATCTAAAAGCTGAAGCTACCGCCCAATCCAAACCGCAGTGCGCAATCCATCGATTCGTTCTCGAGATATCGATTTTTCAAAGGCGTGCGGTCTTGTCAGATCGACCTTAGAGGGGCGCTGGAGGCTGGAAAAAGGCGAATTTCGTCTCTCACGAACCAGTCGTGTGCCGTATTATATCGGTTCCGCTTTTTTTCGGGTCCCAATGATGTCCCGAGAGGGCTCAATGCAGTTTCGAGCCAAAAAATATCATCTTAGGGGGACTTATTAAAAATATCAAACTACTCCCCGTTTCAGCGTAACTCTGACAAGAAATGTCTAACTGCGGCCGCGAGAGGTCCTGTAAGGTCATTAAATAAACTCGGATGGATCTGAAATTTTCGAGGTTGTCAGTCACAAGCAAGCGCTTTCGACCGGTGCAAACCGAATTGCAATACATCGATTCACTATCGAGATATCGATTTTTCAAAGGCGCACGGTCTTGTCAGATCGAACATTGAAATAAGCTGTGGATACTCTGTATCCGCGAATTTCGTCTCTCATGGACCGTTTAAGCTCCCTTAAAAATCGAATGAGCTTTTTTCAAATTCATATTACGTTCCTTAAGGGCCTTGATGAGTGTCGGATGACATTTGATCAATATTAACATTCATTTTTTAATCTGAGACAAAAAGAGCTGAAACCATAAAGACGAAGAATTTCCATCGTGATGACTTTGGTTCAAGCGAGGAAAATTCTATAGAAGTCCCAAATAACTAGACTAGACTTTCCGGCTTGCTAGGATTGGTATTAAGAATTTCCTTCCTGATGACTTTGGTTCAGGCGAGAGAAATCTAAAAAAGTCCCAAATAACTAAACTAGACTTTGCGGCTTGCTAGGATTGGTATTGCGTCATCCGATTTTAAAGGAACTATCACTATCGAAATCGATTTTCAAAACCACAGTATTCACCTCGCCTCGTGAACAACTGTTTCAACACGCTATAAGTAAATTTTCATTCCCACTTTGACCTATCAAGTTATTTTTACAGCGATCACTGTTATACAAACACAAATGCAGCGTTGCGATTGACTTTGTCGCAGTTTTGTACTATCAATATGGAACTCCACACTTACAATGATTTACGGCCGACACTCATGCTCTCTTTGCTAACACTGTTCCAGTGTTGCAAGTTCCAACTTGTTTTTTTTTTTTTTTTTTTTTTTTTACTCCCCCTCCCCCTCCTCTCCTCTTTCGATGCGAGAGTCGTAAAAAAAAAAAAAGGCTTGAAAGTCGCCGATGAGCGAAATATAAGAGAACTGGGCTGTCGCTGTGTGACAACACGCGTTTAATTTACTGCATTGGTTTTGAACGCAAATAATAATATGAAGCAACGACCAAGTCGAATTTATATTAATCGATGCTGCCAACTTTGGTTTGTGTTGGACGGCGGACACCACCGTCGAAGTCATGCTTTAAGACACGCCTTCTCTCCGGACTTGTTTTAGTGCAATGGAGGAGAAAGCACATGGATTCATCTTTCCCAAAGATTGATAATTATTCAAGTTAGAGACTGACTGATCCAGAAAGTATTCGGGGGGGGGGGGCTATGAGATCAGAAATTTAAAACGCAGGAAGCATTTTTGGGCTGTTTTCGGAAGAAATAAACTGTGTATGGAATACGTCACGAATACTTTCTCACATCAGACTTAAAATATGGGGTGCCCCAGACCCCTTTATATTTCTGGGGGAAACTCCAGACTTACCTTTAGTATTCTGGGAAAGACCCCCCAGAACCTCCTCAAGAGGTTAATTTTACAGTAGGCTAGTTGCAGAATGTTTTCGCAAATGTTAATTCAAATTCAAAACCTTTTATCCTCCATAACTTGCTTAAAATTTAAAACGTCAAATCTGCGCCATCGGAATACTTTCTCAATTTCTAATTTCGTTTGAGTGAGAAAGGAAAAAGGCAACATTTGAGGCTTCTTGAGAGGAAGTGGGAGAAACACGTCATGGCATATGTCCCAGTGCCTCTACATATAAGATAAAACAAATTGCACAGCTGATGTATAGTGTCCTTTTTAACTCTTTCAATACCAAGCCCGAATATTCTCGTTTTTGCGACTGGATCTGCTTCACACAATTTTGATTTTTCATCCTTAAAAATAAAATTGTCTCTCCAAATTTTTATCACTTGAAAAATACTGTTTCCTCGAGCACCTTCACTCCACTGTATGTCATGTATATGCAAAATCAGCACCGCAATGTAGGAATATTTAACGACTCACTTAAATCGAGGGAGCGATCATTGATTTGTCTTCGTAGCCAGTTAGTAAAAAGGTTAAATGAGAAGAACAACATGTTTCAAGACTGTGACTCATTTTCTGAGCAGCTCATACAGGGTTTGAAAAAAAGGAGCAGCTCTGAAAAACTCGAGTTTGGGTTCGATTTCAAAAAACGCTGAAACACGGGTTCCATTATTTTGCGGGGGACATCTTTTAGGGGGGTTTCCAAACTCCGGGCCCCCAGGGGGCGGATTCGGGGGTCAGCGCTCCTCTAAATCACATTTCTCAAATGGCGACCCCTAATTTATATTACATGACTTTAAAGAATATCAAATTCTAAGTATTTTGGCGCAAACCGCAGGTCGATATAGTTTTTCGTGTTCGAGATATCGAAAGTCAAAGATCGATTTTGACCCATTTTCAAAAATTCATAACTCCCACCAAAAAAGTCGGAATTTAAAAAAAAATATTAGCTTAAAATATTCTACAAAAAAAGTTCTTTTCAGAAAAAAATACAACTTTCCAAAAAACTAGATTTTAATTTAGGCGTCAAAAAAAAATGTCAAAATTTTCGAAAATTTAATGGACGAGCTAAAACGTTGCCAAGTTGCACGCTACTCCACTGAATTAGATTTTACATTGAATTTTGAACATTATCAAAAAATGCGCAATCTTCTGTGTAAGACACAACGCTTTTATGCATATAAATAAGGAAAAATAAAGTTAAAAATAGAATTTGATGCGACAATGTTCTTCTAACAATGGCTTCGGTGTGTACGGATGCGCCTTAAAAATTAAATCTCTCTAACGGATCCAACGGATCAACAGTCAACAGCCAAAGACTCAAGATTAATCCATCGGAGTTTAAGTCCGATAAAAACTACACAACAAGGCAATACCGACTGATTCAACATAAATTGGGAAATGGTGCTACTGCAATTATCTTCTCTCCGTGAAAAACTCCTTCTGATTACAATGGCTCATGCCGCTGAAACAATTTGAGCACGGAGAAGCCCAAGGAAACTAAACTTGCACACAAACTCCTCTTAACGATTAAGCAACGATCGCAAATATTTTCAGAGGCTCAACGCGAATCCTATACACGTATGCAGACTAACGCTTCAGGTAAAAAAAAAAGGGCAAATCCTACCTCCTCATCGTCGGCATTTCTAATGAATGGCTGCGAAAAATCTCGGGTTGCGAAGTACGATGGCACGATCCGCATCTATCTTGCTTGACTTTGGTTATACGAATGACAGTGTTGCCAAATTTGAGGTTAAAAACAATATATTTTACATTGACTCTTATGGGGGAAAAATAGGACTATAAATTCGGCAACACTGACGGAGAAGGAAGAGGAGGAGATGAACGAGCATCATGACAGACAGGGCACACTTTACGCTTTGTAAATAGAATGCAGTGGCGGATCGTGGATTGCGATAAATCGATCTCTCCGATCATTTGAGCGTATGGAAAAGGATCGATCCTCGGTCGTTCCAATTGAAACGCGAGATAATCGATACTTTTGTATGGGTTTAAATAGAGGCAAATCATCGGTATCAGAGCCCTTTGATTAGGGTCGTCATGTCTACGAGACGCGGATGCCGCGATTCGTAACCGATAGTTATATAAAACTCGCTCTCTCGAATTGCATTGCTCGGCTATCACTATGATCCTTCAAAGGAATATACTAACTTGGATGTGTACGTGTGTTACCTCTGGAATGCATAGGGCAAATAGAACATGACGCGCGGCGCGGTACCTCAATCGGGGACTATAAATGCTCATGAATGCAAGCCCATTCATTTTGTGAAGATCAATGAACTCGTTGAGTGTGAAGCATCTTATGGAATTGTCGTCAACGCGATGCGATAATGATCAGATACGAAGCAAGATTTTGGCAAAATTTAAAAAAAATACGTGTAATCTCGCCAAAATTTTGTCCACCTTGGCAAAAGCTTGGTTAACAGAATACCCGAAAAAAAAATTTCTTGAGAAATTGTTCTAAACTATTTCAACCTAAAAAAGGTTAAAACTAGATATTTTAGAACAGATGTCGAAAACATGTTAAAAGTAGGTACTTATAGATTTTGTAAAAAACAAGTTTTTTTTAAAAAAATCTGTCTGAAATATTTTGAAAATATCGTTTCGGCAATCACTTACCGTATGAACATTTACATAATGGGTCGGTCGCAAAATTTTGCTACATCAATAAAGAGTGTTTCATCGTATGTAAAATCGCCCGAAAAGTCCATTGGTGGCATCAGAAAGTCATGAAATGCTATAATAAACTCACAAGAGACGTTTAATGAAATCCAAGATGGTGATAAAATATCGAGCGATCTGTAAGCATGCACCTTTAACATCCAAGGATTGCCAACGTTAACAACAAAATATAGCTTCAGAAGTTATGTGTTTATTTACGTTGTGATTGGGTGTGATCGATATTGCGAGGTTGGCTATCCTTGGATGTTTCCGGTGCGTGCATACAGGTTGCTCGATATTTTACCGCCATCTTGGATTTCATTAAACGTCTCTCGTGAGTTTCATACTGCATTTTAAGACTTCCTGATGCCACCAATGGACTTTTCACGCGATTGTACATGAGATTGAACACTCTGTAGCGCTGTAGCAAAATTTTGCAACAGACCCATTCAAAAATATTTTTGAAAGAATTTTGACAGGACTCTGCCAAGATTTTAAAAATGTGTTTAAAATGTTCCTTTCCTATATGGGTGGGGCTGTGGCAAGCTGTTACTAGATAAGCGATTTAAGGGCCGATTCAGAGGTGGAAACCATCGAAAATAACTAGGTTAGCACTGAAAACTTACGTGGAAACACTATTGGGACTGAAGCTAAAAAATGGTTAAATTAAAAACGGTGTGACGTTTCGAAACTTTACTGTTGTTGCTTTTTTGCGGTTGGTAATAAAACAGTAAAGTTTCGAAACAGTACCGCCGTTTCGAATTTAAATGGTTTTTACCTTCATTCCTAATAATGTTTTCGTGATGAATCTTGGTAACAACAAAATTTTGAGCTATCGAACATGTTGGTGCAGCTCCGCACCGAGACAACCCTCCAGTGGCGGCTCGTGCAAATTGGCAACAATGTTTTACTTCCATTTGATTCCATGTAAAAAAATCGATTCGATAGAGAAGCGCTGCTTCAACAACAATCGATTGTTGTATATGGATTCAAATGGAGGGTACGCATTGCTGCCAAATAATTGCACGAGTAGCCTTTGCAACCCTCCAGTGAATTCGGGAACGCATCAAAATTCCATAACTGCGTTGAAATTCGCAACCTCATAACAAGGGAGGGAGATGAAAAAGTGTAAAGGCGAAAACATGGAATTGAAACAGGCGCATTAATAAGTAATTTTTCATTCACGCACCTGTGTTCATCTAATATTTGGGTCTTCGGATATTCCGCATACATTAGATTTCGCCTCCAAAACCCTGGAAACCTACATCAAACATTATTGTGATGAAACACAGATTTCTGTCATAATTGTTGAACGCGAGATAATCGGGCGGTAAAAAAGAAAGTAATTGAAAATTGCCTGCGATTTGTAGGAGTGGTGAGGATATCAAAGGTAGTTCGCCGACTTGTTTAAAAAATAATGGTTCTCAAACCAGTAGCTGTGAAAAATCACCCTGCAACCTTTTAATAGGCGTTTCTGATCGAGCCTCTGGGCTTGGGAAGGGATCAAGCCGCGGTCCTAGAGAAAGAACAATCGGAGATCCGAAAATCGTAGAATCGTTGAATCGACCCGAGCTGAAGACCTCACCGACCTTTACACATTTTAATGTCTCACTAATAGGCAGACCGCACAGCCGCAGAAAATCAGGAATCTCTGAAAAAAATGTAGGGTCTTAGAGCCGTTGGAAATCCATTTAAAGATTCCTCTATTCCATGTTATTTTCCGATGAATATTTAATTTTTGATTCATCAAATCCTTACAAAGGTAAATCAGTGCCTAAGGCGGTTAGGGCCATTTATCGTACAAACCGGTGGACTTACCCGACAAAAAATTCAACGTCCGAAAAAAGTCCTAATAATGTCCCTATTATAATCTTTTTTGAACGCCATCTGGCAAATCATTGAACGTCTCACGAACATCCAAATCTAAGTGAATGCAATCTTTACCCATATCTAAGTAATGAGACGCTATGGAGACTTTTGAAATTAAAGCCTGGAAGAATGTCAAGGGGTTATTGGAATTTGGGAATGTCCGAAAAATGTCCTCAAATAATTGTACAGAATGCTAGAAATATTTAGGGATATTTTGCGGACATTTACCAATTCTAATTATATTCCTTAACACTCAGGTTCGAGGCTTTAATTTCAAAAGTCCCCATAACGTCTCATGACTTAGGTAAATACGAAGATTGAATTCACTGTGTTTTGGATGTCCATGGGACGCTCAATACATTGCCAAAGGACGTTTAAAAACAATAAATTATAGGGATACTATGAGGACTTTCGTGGGACTTTTTCCGGACGTTGAATTTTTTGCCGGGTATATAAACTGCTTGACATCTCATCAACGCACTACAACTAATTCACAATAATTTATTCCGCGGCTCGTGTGATTTGGCAACCATGCTTTTCTGCATTTAAACTACGTTAAAAAAAAAAAATTCTGGGCAAAGAAATTCGCCTCACTTAGAATCGATTTTTTACATGCGTTTCAATGTCAAAAGACATGGGTGGTCAAAAAGAATGGGGGATAGTGTTTGATTTGTTTCTTGGGTTGCCAAAGTACTTCCGTGAGCTCTAGTTGCATTTCATACGCATACTTACTGGCTAAGAGGAAATCATGTCAAGGTCGTTTAGGCAGAGTGAAGCTTGTTCTAGTTTTTGTCCAAAAATCCCAAAAATGTTATTGGAAGTAAAGTTTCGCACGGAAAATAAGACTGACAGAATTTACCAGACGCATAACTGATTTTGGCGTCTGCCCGAGAGTATGGTAAATGCAACGTAACTTGTGGTAAATTAGAATAACCAGTTGGTACATTTTACCATCATCTAGTGTATAATTTACCATACCTTCTGTCAGAAGCCAAAATCAGCTATACGCATGGTAAATTCTAAGAGTCTTTTTTTTCCGTGTCGCGTTAGACCATTAAGAAACGTCCCGAGGCAATTTTGAATGGCTGTTGATGTTTTGAGCAAATATAAATATTTAAAAAAAAAGAAAGAAACCAATAATTGAAAATGTCTTAGAATGGGGAGGAGACTTAAAATATGGCAAAAAAAAACAGAAGAAAGTTCAATACATAATTTAAAAAAAATATTCGAAAACAACTCAGTAGGAATTGAAACGAAGAGGAAACAAAGGCACCAAAACAGACAAAACGACCAATACAGAATTATTTTTCAGTTGAAAGCAATTTTTCTGGAGTGAGAGAAGGGGGGGGAGGGTTGAAGAAGAATCGGAAGAAAGCGTAATGAAAAAGTGAGATAAAGAGAGAGAAAGAAAGAGCGAGTAGCAGGGGAAAAGAAAGAGAGAGAAAAGACAAATTTGGTCGGAACACCCACAAAGAACTAAAAGAGTTCATCATACATATAATTGGAAGATTTTTCAAAGGAGAGAACTTTGAAATGTAGGTAATATTTCAGTCAAGCGGAGTATGAAACACGAGAGAGAGAGAGAGAAAGAGAGGCAATAGATGAAAGAAACAGAGAGCGAGATGATCTAATATCACTGAAAAGAGAACGACCGCAAGGAATAGAAAGAGGCTGCGTGTGTGTGTAAGTGCGAGAAAGAGAGGGGAGAAAGAGATAGAAACAGAAATAGAAAATGAGTGAGAGAGGCAATAATACGGTGGAGAGGGGAGCGAGTGAAAAGAAAGACAACTAATAATAAGGCGTTTGATTCTGACTGAAGGAATTCCAATAATTCCATAACTAATTGCTCAGATGATCCGGCCACTTGTATCCGCGCAATAGAGAGAGAGAAGAGAGCGGGATGCTGCGATGTGAGAGAGAGGGGTGCGAAGAGAGAAACGAGTGAAGAGAGGGAAGAGAGGGAGAGAGAGAGAGAGAGAGAGAGAGAGAGAGAGAGCTTGAGCGAATTAGATCTGTTTAATAACGCAGATGAGCCGCTTCCCACCTGGACCCTCAGCTCGGTTCCACCTCCCCCTCCCCCTCCTCCTAACAGTCGCGGTTCTCTTCGCCCCCCACGTAAACTCCCCGCGAAACCTATCAACCTCTCTCGACCCCCCTCCCCTTCCCCCGGCCCACCTCGTTCTCCTTCCACACTTTGGGTCGCTGGCAACACCAACCGTTTCACACCTGATAAATAAATCATAACTAACTCTTGAAAATTTGTATTCTGCGCACATGCGATGCGCACCATTGCGCGATGAAAGTCAGATCAGCGCACAGTGCAGTGGTTGAGTGGATCCGTTGCAAATGTTTCACTGCAATGATTTTAACCCTCTAATAACCGGGTTAGTGCAAAAAAACATCACTCTCCCGTTTATACTTACAGGGAAGGTAGTTAACTATTCGTGCTCAGGTGAGTTGGAATTGCCTATACGTCGACTTGAAGGCGTCCGGTGAAAGCTTATCTTGTAAATGTTTTCGTAGATAATGTTATCCGGAATTAAAACGGGGACAGTGTGAAATAGGGTAGAGGGGGGAAACGAGTATACTCGGACATGGCCCTTATGGGGTAAAGCACAGACCCCTGCAAAAATATGGCCCGAAATAAAATATGATGCTTTCACTCGAAACTTCCAAAATCATCTATACTATTAACTTCAGAATATAGCTTGAAAAAATTGTAAGTCGTGATAACGTGCGAGTATTTGGATACGATATTCAACCTTGCATTTATAACCACCCCTGACCACAGGTATTATTTACGCGGCAAATTCAAAACGAACCGATCAAAATCATGCGTACAAACAAACAGAAACACCGCTTTTATGAATTTAGCAAAGCAGTCAGAGCTCTTTCTTTCATATACGGACGTGTCCGTGCCCTTTCTAATCACATTTTAAATCATTAGTTTCATATATTATCACAGAATACCATCAGAACGGAAACTCCTACAAGAGCCAGCGGAAAATTCTTTTGGTCTCTTCCGATGCCTGCTCAAAATGGCGGACATATTTTCGTCTGTCTTGCGTATGGCGTTTGCATGGGGATACAGGATAGTTTGGATCTTTTCAAGACGGCGGATCAGAAAATAAGGCTTCAAAATGGACCCAAGTTTTTGGATCTGATTGTAGTTTTCTGCACGGAAAAAAGTAGCTTGTGTCTTAGGCACGAATTTGGGTTCACCGGCCAAAATTTGGATCAGTTCTATGCACGGGACACAATCAGATTGTGTCGACCGCACAATCTGATTGTGTCTCACGCACAGAACAGACTGATCCAGATTTCGGCCGGTATACCCAAATTCGTGCCTATACGTCACAAGCTACTTTTTTCCATGTGTGATTCACATCATATACACATCATTTTTGGTGGTTCACGCATCTTAAATTCGCGCCTCAAATTGTACGATATGGTGTATAAATGCTGGGTTTACAGGGCTGGTTGCATAATTAACTTATAGTCGACTTTTGACTGCTCAGTTTTGTGTAAAATATTAGAACATTACAATGAAGCGTGCAATTCCATTGCGTTCCTCTGCCCACCATTTAACACAGTTATGGCCACCGTTGGATTTAAATGCCGTTTTATGAAGGCATTTTTGTCATCATAAATGTGACACTTCAATTCTCTGTCTCCCTCTTCACACCATGAATTCAGTAATGCATTGCGTACTTCGTGTTCAAATGTTGGCGGTATTGCTCTTGACTTCACTGTAGTGCAAGCGTGCAACGCGGTCCAAAATGTAGCCAAGGATATGCGCTAATATACACGCCACAAAACAGCATTTACAAACATCTATATCTCGGTTGATTTACTAAATTGATTGCTAATTGCGATTTTATTGGCATTTTGCATTGAAATCAACCATCACAAGTCGAACCCAACAAAAGGTAGAAGTAAATTTCAAGCTTAGATCTTTGAAATTTAAAAATGCACACCAAAGCTACACCGCTTTTAGTACATTAACTTTAATGAAATTTCTTAATTTACCGATAATTTTAACGACTGGCCGAAAGATAACACCATTCAGTTCTGTTCAGTGCATGACTGTAACGTAAAGTACAAAAATATACTCGCATCTGTAATCGCTTTCCCAATCGGTGGAATCACCCGTTAAAATATCAAAATACCCGCAAATTTAAGTCATCAGTGTTGACTCCGCCGGTTAAAGTCAAGGTTACTGATCAGAGTAGACTGTAAAAGGTATTAAAAAACAAAACAATACTTAAAAACATATTAACATCAAAAGATAGTTTTGAATAAGAGTATCTTTATTCATGAACGATGAACTCATACCCCTGATAAAGATCAAATTTTCACTAACATCAAGATTTATTGAAATGCGAATTACTTAGATTTGAAATGAGGGGGAGGGACTTAGATAACGACCCTCTCAATTTGAGATGGATGAAGTCCAAGTTTGATCGTCATCATGAGATCGAGCAGAGATTTTTCGATCAGAATCGAAATTATTATGATGCTCATAACTAAAATTGGCGCTTTCTTTGACCAATTAATTGAAATAAAAAATGACGGATGGTTAAAACCTTTGCAAATTGTGGTTTCTTTACTCTCATAATCTCTTGTTAAATAAAATTTTCTCGAGAGTTGGAAGGGTCTCAGTACTCTAGTGGAACAGGTATAAGGTCATTATGATATAAACTGAGGGTACTTAATTGGTGCTGCTGACCTCGTTAACGACATAGGTGCCTTTTTGCTTAAAACTTGCGTAAAACCTTACGTTTTCGCTCCATTTTTGCTGCTAGGGTGGTGTTGTCAGAATATGGTCACAGTACCGCAGAATTTACTCAACTTTTTAAGAACTATGGTGCAAACACTAGAATTTTGGTACCGTTAATATCCCTTACTTTAGTACACATATCGTTGTGCTTCTGATAATATTATTTATCAATTTAGGAAAGAAACTAAAATCGGGACTATTGTGCGTCGCGCCGTTTTCAATTTGCGCGGTGCCTCAACGCATTGCATTTCAGCTGTGTCGTGTTTCTCCGATGCGCGTGCGCGCAAAGGCGGGCCCAAGAATTTGTCCATCTCTCTCACTCCGCCCATTTGAACACATATGATAGAAAAGAACAGAGATATGGGCCACAGCCACGTGATCGGCCTTCTTCTATCTTTTTTCAACACACACGTTCAAATGTACAAAAGAGAGAGAGAGAAAAGCGACCCGGCTTTCTGTGCGCTGCGCATTGCCTGAGAGCTAATTAAATTTGAAAGCTCGGCGGCAATATAGCTAACCCGGTAATTTATAATCGATTTTCTTTCGGCATTTTTCCTTTTTAAACCATATTTATTTTTCATTATTATTTATTTGATTGTGTATACTCTCGCACTTCTCTCTCTCTCTCTCTCTCTCTCTCTCTCTCTCTCTCTCTCTCTCTCTCTCTCTCTCTCTCTCTCTCTCTCTCTCTCTCTCTCTTTTCGACTCGTTTTCTTCGGCTGGAGGAGGGTGAAGTACCTATGGGGGAGAGGGCTCCCGCGGTAAATCACGCGACGGGAACATGAATTTATTGGCATTTGAAAAGCTTCTTTATTTAAGGTTAAGTAATGTTTGAGTAATATTTCAGTTGCATTGCGCACGCGCAAATGCGATTCCTATGCACTCCTGCTGATTTCAATTTGGCATCAAACCTCATGACGCGATTTCCCTGACTTTGAGATCAAAGCGGCGTGACTGCAGCTATAGCTTTTGGTGATTTTTTCTTCTTTTTTTTCTCTCTATTTTTTTTTTTTTTAGAAGCAGTTGAAGAGTCCGTCATACGCCATTAAGGCCCCATCGACGAAGATGAGAGAGAGAGAGAGAGAGAGAGAGAGAAGAAGGAAAAATGAAAGAGGGAAGAAGAAGGAAAGATGAAAGATATAGAAGAATCACATCCATGTCCTTCCGAGGTGACAAGAACTGCCTCCATCAACTCTTGTCGCCCTGGACGAGATTCGAACTCGGGATTTTCGGTTTGGCGATCAGTTGCACTAACTGCCAGACCATAGAGGCTGACTTTGCGGTGGATTTGGCATGTTAACGATTCCGAATGGGCCATGGGTGCTGGGCAGGGAGGCAGATCAATAGTTGGGAGGGAGAGAATAGGGTGTGAGTGACTTGGAGTGAAAGGAAATAAGAGGGCGGGGGAGTAGCCCTCTCCTTTACTTCGAAAGTGGAAAGATAAGAGAAGTAAGTAAGTAAGTAAGTAAGTAAGTAAGTAAGTATAAGTAACGCGTTTTTCATTTAAGAGGTGTTTCTGCAGTAACTTAGGTCAATTAAACTCCCATGTTAATACAGCTGGAGGTTCGAAAAATTAATAAGTAAGAACAGTTTACAAAAAAAATAGAAAGAAATCAGTTGTATAATTTGTTAATTTTATTATACGGTGCTTCAGCATCATTTACACCTTGAAAATGTATACAAGTTCGGGTTATTGAAGATGACCGGAAACTGAGAGAAAGGACAAATAAAGAAAATAAAGTTGTTAGAGATTATTACTTATGGAGCTAGGGTCGTATTTCCTTATCCTCCGCTGGCTCATGTTCAATCAGTGGCGTAGCCAGGAATTTTTCTAGGGAAGGGGGGGGGGGGTCCGGGGTCCGAATATTGTCATGGGGGGGGGGGTTCCAAAGATACTAATTTGGTAAAATTTGTCGGAAAACGCAAAAAATTACCTTTTTTTAGGACAAATTTTTGTGTCATGGGGGGGGGGGGATCCAGACCCCCTGGACCCCCCCTTGGCTACGCCACTGTGTTCAATGTTCATAGGTACACGTTTTGCAGGAACCAAAAAATAAAATTCAAAAAAATTATTTTATTGGATTTTCCCATTTATTTATACGGGACCAATTAGGCCAGCGGCTTTGTTGAAATCCTGCAAACTAAAAATGTTTGAACATTTTGATGTTCCACATTAAGGAAGAGGGGGACCTCTCGTCGGATGATAATAATTGTCCGCATTCAATAAACGAATGCAACATGTTTTCTTAAATCATTTTTCTTGGTTCCTGATAAAAGTGCACCTGAACCATATTTTAAATCGGAAGGATAGAGACTGAATACTCACTCCCTTAAAAATAGGGAAATGATAGCACTGTGCAACAGCCTGTCTGTCCCCCTGACGAAACCTATTTTTCTCGATCCCATGGGTGTTAAAACGAAGGAAAATCGCCGTCAGAACCCCACATCTTGGGCGGGAGGGCTAAAAACCCGCCATTTTTGAATTTTCGCCAATTTTGCATACCTTTGATCGATTTTCCCAATTTTTCGGTACAAAAACCAATCGAACAAAAAAATCCAATTAATGCATCTGAAAGAACATTAAATTTGCTACAAATCCGTGTAATCAGATTTATTTTACTATATTTTTTTCTTTGGAATAATTACGCATATTCCGAAAAATTACCCTCAAAAATTGCCCAAAAAAATCGACTTTTCCTCAGTTTTTCCCTTATATATTCAGATCCAGAAATTCAATGTCAAATCCGTTTTCATAGTCTTAAAGCGCATAAAAGGACCTTATTCAAAATGGGCAAAATTGGCCCATGACGGATTTTCACCGGCTTTTAGTATGTTATAGAGGTACATCTGAGGAGCACGGAGATGGCCAGTTTTTCGCTGAACGCCGCCTGGGAGCGGGGGGGCAGGGGGTCAAAGTCAGAACCTTCATTCACCAATAACTTTTGAACGAAACAAGATATTGAGATGCGGTTTGCGTGAAAAGATAGACAGTGAAGAGATCTTCATTTTCATATGCATGGTTTTACGTTTTCATTGATTTTTACTCAAAATATGTCAATTTTTCTACTTTTTTTAAAATAAAAAAAAATGAGTTTTGGACTGTAATGAATAGGGGACAAAACGAATCTGTTCAAATAATTTCCGTGAAGAAAGCTAAAGAAATAAGCTATCAAATGGCGCAAACCGCGTTCCTGGGAAACGTTTCGTTATTGCGCTACAGCGCTTCAAAGTTGATAGGGTCGCGCCCGACGCGCGCCTTGTACACCTATACCGACGCACACTGGACGAAAATGCCCTTATGCTCGGACATGGGAGGTCAAGTCAATCTGCAGAAAACCTCAACTTTTTGACAAAAAGTAGTATTTTAGAACCCAAATGTAACTTTTCTGACATTGTTTTTTTTTTCCTCGAGCCAGCACTATACCTCACCATTGTCGAATAACGGGTTCTTGGTGCGGTTTGAAATTTTGACGCTAAAATTTCGTGTTTTATTTTGCCTTAAAAAGATGTGTTAATCTTTTTTTCAACAAACGCCGATACAATAGTCAATTTCACCATTGCTTGGAGATAATTTTCGACCTATAGTTTTTTAAAATCATGCAACTATAGATGTATGTAGTGATGGTTTTTGTACAAATTTAACATTTGAAGGTTTGAAAAAAATTAAAAATACAGTTTCAACAGGCTATTTAATCGCATTTAATGTGAACTTTGAGCTAGTAGTGTTTATTACAACTTGGAAAAACCATCTCAATGATTTTTAGCTGCGGAAAACTGCGGATACGAGAAATAATCGTGTAATAGCACGACGCGGCGCACATTGGAGCGAGTCAATGGGTGAGGGTCGGACACGAAATACATTACTGAAAATAAAAATGCGATTGTTTCTACAGTCGAAAAACACAGTATATAGGGTGATTCTAGTGGGAAACACACAAAAAAATTGAAAATAATAAAAAAAATGAAAAAAAATAAAAAAAAAAAATGAAAAAAAAAAATTTAAAAAAAATTAAAAAAAAAAAAAAAAAAAAAATGAAAATAAGTTAAAAGGATGTCGGTTTTAAAGAAAAATAGCCAAAACAACTCGAAAAAACAAAGATAGGAGCGCGAAACCAGCCATGTCCGGGCACAAGGACGTTTTCGTCCAGTGTGCGACGCGTCACAGTATGTGTAGCGCCATAAACTCACATAGCAGCGCTTTTCATGATCAATGCTGACTCTTTTTCGCTTCCTTTGCGTAAATAGTGGGTAAAATCGTACCTAAGTACCGTTAAATGAATCCAGTATTAAGTACGTAGTATTTTCTTTTTTCTCAATGTCCGGTTGTCCACAGGGGCATAGCATGCCATTTGGCAGCGATTTTTCTTGTCCATTGAAACCCATGTAATAGATCGAATGCAAGAATGTTCAACAAACACCCAGTAATTCGATATTTTTCATAGTTTTAAATGGACGAACTTATCCTGAACCTGCATCACAGATTTTTCCCCGGATTTCGGATAAAGAAGAAGCATCGCAAGTGAAGAAGAAGAAATAAACAAAATAAACCAAATCATTGATACATAAGATACGGTTCTTGACCCTATTCAAAAGTGCTATGTTTCCTCCTGCTTATGCTCATTTTCCAAATCGCTGAATTAATCGTAACTAACACACAATCCCCCGCCCTCATTTCTTGTTATAATACCTACGTTGATAAGAATGAAGTTAGCCGAAATCGTCCACCATCTCCATGGAATTTTAGAGGAAGAAGGCTGGGTAGTAAAGGCATTTAGGATGAGTCCTTTCTATTTTTAGACAAAAGTGTCAATTTCATAGTTTCCAACGCGCCATCTTATAGAGGGGACAACCATTGGCATAGCGTGCAATTCGGCAACGTTGCAGTTCGTCCATTTAAACCCATGAAAAATATCGAATTACTGGGTGTTTGTTGAACATTCTTGCATTCGATCTATTACATGGGTTTCAATGGACAAGAAAAATCGCTGCCAAATGGCATGCTATGCCCCTGTGGACAACCGGACATTGAGAAAAAAGAAAATACTACGTACTTAATACTGGATTCATTTAACGGTACTTAGGTACGATTTTACCCACTATTTACGCAAAGGAAGCGAAAAAGAGTCAGCATTGATCATGAAAAGCGCTGCTATGTGAGTTTATGGCGCTACACATACTGTGACGCGTCGGTATAGGTGTACAAGGCGCGCGTCGGGCGCGACCCTATCAACTTTGAAGCGCTGTAGCGCAATAACGAAACGTTTCCCCGGAACGCGGTTTGCGCCATTTGATAGCTTATTTCTTTAGCTTTCTTCACGGAAATTATTTGAACAGATTCGTTTTGTCCCCTATTCATTACAGTCCAAAACTCATTTTTTTTATTTTAAAAAAAGTAGAAAAATTGACATATTTTGAGTAAAAATCAATGAAAACGTAAAACCATGCATATGAAAATGAAGATCTCTTCACTGTCTATCTTTTCACGCAAACCGCATCTCAATATCTTGTTTCGTTCAAAAGTTATTGGTGAATGAAGGTTCTGACTTTGACCCCCTGCCCCCCCGCTCCCAGGCGGCGTTCAGCAAAAAACTGGCCATCTCCGTGCTCCTGAAATATACCTCTATAACATACTAAAAGCCGGTGAAAATCCGTCATGGGCCAATTTTGCCCATTTTGAATAAGGTCCTTTGCTACAAAATCACTGCAATAATTATCGTTTATTCAATTATTTGGCGTCGTCAGGTGCCATACAATGAGTGCTCAAAAACGTCATTTTTTGCGATTTTTCTCCTCATATAGACTACCATTCAAACCCAAATCGCTCCAGGTCAACCCTATGAGAAGAATGCACCACTTTTTTTTGAAAATTGAAAATATGGCTGATGGGAAACAATAATTGAACACCTTGGAGCCCTCTGCTTTCCGAAAAACTCCAGATTTTGAGAGAAAATCATCTTTTTACATACTTCGAAAGAGCTGTCAATTTTCGCCTATTTTCTCTCGTTTTTTAATGCGGTGTTACCTACTACGCCCGAATGAGCAAAGTTTCGCAATGATTGTGCAGAGCTAGACTTCGAATTTTTTGCTCTCCTCAGTGAAATACCGTATCTTAATGCTTCAAATTTGAAGGTTAAAGAAGGCGTTTCGTGTATTGGGTAATCGGGAGTTGTGTTAGGCTCAAGATTAGGTGGCCCTGAAAAGGGCTGTTTTGAAGGGGAAAAGAGATGGGTTGTTTCATCTCCCACAAGGAATGGGCTGAGAATAAACAATTATCATTTTTTCAGGGATGATAGAGCGATGCGTAGGGAGGTTGAAAATGCTCATTTTTTGTTTTAGCCCCCCCCCCCCCCCCCAAGGACCGGGGGGGGGTTGGGGGTCAATGGAAAAACAATGTTTGGCCATAACTTTTAAAAGCTTACAGATGACAAATTATTTTTTTTTCTTGCAAAGAAAGAATCATTGAAATACCTGTCTGTTGATGTATAACATGGGTAACAAGTTGTAAAGCCTCCAATTTTCATCAAGATATTGCCTTTTCAAAATTTAGAAAATTTGAAAAATCAGATTTTTTACAATTCTTAATTCGGATTGCACGGAGGAAAACCAAAATCGCCCAAAAGAAATCTCTTGTCTTCCCAGTTACAACGAGTCCACGAGATTGATTTCGGGAAACCGTTCGTCTTCGAGTTATGAAGTTTTAAAGTCAACCTCTATCTGCTAGGCAGCCATGGTTTTAAGATTTTTTCAAACCTGATGGTGGAATTTAATTCTGCGACTTAAAAAGCCCGCCATTTTCAATTGTCATCGAATTTGGTAGACTCCATGCGGAGGAATTATTCTTTTCGGCTTCGTCGTTACGGTAACGGATAACAACGTTATCCCTGAAAACGCAAGAATAGCAATTTCTGACACTTTGAAACTTTTTAACTGCCAAAGATGGCTGTTCAACACAAACTTCAAAACTTCATAACTCGAAGACGAACGGTTTCCCGAAATCAATCTCGTGGACTCGTTGTAACTGGGAAGACAAGAGATTTCTTTTGGGCGATTTTGGTTTTCCTCCGTGCAATCCGAATTAAGAATTGTAAAAAATCTGATTTTTCAAATTTTCTAAATTTTGAAAAGGCAATATCTTGATGAAAATTGGAGGCTTTACAACTTGTTACCCATGTTATACATCAACAGACAGGTATTTCAATGATTCTTTCTTTGCAAGAAAAAAAATAATTTGTCATCTGTAAGTTTTTAAAAAGTTATGGCCAAACATTTTTTTTTCCATTGCCCCCCAAACCCCCCCCCGGCCCTTTGGGGGGGGGGGGGGGGCTAAAACAAAAATGAGCATTTTCAACCTCCCTACGCATCGCTCTATCACCCCTGAAAAATGATAATTGTTTATTCTCAGCCCATTCCTTGGGGGAGATGAAACACCCATCTTTTTTCCCCCTTCAAAACAGCCCTTTTCAGGGCCACCTAATCTTGAGCCTAACACAACTCCCGATTACCCAATACACGAAACGCCTTCTTTAAACCCTTTAAATTTGAAGCATTAAGATACGGTATTTCACTGAGGAGAGCAAAAAATTCGAAGTCTAGCTCTGCACAATCATTGCGAAACTTTGCTCATTCGGGCGTAGTAGGTAACACCGCATTAAAAAAAGAGAGAAATAGGCGAAAATTGACAGCTCTTTCGAAGTATGTAAAAAAATGATTTTCTCTCAAATCTGGAGTTTTTTCGGGAAAACAGAGGCTCCAAGGTGTTCAATTATTGTTTCCCATCAGCCATATTTTCAATTTTCAAAAAAAAGTGGTGCATTCTTCTCATAGGGTTGACCTGGAGCGATTTGGGTTTGAATGGTAGTCTATATGAGGAGAAAAATCGCAAAAAATGACGTTTTTGAGCACTCATTGTATGGCACCTGACGACGCCAAATAATTTAATAAACGATAATTATTGCAGTGATTTTGTAGCAAATTTTTTGCGCTTTAAGACTATGAAAAGGATTTGACATTGAATTTCTGGATCTGAAGATATAAGGGAAAAACTGAGGAAAAGTCGATTTTTTTGGGCAATTTTTGAGGGTAATTTTTCGGAATATGCGTAATTATTCCAAAGAAAAAAATATAGTAAAATAAATCTGATTACACGGATTTGTAGCAAATTTAATGCTCTTTCAGATGCATTAATTGGATTTTTTTGTTCGATTGGTTTTTGTACCGAAAAAATTTGGGGAAAAACGATCAAAGGTATGCAAAATTGGCGAAAATTCAAAAATGGCGGGTTTTTAGCCCTCCCGCCCAAGATGTGGGGTTCTGACGGCGATTTTCCTTCGTTTTAACACCCATGGGATCGAGAAAAATAGGTTTCGTCAGGGGGACAGAGCAAAACCCAAATTTTGTTGCACAGTGTAGTTAAAGACCCTTTCATGACCAGGTTACAACAAAAAATCAACGATAACACACTGAACTGTAGTGAGTAGTTAAATATTCCTACTCTGTGGTGTTAATTTTGCATATCCTCCTGATTCAAGGCGCTTGAGGCAACACTATTTAGCGAACGTCAACCGTTTGGCGTTTAGATCATACTTTTCCTATGAAAGAAAGTGGATTTAAATGAGACAGGTCGACTTTAAGAAAACAAATATTCTCGGACTTGGTGGTAACAAAAGGGTTAAAAGTGAGAAGTATTCATTGATCGCGCATTCGTTTAACTATCCTTTACATATTTCCTGCATCCTAACATTTAGGAAATATTCAACAACTCTCAAATATTGTGTCAACTTAGGGACACATTATTGCTCAACAAGTGTTTGTCCGCTGCATTCCATAAAAGGAAACGAAACGTTGACCATTAATCTCTGGCTCATAATAATCTTATAGAGTAGCAAAATTTTGTCGTCAAGCCATTACCAGTTCTTCCTAATGACAACAAGTTTACGGAATTAAAATAATTTATTTCAAGCTTAACATCGTAATATTATCCAGGCTTGCATGGCTCCCGTATCATATAATGACACACCTTGCATGGCACAGGTCCACATGGGCGGATCCAGAAGATTTTGTTTCTCTCTCTCCTTTCATTTGAAAGCGTGCGTTAGAAGAGGACGCAGATAGGGGCTAAAGTCACGTGATGACCCACTTTGCTATCCTTCTCTAACGCACGCGTTCAAATGGAAGGAGAGAGAGAGGAAGACAAATGCCTGTATCCGCGTATGCAAGCACGTCACACAATGGTCGGAGATCGAAAAAAAATTGGCCACAAATCAGTGGAAAAAATGTCATCAAAAATCATATTTTTCGGCCTTTTAAGCGTTATTAAAACTTTTCAGTGACATTTTTAGGTTTAAATTATACTAATTTAAAGTGTTCTCTGTGATTAAAATTGGTTTTAAATGTTCATAAATATGGTAATTTGATGATAGTTTTTTTATTTATTTTTGGCCACTTTTTGGCGATCTCAGATCACTGTGCGTCGCAATAAGCAGTGCTTCTACGTAACTCCGACAGGTTTCGGGTGAACTTCGACAAATCGCCTTCTCGTAGAAATAGATATTTAATTCGTACAAAACTCTTAGAGGTAATATAGAGAATAAACATTAAATAATGATAACTACTGGAATGATAAAATATGAGTCACGCCGCGGCCCTGAGGACGGCGGACTGTGACCGAAATGGCCGCTTCGAAAAACAGAACTTATTCCCCGGCCCGTGGCCCTTGATGGAACTTTCACCAGTGGTCCCTAATAATCTTGTGGGAAGAGGCGCGTTAATGTTAATACTCGATCTATGCACACATCGTTATGCTAAGTTGACAGGCGAATGAGTAATAGTGAGAAAGAAAAAAAAATATACTTATTGATGTTTTGGTTCCACCAGATAATGGTCATAAAAAGTAGCTTACCGATTTAGAGAGGAATGATGAGTTGAGCGCGTATGACGCTCGCCGCGCTCATCTAGCGCGTTCTCAGCGCGGTTGCCAAATGATTGGGAAAAAAATACGCCTAGTTTACATTGAAAGAAAATAATGAAAATTTTACCCTTTAATCAGTTAAAACGAGTGGTTTCCAACATGGCCGTAGGTAGCCAGGGGGAGAGCTGATGAGGCTACCTGCTACATCCACCTCTAAAATGTCAGAAAAAGGGGGAAATGGGAGAATGGATGGAAAAAGGGGGGAAAGACCTGCAGCCACCCAAAAAAAAAAAAAAAAAAAAAAAAATTGTAGAGTTGCAGCTACCCCCGAAAAACAATTCTGGCTATACGGCAATGGTTTCCAATGAGAAAAAACTTAGCCTACTTTAAAAAGTGAATACTGAATGGACAGTGGACAACTGATTGATCTAAAATCGGTTAAAACGAATGGTTGCCAAATGCTGCGAACAAATTCACATTTAAATAAGTATTCAAATGGAAAAACGGGGGAATTTTACTCAGAAATCAGACCCTCCTAATCAAATGATTGCCAAATTCTGAGAAAAATTACACCTATTTTACACTTAAGCGAATGGAAAAGCAGGCAAATTTTATAATGAATTAAAACAAATTGTTGGCTATAGCTGAGAAAAAGCTGCCTATTTTACATTAAAAGAGATGATTATTTCATAACTACGCGCTAATTTTACACAGTAAGTAGTTGGTCTTAACGATTTCCAAAAAGCGTCTATGTTTAACTCATGGTGATGGCAACCCGTGCCATTTTGCATCAATTTTTTCCCTTCATTTGATTCCTAGAAAAGCAGTCGATTCGATAGTAAAGCGATGCTTCGCTTCAGCACTGATCGATTGTTGCACTTATTGTTAGATTCAAATGGATGGAGAATACTATCACCAAATCGCCAGTGGCGTAGCGTGCAATTCGGCAACGTCGCAGTTCGTCCATGAAAAAGATCGACTGTTGGGTGTTCGGTGAACACCTTCGCATTCGACCTTTTACATGGGTTTAAATGGACACAATAAAACGTTGCCAAATTGCACGCTTCGCCACTGCAAATCGCTCGAGCCGCCACAGACTCCATAATTCCTCATTATATGTTCTCAGCATCTTGACTGACGTTAGCTAACTTTCAAGCTTGCTTATTGACGTTTAACGAACACCTGTGTTCAGTGCGCTGGAGACATTGTCACTCTAAGGGCATGCAGCGGCTCGCGAACATGTCGATTATCTTCTTCTTAAATACCGTTCAATCCAATGCTGAAGTTTCGACTTTTAGGAGGTGGTTCAATTGACCACGCACGGAATCGATTCTATCCATGGGTTTGGACAGAAGAAAATCAGTACAACATCGATATCACTGAGAAAAATTTCAATGAATGCTCTGATAGTATATTCCGGCACTTTATTTCCGTTCATGGGGGAAAAAAAGACTGATAGACCACCTGCATAGATGATTTTGGAGTCTGCTAGCAATTATGGTAAATTTTACCATAGTGTTGTTAATGGAACGTATCTTGTGGTAGATTAAGGTAACATGTTGGTACATGTTACCATACTTGATCGCAGATTCCAAAATCAGCTGTGCAGCGATGGTGAATTCTATCAGTTTCTTTTTTTTCCGTGACAAAGATAACAGGAATTCGTGTCGATTTAAGCGTTCTAACTATTCCTGACGATTATGATTTAAATAAGGTGAAAAACAACTATGATTTCTTTATTATATAGTTTTATCAGCCGATTTTTTCTCAGTGATGCTCAATACATTGCTTAAAAGTGTACCATCTGGCAACACTAATTTATTATAAGTTTTTCAAGGTCAAATAAGCCTTGAGAGTGGTATTTTCATAATTTCGGGAGAAAAAATGAGTGTTTTTTTGTTTGCTCGTTTCCTTGTTTGTTTATTATAGTTCGGTTGTAAACACTATTAAAAGCAAGAAGAAGGACGCGGAAGGTCACCTCTCTTCTGTTCAAAACACATTATCCTCTGTCCTCTCTTTACCCTCCAATTTTGCAGGGTCTGTGCTATACAGACCGGTCTTTAACGGTCCATTGTCGCCGCTCGAACAGTCGATGAAGTGAAAAACCCGGGAAATGAAAAGAGCGGCAGGAATGAAAAGGCCCGCGTCAAACGAATCCCGACTTACCATAGCCGTAGCCAGGATATTGTCTTTCTCTCTCTTAGCCCATTTAAATGCATGTGTTAGAAAAGGATGGGTATAGGGGCTGTCACGTGACTTCAGCCCCTCTTTCTGTCCTTTTCTAACACATGCGTTTAAATGGGCTAAGAGAGAGAAAGACAAATTCCTATGCGACTTACTATAGTTCCGCCGAAGATGAAATGAATTGAAATAAATTGAAATGAAAGGACGCGGAGGAGAAAGTGAAGAAATGTCTTTGAAAAAACGTTGGACTGAAAACTGACCTTGCTCGGGCAAAAAAAACGTGGGAAAAATATGGAAAATTATGCTGGAAACGGAAAAAATGGAGCATGAATATACCGAGACAGCTATGGGCTTGGGCTAAATACATTTTCAGTGACGGAATGTAAAGCGTTGAAAAATATCGAATTGCTGAATGTATCTCGGACGGCAAACACCCTGGAATTAAACCTTCTTCAAGGTTTTAAATGGACAACATGCACCGTTGTCAGATTACACACCTCGCCACAGTAAATCCGCATCTAGTTATGCATAAGCCAGTTGCACTATACCAACAGGTTCCTCTTTCGATGAATGATTCGCAGTTTTAAAAATTTCAGATTTTTATCATTGATCGGTGAACGCTCAGCATCGGTGAGGATTCACGTTTAGCTTGAAATTATAATAGAAATACATGCAATTCTAGTAATTCCATCACAATCTTTATATTATTAATCGAGATGAAGCCGTTTTTGAATGCTGCTTCACGACGTCAGCATTTGTCTTTTACACCCTTATTCCTCACTCATTAAATCGGAGGAAAAACATGCATCTACCATCAATCTGACTGAACCATGGTGGGCAAGAATTTGCAATTTGGTGGCCGAAAATCAGCACGTAAAAATCACCTTAAATTATGATTCATCACACATAAGTTCAACTGATTCTAGTAACTCTGTGAACATTTTTCGGATAAAATCATGGGTATCTAGTGGTTCAACTGAGCGAAATTCAGTTCCGGAATCTTTAAAACAACTTAGGTAATTTTAACTTTCTACATTTTTGTCCGCCAAATCGGTCATTTCTGCCCACTGCGGGCACACGTAAGAGCAGTATCCCTCAAAATCAATGCCTGAAAGTCTTAAAACCCAATTGAACTTTCTACTTCAAGAATCTAAACAAAAGGGAAATAAGTACAACGAAAGTTCAAGACTTGAATGAAAATATAAAGAGCACATTTCAACGTTACGAAAATATTTTCAATCACTCATAACCATATCAGCATTAGTATAGTGAAAAGGAAAAAGTTGGGGGCAGAAAGGAACAATACGCCATTCATCAACAGAAAATCTGATCGGAATAATTAATCGACTCAAGTTAATCATAATTCAAAGCTCATCGTGACTTCCACAGGGCTGTGTACAAAAAAAAAAAAAAAAAAAAAAAAAAAAAAAAAAAAAAAAAAAAGTAATGAAAAAGAAAAAAAGAAAAAAAATTAAAAGCAACGAACGATAAAAATAGTATCAAAGATCGAGGTATCAATAAAATATAAAAGAGGCTGCTTCATTAATAAAAAGCAAAGGAAGCTTTCTAGGGAAGAAAACTTAGATTCGAGAGAATAACAACGCAAAGTGTAATAGAAGGGGAGAAAAGTTATTTTTTTTCCTCTTCAAAGATCCCTTCCCCTCCCCCCGTCCTTTCTTTCTTCGACTCATAAAACAAAATTCGTGTTATTCCCCCCCCCCTCTCCCTTTTCCGTCACACCCTCGCGCCCTCGTCTCGTCTCGTTTCGCGCCCAGCGACTGACTTTGTTTAATTTTAATTTTTCTTTTCGATATTAAATGACAATAATCTGTGCTCCGAAAGGGGTGGAAAGGGTGAAGAGGTTTGAGGTTTTTTTTACAGTTCGTGGGGGGAGGGGGTGGGGGGCTATGAGAGTGGGTTAAGTGCCTTTTGTTGCGAGCCGAGATTCCCACAATTCACAAAGAGTGCGAGGATTTCCGGATCAGTGTGCTAAGGAAAAGGAAAAAAGGTAAGACGCGAGAGAGAGTTAATATAATTAGCTTTTCCTGTCTGGATTGACTCCTTTTCTCGAAAGGGAGGTGCATTAAACCGGAGCAATTGCAACGAACGGTGCCCCATCAAACATGGGGTGTGCTCTTTCCGACAGATTATTAATACATTTTATATTAGAGGTCGCTCGGAAGAGCGCACCTCAAGTTTGACGGGCCACTGATTCAAGACCTTGTGACGAACAGTCCCCATCAAACATAGGGTGTGCTCTTTCCGATCAGATCATTATGAAATTTTACATTGGAGTCCATTCAGAAGAGCGCACCTCAAGTTTGACGGGCCACTGATTTCAAGACCTCAAATGCGACGTGAAACACTACTCAACAATCATCTGCAGTTTCGGTGCGATGCATCGGTGGAAACAAGGCCGCCGATTTTTGGTGCATTACTCAAGCCTTTGAGTGCTTCTCACTTGCTTTAACCGGTTCTCTGATTTTTTTTTTCTCGCTGTGAACCAGGAATTAGGTTCGAGGAAGGAATAATTACGGTACGTTACGGTACCGTGCGCGGTGCGTATTGGAGGTTAGACCAACTTCACATTACAACGCATTATAACGTTGCGCTTCGGAAGGAAGTATCTATCTGTGTGAGTATGAATGAGTGAGAAATCCGTTGTATGAATGAAAAATATCGCACGCTTAAATCTGAAAAATACACCTGCTTTTTCGGCGTAACCTTTCTTACCGTTCACATACTTATACTATGTGTATTGTGTTGATGGACGGCGGACGTGTGCATTTCTTGTACTTTTTAAGAGATGAAAAGATTTCTATGATGCCGCAGTTAACGCTGGTTTTTGATGCTCTTTGATGCACCGATTGATCTCGGGTAAGAGCTCTTTGACACTACTTATACACTTGTCAAATTCATGAATGGTATCGATCCTTTGCGTCACGTGAATGGCGTAACTCTGATGGAGCCTAGGTTAATCCAGAAATGAAAGCGGAGCTAGCCGAATGAAAACTTTGGTGAATTTTCACTGAAACTATGACATTATGATTTTTAACACATTCAGAGATGAAAAGCCAAAGCTTTGGAATTGAGTGTCATTCCATGCTATGGAAAAGCATATTTAAGTACCTATATACTCGCAACACTTATCTCGATGAATTTAAGCATTGCAGGTGGCCTACCTGCATCGAAATCTAAGGAGTCGTCTGAAATTCCTTCTGTCCCGGACAGAACCTGAAATTCCTGAAAATCCTCTGAAAAATGTCTCCTTAAAACATCTCGTAAATAACTAAAATAATGAGTATATAGTATATACCAGAAAATGGATAATCGCTAATCGATTCTTGTATCGAAATACAATTACATCCCGCCCCCCCCCCCTATTAAATTCGACACATAATACAACTCTACTCATTAGAGTAATGATCATTTTACGATTAAATTCTTGATTTGTACGATAAAGCGTATTATTAGAACATGAACCAACGTTAGGTTATAAGTATGTTTTTAGCATAGAAAAAATGAATGACTACCTATATAACTTAATGGATGGATGCATAAAAACGAGTTACAAATACAAGTAAATAATAATTGTTTGTAAGTAACGTATAGATAGGGACTTTCCGCTCAGCGTGCGTAAACGAATTTAGGGTGGGGGGGGGGGGGAGATCGTCACAGATCACAGATTAGGGTCTCATGATTATGTGAATAGGCAAATCATCCACAAGATCTAACCGCGACTGAGGATAGACCGGCATGAGCGGATACAGGAATTTGTCTTTCTCTCTCAGCTCCTTCCATTTGAACACATGCGTTAGAAAAGGATAGGAAAGAAGGTCAGCACGTGACTTTAGCCCCATATTTCCGTCTTTTTCTACCACACGTATTCAAATAAGAGGAGAGAGAGAGAGAGAGAGAGAGAGAGAGAGAGAGAGAGAGAGAGAGAGAGAGAGAGAGAGAGAGAGAGAGAGAGTGAGAGAAAGACAAATTCCTGTGTCCGCCCGTGTCAACCGGTGACCATCATCAGCGGGTGGTAAAGAGCCGTTGAATGGATCCAGTGTCCAGACTCTATAGAAGTAAGAAGTGCAAAAAAAATCTCTCGTCGTCAGCAGCCCGTACAATGGTCCGAGATCGTCGAAAGGTGGACAAAAATCAGAAAGTAAGTTTCTCATCATAGTTTATCATTTAGAACCTTTAAAACCCATTTTAATCACAGAGAACACTGATAACAAGTAATTTAAACGATAAAATGTCACTGGGAAGTTTTGAATTGCGTTAAAAAGTTGGAAAATGATTATTACTTTTTTCCGCTGTTTTTTCGGCCAATTTCCCCCCGATCTCAGACCACAGCGCGCCACGACTAGACCTTTCTTCGCCGTCGACGCGACATTATACAATCGGCTAACATAACTTGGGACCGACATTCAACATTCAACGCGATGCCGACAAATGGACAATAATCGTGACGGTTTAGGGTAAACAAGTGTAAACAAATGATCGCGAAACAATAGCGGAGCGACTATGACTCTGCGAATGTCAAGAATGAAAGATTTTGAGATCGAGCGTTGAAATATGAAAAGGCATAACCTATTAGTGGACCAAAGGCAGCGTATAAAGAGTATAAAAGGTCCTTTTTTACACTATCATGTGTAACAGTGCTGGCTTCTCAAGGTCTATAGTTTGGCCAGAGCAGTGGCGAAGTACTGTTGATTACGGACCTTACAGGGTGATTCGGGTTTAACGCCAGGAAATTTCAGAGCCGATTTCTCAAGTCAAAATAAGACTTATTTTCCTATGAATGGATCTTAAAATGCTTCTCTCTGACCTACGATTTTTCAAAGTTCGGAACTTTGGTAGTTTAGTGGGAATAGTATTGGACGTTTTCTTCAATTATAAGAAAAAAAAGTAAATTTAAAAGTAACTTTTTCACTGATATTTTAAATGAGTAATAAAATGTGTTCGAATCGCCCGTCACGTTTTTTTTAAACCGGTGGCTAAATTTATCAATAAATCGGAAAAAAACCGGCTTGAATAATCGGCTCTGAACTTTTCTAACGTTGAATCTGAAAAACCAAGTTTAAAAGCTGAGAAGATTTGAGAAAGAGCAACGATGTATGCAGTATTCAAATACAGATGTAGCAGCAGGGACAAAAATGCGTGGTATGCAATACGCAGCGCACAAGCTGTCAATCGCATGTGCACTGGGTGAGTTGCGTATTGCATACCCAAGCCAAGTTTCTTTATCCCCTTTTAACTTACCTAACGTCGAATCTGAAATAATATCCTGTATAAAATCTGAACAGGGACCAAAAAATGTATCGTCCCGGCAGTGTGCGCAAGTTAAATTGCGTGCAGTCTCGACCAATCAGAGAGCTTACGCACGTCACGTGACCATGTCCAAATTACCCTCGGGACCTAACATTATTTGGTCTCACATTTGAAAAAGAGCACCGATGTATGCAGTATGCAAATACAGATGTGGCAGCGGGGACAAAAATGTGCGGCCACATTTGGGTATGCAATACGCAACGCATAAGCTATCAACCACATACGTATGTATTTATTGTATTGGGTGCGTTGCGTATTGCATACCCAGGTCAAGTTTCTGTATCCCCAGTAGAACAAATGACTGAATTGATTGTATATGTATATAAGTTGCAAATACACACTGAGAGGAATCACTTCTATAGAAACAAGGAAACACGTTTGCTTTTGAAATAGTTTTACTTGCGCGAAGTAAGTTCTGTGGCATGAAGGAGAATCACCGTCACAACAAGGAACCTTTTACTTGTAGCAGCAGACATTTTCCTTGGGTTAAAGGAATTTTCTCCATTGTCAATATTTCACTGTGCAGTTTCTTTAACACAAACGAAATACGGAACTTGGATAAAAAAAAAGAATTATCTCAGTGCAGATATAGCAGTGGGGACAAAAATCTGTGACCAAATTTGGGTATGCAATACGCAAAGCACAAGCTATCAACCGCATACGTACTGGGAGCGTTGCGTATTGCATACCCAGGTCAAGTTTCTGTATCCCGGCTAGGACATGTGACTAAATTGATCTTATGTATAAATGCGATCCTAACGAGTGCCGCGCCGTTTGATGAGTCTACAAGGTGTTAACACCGATCTATAATTTCCTTTTTTTTTTTTTTTTTTTTTTTTTTTTTTTTTTTGAGTGCGGAAGTTCCCACTCATTAGATACGACCTTCCTTTCACTCTCCCTTTCTTTTCCCGTCCAAGACTGCGAGCTACATCAGTTTCTTAAGCAGTTCTTCCCCCTTCGATGCATGGATGAAACCCTTTCACACTTCAACCCAGAATAACAATCCGTGTCTAACGGCGGAATCAACCATAACAACACATCGGCCACCTCGTCCTGATTGCGGTTATACAATCCCGCCGACACGTCTCTTGAGCAGCGCCGTCCTTTATAAAAAAATAAAAACTAAAAAAAAAAGTTCGTAAAAAAAAAGAACGTAGCACACTTTTAACCCACGACACGACAGCCCCTTTCTTCCTCTGTATGAGCATGAAGAAAAAAAAAAGGATTTGTGTATCCAGCTTGGAAAAAAAAACATAGTCGACCGAAAACCAAAACCATACGCACTTTATGACATCTATTGCAGAACTTTCGACCAAAACTAGCCCCTAACCCTTTGAGGGGCAAATTAAGGAAAATAATTTTTTTCCAAATTTTTTTGCTTTTCTAGGTTCCTTGGGGTAAAAATAGACCCCAAAAAAATTTTCATACAATTCCATATACTAGTATAGGAGAAAACAGGTGGCTAGTGTAACTATCCACTGCCCCACAAAGGGCTAGAAAATTTTGTTACCATATTTTTTCGAAAATCAGGTTTAAATTAATTTTAAAGGGCCAAACAATGACAACTATAAGTCAGAATCAATCAAACAAACAATTATTTATGAGAAAAAATTGTAGTAACAGTCAGGAAACTTATTTGAGCATGGTTTAGTCTTGAAAATAACGCGTAAATGGCACTTTTTGACCTATGATCGACTAAAATTAACTTTTTAGACACCTTGAGGAGCACCAAAAAATCTCAAAAAATCATAAAATTGTTATTTACACTATAGAGAACAAAATTGCCCATTAAAGTTTACCCCAAAAAATTGTAACTTTTGAAGTTAATCCGAATTTAGTGTGTGGCAGCGAAACATTTTTGCTTCGAGCTGCGCTAAAAAGTGATTATTGGCTATGTTGCAACAGAAGATGTGACTATTTTCTTTTTTCACGTTGTTTTCTAGACTATAAAGATAATATAAATAGAATAAAAACATTACATTCTTTATGACAGTACCGAAAAAAATCCAAAATATGCTGTAAAACGGCAAAACGCTGTAAACAATGCTGTAAACGACGATGTTGCTTCAATGAATCTCCGAGGCCTATTATTGACTGAATGCAAGAATTTAGAATGTGAATAAGTAGTTCAAGTTATAATAAGCCTCTGAACGTCTTATCTGAGCCCTAAAATTCCTTCTACAAGGCGAAAAACTTGGAAATAGACAATGCATCACTGTTTGACCCCTTCAGGGGCAGTGGCTAGTGGTACTAGCCACCTTATTCTAACGCTTGTAATTATATTACAAAATCCGCAAATTTTACTCACTAGTACTTCAAAACGTTCAAAAATACGTTCAAGATTCATAATCTGCCTCAAAAATTTGCCTAAACCTTCCAGAAAAAAAAAATATTACTACATTAGCGGGAGCCGGTCTGTCTTGGAGGGAAAATCTCAAAATGTCAACATTTACCTGGTCTAACAATAATGTTTACCGCTGTGTTACCATATGGAAAATATTTTTTCCCCATTTTAGAACATCTTACCAACCAAAAAAAAGTGACTAGTTACAATAGCCACTGTCTCATAAGCTCAGGAAAAAATAAATAAAAGGTGGCTAGTGGCACTAGCCACTGCCCCTCAAAGGGTTAATTCGAGCTTGACTAGATTTGATGTGATTCATTCCAGGCAAAACTTTCGCAGATTTTAATCCGATAAATTGCGCAAAACTGTTCTGAGTCACTGTTCTAGATGTTGCATTTAACGGATGATTTGAATACAATAACAAGCCCTTAAGCGTTTTGAGCCATTGATCATTAAAGTTGGTTGCGAATGAAATTCGTAAAATTTATCAGAAAATACCCGCTTTTCAAGGAGTGCAAGGAAAATTGGTTGCGCATCCCATTTTTGCACTCATTAAAAATATGGTCTTTGCTGATGAATATACTATACGAATTTCATTCGCAACCAACTTTAACGGTCGCAGGCAGTGGCGTCGCGTGCCATCTGGCAACAATGCAAGTGCTCCATTTTAACTCATTAAATATATCGAATTTCCCTTGTGCACTGTGCACCCCCTGAATTCGATCGTTTACATGAGTTTAAATGGATAGAATACATTGTTGCCAAATTGCACGCGACGCCACTGGTCGCAGGCTCAAAAAGTCCATTAGTAAAACTTTCTCTCCAATCCCCTGTCACTGCGCACCCAGTCCCATGCTCTAAAGTTACCCTTAAAAAAAAAAAAAAAAAAAAAAAAGTCCATTTCCTCTTAGGAAATTGGTTCATTTAGACAAAAAGTTTGATATTTATCCTTCATTTTAACACTTTTTGTGAATAATGACAAAAGAAATAGTAAACGGTCAGTAGCGAAAAGTGACGTTTGGCAACGATGTACTTTTTCCATTTAAAGTTACTAAAAAAATCGAATGCTTCGGTCATGGGCGATGACCAGAGGTTTCGACTTTTCTAATGTGTTTAAAGGGGCGAAAGAGAACGTTGCCAAATGTCACGCTTCGCCACTGTAAACGGTTACTGCAGCGGTAGCTCGTGCAATTTGGGAACCACTGGTTTTTTTTTTTTTCCATTTAAACCTCTGCAGAAGTATCGATTCTTTGGGAATGCAGTGCACCTACTAAGTATCGATTATTTTAACATAGGTTTAAAATTAGAGGATCCCCTGTTGCCGAATTGCACCAGCCGCCACTGAGTTGCGGAGATGAAGACAAGGAAAAAGAAAACTGGGAAACATTCCCAATTAGGAACTTACCGCAGCCGGGAATATTTCAACTAAGTATCGAACTTTTAAAAACAGCTCTCCTAAAAAAAAAAAAAAAAAAAAAAAAAAAAAAAAAAAAAAATTGCTCTGGGAAGATAAGGTCCCTTTTCCTGTGACCTATCGCATGTGTATCAATTAAAAGACATTGCGTAGATGCATTCAATTGGTTTCCTGTAAATTTTAAGGTAAAATCAAATTGAAAGATTTGCTACAAAGCTTGTGGCACATAAGATACTTCGAATCATTCTAACGAGAAAAGCATAGTGGTTGTAATTTAGCAACCATGATTATTTGTCATTTAAACCTATGCAAAAGTATCGATATCTTAGTGGTGCAATTGCACCTCCTTAAGATCGATACTTTTACATTTGTTTAAGGGGATATAACCCGTTGTTGCCGCATTGCACGAGCCGCCAGTGGAGAAAAGAGGACTGAAAGAGGAAGACTAAAGGGGTGTCTCCACCTGCGAATTTAAAAGCGCGAATTGACCGCTTGGGCCAATAGGCTTCTTCGTTGTAGATACATCGAACTCGATCTATCGACTTCAAGCCAGCTCATTGGCTCAATCAGTTTATTCACACTTTTAAATTCGCAGGTGGAGACACCTCTTAAGAAAGAGCCGTAAAACTTACCACAAATCAAACATCATAGACACCGGGTATTTAACCGAGTAGGTGCGTTTTGTGGTCGCAATCGAAGCTAACGCGACCGTCAATCCACAGTTGCCAAGGGCTGAGAAAGAAAAATTCGCCTACTTCGCTTTGAAACAACTAATTGGGAAGGGAGTTGATTTTTCCTCTGAAATCCAGTGTTGCGAGATTGGGTTGAAAAAGCCGTACGTTTTACATTGATTTAAATGAGGACGATACGGCTTTTTACCCCAGATCTGGCAAACACTGCTGAAATCTGACAACTGGGCTCTCACCTCAGCTAATAGCTCCAAACTTCGCACGTCGGTAGGTAAGCATGCTTACGTCGAGAGAGATCTGAAAGCAGGTGCCGCTAATTCTCTCTGATGCACCATCAATCATTCAGATCTTTCCCTCTTCTCGAGGGGTAGTTTCACATTCTCTAGTGAGGCCTCCCGGAGAGCAACAATTTGTAGTAATTAATCTGTAAAGGGATTTTTACCGCTAATATTTCGCTGATGCCCGCCCTCGCGCTCTCGCCTGTTGGAATCAAACATGTTCAGGGTGATTAACCCAAAAAAAAAAAAAAAAAAAAAAAAGAGAGAGAGAGAACCATAGTAAAATAATCAAAATATGAGCCGTCCCTTGCACAAAGGCTCTATATGTACACAACCAAGGCTACCATTTTGCGGGTTCTTCTCTAAGGTAATTTTTTTTAAAATATCGATGATCTACCGATTGACAAAAATATTACGCAGTCAAGTTGAACTGTTGGTGCACTGAAAAATAAAAAAAAAAAAATATCAGAAGCATGATGATATATGAACCGATGTAAGAGATGGTACAATTACAAGAATTCTAGAGTTTGTACCATTGTTCTACAAAATTTTGAGGAAATACTAGTTCTATAACTATATTTTGGAATTAACGCCAGACTTTTCTGGTCAAAGTATACTAGACTTTCTGTGGTTCACTTATCGCTGTGCTTCGGGTAATATTGCTAGAAGTTAGGAAGTATTTTTTTTTTTTTGAGTGTACGACTGTAATTGTTACGCGTGATAACTCTCTGATTCAACTGATTCACGATATTTTTTCAAGCTGAGATCGAAATAAAAGAGGCCGAAAATCAGTGAAAAAAATTTAAGAAAAATTAATTGTTTCTGACGTTTTAAGCTTAATTTGAAACTTTCCAAAGACGTTTTCAGGTGAAAATTATGAGTAGAAAGTGTTTTCTGTGATTAAATTTGGTCTTGGAAGTTTGAAAATAAAAAATTGGGCAGAAATTTACTCTGATTTTTTGCCACTTTTCCAGACCTGCAGAATCCTCGAAGATAATCAAAACTCCATAAAATTTTAAAGTCAAAACAGTGTTTCCATCGGTGACCAAGAAAAACACAGAAACAGAGCATTTCCGTGATTCAATTTTTTGTGATTCACACTGCTGAACTGAACTGAGTTATCCTTTTGTCAACCGCTGATGAAATTATAGTTGAATGGAAAACTTTCCACGTAAAATCCGCATTATGGCAGCCATTTTGTGACACTACGTTTTTGGAAAAATTTGTGAGTTACGCTGATTCCTCAGCGTTTCGTATTTAGTTACAATTATAGTTCCGCCACGTTTTAATTTATGGCAAAAATTGCTGAAGCCCCTTTCTCCATCATTTTTTAACACACGTGTTTAAATGCAAAGAGAAAGAAAGAAGAATTTTAATGAGCATCTGGGAGTCTTAGGAAGCTTTTTATGAAATTATTTGAAAAATGAACGTAAGATGATTCCTGAAGTCAAAAGTACCGAACTTTTGGAAATTGCCGGTCGATTGAACCTTCTATTGATTGGAAATTTCCGAAATACGATAGTTTCAGCTTTATTTTACGGTAATTTTTGGACAAATTTATTGGGCTTTATGATTTTAAATTGTTTTTCAATCCCATGAATATAAAAATTGGTAGTCCCAAGTGAGTTGGCTTGAATTTTGGAGTGAGAAAAAATCAATCGTTAATGAAGTATGAAGTAAGATGAAACGAAAACGGCATTAAAAATTAAATGTCAGGGGTGCGCGTCAAGATGCATCCGTGCAGTGGCGGCTCGTGCCATCAGGCAACAATGTAATCCCTCCATTTGATTGTATGTAAAACAATCGATTCGAAAGTGAAGCAGTGCTTCACCAGCAATCGATTGTTAAACATGCATTCAAATGGAGCAAAGACATTGTCACCAGATGTCACGAGCCGCCACTGCATCCGTGCTCATCAGACTTCATAAAAATTGAGCATTTTCATCATCACAAAACACTTTGCAGCAATTTTTTGCGGAAGAAAATGGGAGTATGGGTTGATCATCAACAGCAAAACAGTTGATTAAGTAAAGTCTATAGGAGCAGCTAAAAACTTATTTGTAAATTTTAAAACATGCTTTTAAAACAAGACCAATTTTGGTCTAGTATCACAAATATAGCTTTCAAAAAAATTTACAAATGAGTTTTTGCGGCAAAGTTGATTCTCTTTGACTATATTATGATTGAGTAATCATTTTTATCAGTGAATAAAATCAAAAGAAAAGCAAATATAGTTTTGCTTAATGATGGTTTTTCTTTATCTTTTTCTTTGTGACAGGGTTGAAATTTGGAAGAAACAGGACAAAATTGTTCATCTTTATAATTTTTATCTTTTATTACGTTTTTATCTTATAGAATATTACGCACTGGATATTTTCTTTTATATACAATTTTTCTTTACACGTAATTGGTTTCGGAGTATTTTATCAACCTTTGAATTTTACTACTCTTATAACATAAAATTTACAATCTCACATTCATAACACCTAAAAAATAATCACGAAATAATATTTATTATTTTACTGATTGCAACTATAAGATCATTAACATCACAATAAAATACTTTATGACTTCAAATTAAATTAAAAATGTTTTTGAAAGACTGATGGAATCGAAACTTTACACCTTCAATAATTGAATAGTTAGTATACCTACTGAAGAAAGGGGGTTGTTTAGGGAGTTAAGAACAGTTAAAAAGAAATTCTTGTAAAAAACCAAAAATGTTAACACATTAAATACTGACAAAACAGTTTTTCGTGCAACCTAGTGCAGTGTTTTGATTCCAATTTTAGCTCTTTTTAATCTATTAGAAAACATTAGGTTGGCTCCATCATAAATGAATCCATGATAAATTCTACGAAACACAAGTTCATAGGCAGACCTAATTTTTCTGAAAGGTAAAAAAAGGGCTAAAAATGGAGTTGAAACACTTCACAAGGTCGCATTAAAAAAAAAAAAAAAAACAAAAACAAAAAAAAAACAAAAAAAAAAAAACAATTTTGTGAGTTTTTAGTGAGTTTTATTAAAAGTTTAGGTTTATACTCTTTAATTTTAATTGTTTTCCTCTCCCTCAACATCATTATTTTCTACATAGAACTCCTCGATTTAAGTTTTTCAGATCAAAAACCGCAAGAGCAAGGCGCATGCGCGCTTAAAAAGAGAAAAAAAACCTGAAGAGGTTTTTAATTTTTTGAATAAGGTTTTTTTTTTAAAAAAAAAAAAACCAACTGGAGAGGAGAATTCCTCCTTGAGTCATAAAATGTGGACGGTTCGTCGGAGCTTTTTTAAAAAAGAATATTGAAGAATTGGGGGGGGGTCTGGAAAATATACCGTCATGAAAGATATTTCAGGGGATGTAAAGTTTTTTCGCCGATTTTATCAGCAACATACTTACATACATTGTTAATTTTAAATTTAACTCTTAAAACTATGAAATATAAAAGGAACTGTGACGAGTTGTATGTAAGAACTAACTAAGTTAACTTCTATCTTTAAATTTGCATCTAATCCATTCAAAATAATTCTGTTACTGTATGCCTCTAAAACACACACACACACAACATAGTTTAATGTTGGCAAGAGATATCAACATAAAAATGCTACAATGAGAGAGATCGAAAGACGTTATAATAACAAGTCAAATAATTATAACATTATTGAAAACAAAAAATAATAAAAGTAAAGATAAAAAAAAAAATCTAGAATCTAAAATCTAGGAAGAAGAATTTTTCCTATAGAGCGTATAACATATTCAAAATCAAAATTAAAGGTAACTGGAAATATGTGGATCTGAAAATGGAAAAACAAGTTTTGGACGCTGATTGGATTAGCTTTGAAAAATATTAAGACGATTGTTTCTTTCCAAGAAAAAGAATTTGGCCGAAAAAGAGTACCAATGGTGCTAGGCGCTATTCAACAATTTTTTTTTTTTAAAAAAATATGATAATGAGATCAAATGAAATTTATATTTTTGCTACTCAAAGAAAAACATAAATTGAGCTTTGAATGCAAAAAAATAAGGTTCCGAGGTCAAGGAGTTATTGAATTGGTTACAACTTAAAGTTTAAAAGAAAGTTTATTTTGTCTGTCGGAGGAGAAAAATTGGATGAGTATCAATTATTTATAATTCAATAAAGTATAAGTACAAGGATAATACTGAAGTGTATATATTAAGGGAAATTGCTAAGTTGAAAATTAAGTAGTGGATTGTTGCGATTCGATCAATTGTACTTACGCACTGAACACTAAGCTGTCTAAATTGAAATAACATCCAGAAATAGTTTGGACAATCAGAAGCTACAGGAAATTCTCATTTTAAACCCGTCGGCTTTAAAAAAAATTTGATCATCTAAATTTTTTTCTTACTTTTCTAATGAAGAACTAGAACCTGCATACAAAAAAAATTGAAGTACCAAAAATGCCATTCTTTTTTATTTTCCGGATACATTACCTTTCAAAATGGACTCAAAACTTGTTGGGCTGATTTTGTTCATTTTTCTTCTTTTATTTTACGGATCTTAAAAAACGGAGTTGTTTTGTTGTAATGATTACTCTGAATGTTTAGGGTCTAAAACATACACTTGAGAGCATCAAAAGATCCCGTTTTCTGTCTTTAAACTCATGAATTTTGAATTGACAACATTTTGTCACTAAAATATTTTGTTGATTCGATAATTATCTTATACAAACTGTTTAAAAATACTACAGCTAAAAAAATGAGCTCAATTCATCATGAGTGGTTATCGGCTCACGTTGGAAGGAAATAAATTTAACTAAATACTATATCACAGAAATTATCAAAATATATATATTTTTGTTTTTTTTGCACTAAAAGGAAACTTTTGCATCATTAAAAATGCAGAGGAATGCATGCCGCTGACGATATGAGTCCGTTTTAAAGTCTGCAAAAGTCTAGACGGACGGTACATTCAATGCTTCAAAGCTTTTGACTAGTAGGTCGTAAATAATACCAGTTAAAGAAAGTGAACGAAAAATGTCAGAAAATAAATTTGTCGTCGAAACAATTTTCTGTTGATTTTTTCTAAAACGAGATTTCGTTGGAAAGGTTGGGGAATGTGGCAGTCACACTAGATATTGTCTTACGATTGGAATTTTGCTATATCCATGACAATTGTCGCCGTAAATTTAATTTAAAAGGTTACTTGATTGTAGCATCACTTCAATTACCTAGCATGCATGAATAAATTGCTAGAGTAAAAGGGCAATATTATTTCAAAAATTATCAGTAGATTAGTCGGAAGAATGATAATTCTGATGGTATCACACGAAAGTAACCAAGGTAAATGAAAAAATTGTTGACATCAAAAAGCACGATAAAGCCATTATCTTTTACATTTACCAAATCCAAAATAGTTGTTTTTCATTGTTTTCTTCGTATGCTGAGAGACACTCTCTAAACAACAAATCAAATCAACGCTAAAATTATAAAACACAACCTGGTTCCAACAAATTCAACGGAGGGACATTTTACTGAAAATGTTGTTTGAAGCTGACTGTAAAATTTTTATGAATAACATAATAATACCTTCTACAAATAATTAATCAGGAGTATTGTAGATTTGAGCACAGTACCAATATTGATAGCGATTCAGAACTGTATAGTGACAACAAAACATAATTATAATCATATCACATTTCAAAACAGAATTTTTAGTGATAAGATAAATCAAAAACTTGGTGATTTTAATAATTATAAGGTAAGCATATTCTTTTCTGTTTGAAAAAATGTCTCCATCATAATCGTTGAACTGAAACCTGAAGCTTTTTGAGAAGTCATAGCAACTTGTTTCCCGTTGTACAAATAAAGAATCTAAAGATTGAAGCCGCCGTTTCAAACAGCTCTAAGAGCAGAATTATTAAACCTATAAATATTTACATATTGCGACATATGGAAATAAGGTGGAGGGTGAATTGGAACTAAAGTATGGTGAGGGGGTAGGTAATAAGGTATAGGAGGCGAAGGGCTAGAGACAATTGCTGGTGTTTCGACTAGGCTTTTGGGTTTATCAGGAGAGATTAAACTTTCGATGTCGAAAGCTCGTTTTGGTCTAGGTGCTGGAGGCTCTGACGAAACACTGGATATAGGACTAGGGGGTTGGGGTGAAATCATTGAAACAGGACTCGGGGGTTGAGGTGAAATCATTGAAACAGGACTCGGGGGTTGAGGTGAAATCATTGAAACAGGACTCGGGGGTTGAGGTGAAATCATTGAAACAGGACTCGGGGGTTGAGGTGAAATCATTGAAACAGGACTCGGGGGTTGAGGTGAAATCATTGAAACAGGACTCGGGGGTTGAGGTGAAATCATAGGTGGTTCATTCGGTGAGGTTGGGGTAGGTGTAAACAAAAACCTGTTCATATTCGCTAAAGCTGCAAGTTCGTTTTCCAATCGATCCTTATCAGTCTTCATGAGCTTGAACCTTTTTCTGCGCCTCAAAAGGGATCCATTCTCGAACATGTCCAATGCTGCAGGGTGGAGGGCCCAATAAGCTCCTTTACCGGGTCTGTCAGCCCTTCGTGGGATCTTGACGAAGCAGTCGTTGAAGGATAGATTGTGTCGTAAGGAATTCTGCCATCGTTGAGTGTTGCGACGGTAGTAAGGGAATCTGTCGCTGATAAACCGGTAGATGTCCGATAGGGGTAGCATTTTATCTGTGGAACTCCAAATAGCCATCGCAGTCAATGAGATGTAGGAGTAAGGTGGCTTTTGATCGCCGTAGCTTTCTCGACAAGGTCGAGGCATTTTCTCGTTGACAGATTGAGTTTGATTTGATGCACAAAGAGTTTTCAACGCGTCACTGTTTTTGGGTTATTCACCGTTTGAGGCATTTGAACAAATAAAATGGAGAAATTGAGTTAAGTTTTTGAAAGTTAACAAAACGATTCGATTGTTTTGAAAGTTCACTAGACACTCACAGGTCGGATCTTTGATAAAACTATTAAAAAAAAAAAACCGGCTTCTTAACCGATGTTAATTAGAGGTTTACAATTGTCGAATGAGTTCAAAATCAAAATTCGCAAAAACACTTTTTATTCGTTTGTTTATTTATTTACTAACCTCAAAAACTACGGTAGTTTCTTTCGAAAAAACTAAACGGTAGGCAGTGAGTTTCAACTCAAATATAAACCGTCGTACGAGTTTAAATTCGACTGAGTTTAAAACTTTTTTGTTTGTTTATTTACTAACCTCAAAAATTAAAGGTTATTCGTTTCGACGGAACAAAACACGATGATCGTCTTCGCGTAATGAAAAACACTTTAAAACGCACGACGGGGAAGAAAAAGAAACACCGAAAGTACAGCACTTGTTTCTGCGGAGCAAAGATGTCAACAAGACAAGATACAAGATAACAAGATTCGGGGGTGAGTAGAACAAAAACAAAACAAATCTCAACAGAAGCCGATTTCGTTCGATTTCGATGAGAGCCCGAAGTCGACAAACAAGATCAAACCACTGACTCGACTGAGAAGACGCAGGCTCGGCTCAGCGCGGCGCGGTTGGGTAAACACCGGCGAGTCCGAAAACAACCCAACGGGTGATTCTGATTGGTTCCTGCTCCGCGATCCAATCCGAGAGGCGAATGGGCGGAGCTTGAGATCGAGGTCTTTGATTGGCTCGATTGACCTATCAGGAGCCGCGGGGGTCCGCTTCATCACGATCCCAAGCTTGGAAAGCCTTTCCATGCGATTATTTCAACACTGTTTTTTTTCTAGTTTACATTTATTTATTGCCCTCCGCTTTCTTGTGGTTGTCCAGGGGGAGGGAGGGGCAGAGAGAAAATAATCATCATCTTTTTTTGCTGGTTACGTTATAAATCCTTGCTTCCTTGGCCGAGACCTGTTATAATTTCAAGCATTAAATCAATATATTCTTGCATTTGCGCAGAAAAAGCTCTTTTTCTTTCATTTCTCTCTCTCTCTCTCTCTCTCTCTCTCTCTCTCTCTCTCTCTCTCTCTCTCTCTCTTTTTCTCTCTCTCCCCCTCTCTTTCCTTTGGGAGAGGGGAGGAGAAAGTGAGACAGTGAAAGACTGTGCCGAGGGGAGCTCTTCAACAATCTCGGAGAGAAAGAGAAAGAGAGAAGAAAAGTGCCTATTTTACGTTTTATCCATTAAATTACATGCAAACCTTTATATGCAATCGCTCGCCGCGGCGCGGGTTCGCCTTCATTTTGCATTAGTTGCACAGCCAACATTAAAAAGCGCTGTTTCATTTTCTCTCTGTCTTCCCCCCCCTCTCTCTCTCACACTCTTTTTGTATGTAGGTTCTCAATTTCACCGCAATGATCTCAACCCGAGCTGAAATGATTCGAAAGAGATGCGCGCCGCTGGAAAATGTGTTCATTTATCTCATTGAAATTGATTTCTCTCTCTCTCTCTCCCTCTCTCTCTCTCCCTCTCTCTCTCTCCCCTCTCTCTCTCTCTCCCTTTTCCTCTCTGATATCATATTCTCCCCATTACACAAATTGTGGATTTCTCGGGTAATGTTTGAGTTGGATCAGTGGCGGCTCGTGTGATTTAGCAACCATGCGATTTTCCATTTAAACTTAGGTTAAACAATCGTCCATGAGTAGGCAGGCAGCCTCCCGAAGAATTGATTGTTTTAAATTCGTTTAAATGGGAATTAATCCAGTTGACACTGTGCAATAGCCAGCGAAACTTTACTGAGTCTATGTGAGTACTGACGAGTATTCAGTATTGCGAATACATGGGCTGTCTCAAGAAATTGGACTTGACAACTGTAGGTTTGAATGAAAACATCAGCTTCCTACTGCTCCTAACCCATCAGCTTGCCTTATCTGAGGATGGAAGCTGATGTTTTCATGAAAATCTTAGAAGTGTCAACTCCAAATTTTCTGGAGCAAGCTATAAAGCGATAACTATTCATACACGTGTACTGTGAAATTGCGTTCATTCGAAATGAAGGCGAACTTAAGTGCTTGAAATGATCCAAGTAATATTCATGAGACTCAATTTGAAAACGTGTTGCATGTTTTGTCAGTCCACGGTCACAATGAGAAATATCATTGCCCTTTGTTCTTTTCTGTGATAAGTACTGCGACCAACAAAAGAAACTACCCGAGTCTATAAAATCTTTACTCTTTTAAATCTCTGAACTATTGCGGCTTTCAACTAGTGGGACTGAGAACCGCCTTTCAAAGGACATCATGAAAAATCGACAATTTCATTGAAAATAACAGACAAATTTAACAGTAAGTAACCGGGGTACTTTCTTTTGAAGGGCATAGTGCATACGACTCTTGTGCTTCCACTGGAAAATCCGTCATTCCCTTTATCCTGATAACCATTAACCATTCCTACCGGCCTAGTAAACTTGAAGACATTTAAAATGTTTAGGCGAGTGTTTATAAACTGAAATTTGGCACAGGTCAGAAACGTAAAACCTGGATTTCTCTCTCTCTCTCTCTTCCATAGAGACAGATGCGTTGGAAAAAGAAGAAGTATAAACACTCAGTAAGTAAACACAGGGATTTAAAAAAAAGAAGAAAAAAAAATTACATTAAATGTTTTTTTAAATTATTTTTCTACTATTTAAAATTAATTTTTGATTTGAAAATGGGATCGATTTGAACCAAAACGTCCCCAACAAAATTATTTTTGCATGTTTCCAGTATATTTTCTTTTCCACCTGTTTCTTTCATTGTTCACAAGCGACTAAAGCTTCAGGCGCGTAACGAGCAGAATATCTGGCTTAAAAAAAAAAAAGGTTTGGGTCGCAGATTCAAGAGAAGCGCAAAAAGCCGACTGAAACTTTAGGGAAACAACTGAGAAAACCGCAACGCAAGTGATTGAAAAGGTGAGAGAACAGAAGAGAGTAAATGAATCGCGAGAGGGCGTATGTTCGACTCTCTAAAACTTTGTTAGGCTCATTTGCTATGCTTATTACAAAAAACGTCAAAAGATTATAAGAGAGTTTATAAAATTATGGCTGGTTCGGATATAGGGCCAAATCCCTTCCATACGAACTCCATTATTAAAAGCATTAAAATGAGAGCAGGCAGACTTTTGGACAATGTTTAAACCCGTTTTATGTTTTTTATGATGTGACCAGTGGAGGCTCGAGCAATTTTACAAACATGTTTTTCCTCCATCTGACACTCCGTAATACAATCGATTCAATATATAGTTAGGCAGCGCTTCACCAACAATCGATTGTTGTACATAAATTCAAATGGAGGAATAATGTTGTTGCCAAATTGCACAAGTCGCCTCTGAATGTGACACTGCACTATGGTCTGAGGTTGAAAGAAAGTGGACAAAAATCTGATCTCAACTCATTGTTTTTACCTCTTATTCTTGATTTAAAACTTTCCAGTAACAAGTCTAAGTTGGAGTCAAAATTAAGAGGTAAAAAACGACGAGTTTTGATCAGATTTTTGTCTACTTTCTCTCAACCTCAGACCATAGTGCAGAGCCACATTCACAAATTATTTGTTAAAAGTTCCTGGTTTTTGTCCACTTTTTCACGATCTCAGACCGTAGTGCCCTGGTGGTACTAGGACTCACAAAAGAAAGTACGCTGGTCGAAATTATTGTTGTTAAATTTTTCTATTATTTTTCAAAGCGTTAAAGGTTTTTCAAAGCATACTTTTACATCGTAATTCTGTAAAACTTTAAAACCCCTTAAAACCACAAAATTCTTTAAAATTGGGCGAGAAAGGAGAGAGTATAAAAATTACTATCAGGATACTATTTTTTGAAAGTCATAGTACAATGTGAAAGAAATCAAATTATTCATTACAATGTCTGATAGAACTTTTCACTAAGATTAAAGTAGCTTCAGTCGCAAAGATAAAAGAATGACTTCTTTACCACACACAACCGGAAAACACTTGGCTATGGGTGAATCTAACAATAAGCTAATTGTAAGTGATGTGTAAGCAATTGAATGATTTTTCAAAACGCCTTCAAATATGGAAGTAGGCAAAACCGCATCACTATTGAATGCAGCTTGTTGCCCATTCCACTCATCCACGGCTCTCTGTAATGAATCACGAACGATTTAATGCTTTCAAATTTTTTATACGCTTTTTACGAGAGAAGTGCGTGTAGTGGTTGTCACTAGCAAAATTGCTGTCATAATTTTAGATTTTTTGTTTGTTTGTTTGTTTTTTTTTTTTTTGACAAATATTTTACGGAAGCGCGTTCCTTGCGTGCGCCTGTTGTTATACATTCCCATTCAGTAGTGGTGTGTTTATACGAAATTGCTTCTCTCTTACGGTACATATGAATGAGTGTAGTAAAAAAGGATAGCAAAATGAGTTGTTATGTGACTCAACCCCATATCTCTATCTTGTTCCAACACACACATTCAACTACATACCATGTAAACAAAGAGAGAGAAATGCAAGTTTCCCCGAGGCTAAATATTGCAGCTGTGTGATCTCACCGAAATAGTTAGAGCTACTAACTATGCGAGAGGTTCATTAAAAAATCCATAACAGATTCAATTTAATTTTATAAAAGTTTTGAAATAAAACTTATTTTAAAGTTTGTTTGTTTGTTTTTTATTGTTGTTGTTGTTTCCCCCCCCCCCCTCAAAACTTTCATTAACTTATTTCCACTCAACAATTTTACTCTTTTAGGCATTTCAAATAATTTTAAGGTAAGTAAAAATTACACTAGCTTTTAATGCTTTTGTTGTTGAATCAATTTAACAGCTTAAGCTATCATCATTGAAGAATAATTGTCTTATTTTTTAATCCCCACCAGAGCACAGTGGTGGAGCTTGCAATTTGCCAAAGTTTCATTTCTTCCATTCAATCACATTCAAAAGGTCGAAGACAAGGGTCTTTACGGAACGTCAAATAGTTCGATATTTTGCGTGGGTTTAAACAGACAAAATGCGACGTTGCCAGAAGGCAAGATACGCCATTGATGGGAGAAGATTTAAATGGAGGAAAAGCAATGTTGCCAAATTGCACGAGCCGCCACTGGGTCCCGATGCGGCCAATGGGCATGCGGTTTACTGTGGATCATTGAGTAATTTCTTCCGTTTGTTATTCAATTAATGTCACTATAACGCATTATTGGTTAAAACTTTGAAGCTGCGAGTATATTTATAAAAATTCATTGCTTTCTAAGAAATAGACCAACAGTATCAAACAAAACTGGAATTACATAATTCTGAGGGAATTCCATATTCTAAGAAAATTTGGATGATTTGAGATATTTGTTTTTTTTTTCCATTTTACAAGTCGTGCATTTTCGTCAGTTTCGAGGATTTAGTCGGTATACGTTCTGAGGAAGGACTATGGTTGGGACTAAAGGAGACTTGGTTGTCAAATTGTGGTCATTTTTATTTTCAAATCGTAAACAGTGGATTAAAACATGGAAAGTCCCGGACATAATTTTACGAATACAAAACAAGATTTTGATCAGTTAATGGCAAAATAACAGAAATGTATACAATAACTCATTTCAGAGCCTGAAAAGAGTCAATTGACATGGCTCAGGCAAGAAAATCTCTAAAAAAAGGATTTCAACGCATAAAAATACTGTGTCCAGGAAAACTGATGACCCCCCCTCTCTCTCTCTCTCTCTCCTTCTCTCTCTCTCTCTCTCTCTCTCTCTCTCTCTCTCTCTCTCTCTCTCTCTCTCTCTCTCTCTCTCTCTCTCTCTCTCTCGATCAAGTGAGCGCCAGTTGCCATAATTAGATTCAGCAGAGACGCATTCACAAGAACGCGCTTTCCTCCTAACGTCCATAGGAATAAACTTATAAGAAAATGATAAAAATAGGGTTATATCACGTGAAATTCGCCCGTGACTTTCATCCTCTTCCAGCACCACACGCATTAACCCTTTCAAACCTTGAAAAAAAAAAAAAAATTGTTCAGGAACGGTTTTTTTGGCCATCATTGCTGATCGCCGATCGGGGCACAAACATTATGTTTTCATTTTCTCCATCAGATCAAAGGCGGATCCAGGAATCTGGCAACTGTGTATTATTCCCATTTGAATGCATGAGAAACAATCGATTAGTAACAGGGCCATGGCCCCCTCAAGAATCGATTGTTTCTCATACGTTCAAATGGTATGAATTCATGGTTGCCAAATTGCTGGATCCGCCCATGCATAAGATTCTGCGTGTTATTCAGATGTTCTACCGACGAATTAAAGATTGTCGAGATTTAAAAAAGCTGCGTATAAGTTCCGCCTCAAAACTTGAAAATGTTGTTTGGACCCCCCAAATACCCCCCGAGGGGCAATCGGGGGCTTCTGAAAATATAAACAAGGGCAAATTCGGGGTCAGTTGCCAATCTGACTTTCTTGCTTCAAATTATTTGGTTCAGTAGTTTCCGAGAAAAATGCCCTATTCGACTGGTCTGGTACACCCTGCACAATATTTCCATCAAGGGAATCTGAGCGACCACTGCCGCAGTTATGCGTGTGAGTGTGGTACAAATCTGCAACGGCTCTCCCGGCCGAAGGAGTAGGAAGAGTGGCCGAACCGGAATCTGAAGGCGAAACTTAGCTCGTGAAAATCTCGCGACAATCTTTGATACGTCGATAGTACATTGAAACGTATAAACCAGGTATGAAAGGGTTATAATACTTACCAAAAAAACAAAAATAGAGAAATGCAAGTTCCACCAAAAAACTGCGTTTTAGCTGTGTCAGGAGGATTCCACTGATTAATAATCCTCACTTTATCTTTTAATTTAAAAACAGGCAAATTAACGTCATCAGCATTGCTCATTGTGTGGGGGCATTCAGGACTGATGATGGGGAGGTAAAAAAGACTGGACCAGGATCCGTGCGTCTTGCCGTAACATAAAAAATCGACGTAATGATCTCATTCATTATTAAACAATTAATTGTTCTTCTTATTCCGTGTCCGCAATCACCAAGCCTTTTTGGTTTTGGTGCTTCATTGTTTTTCAGGATTGGCCGACAAGGTTGTTTCCAGGGGGCGCTCAATTGGTTGAAATACTTATGGAGTTAAGCTTGTCCGAGTAGTGAGCGCAATCTACGAGGAGGCTCTCCTGCTATTCGTCCCTCAAATTGTTGAGGATTAGTGATAAGAGGGTTCAGCTCATGAGCATTCCTAGTGATAAGAGGGTTCAGCTCATGAGCATTCCTTCCTCAATCTCTAACTAGTAATGAACGTAACTTACGAGGAGGCTCCGGCAATTCCTCCCTCATTAATTGTTGAAGATTAGTGATAAGAGGGTTCAGCTCATGATCATTCCTTGGTCAATCTCTAAGAAACTAATAGTGAACGTAATTTACGAAGAAGTTCCTGATTTGCCTCCCTCAGCTCATGAGCATTCCTTGGTCAATCTCTAAGAAACTAATAGTGAACGTAATTTACGAAGAAGTTCGATCCTGATTTGCCTCCTTCATTAATTAGTGAAGATTAGTTATGAGAGGGTTCAGCTCATGAGCATTCCTTGCTTGATTAGTGATAAGAGGGTACAGCTCATGAGCATTCTTTGCTTGATTAGTGATAAGAGGGTTCAGCTCATGAGCATTCCTTGCTCAATCTCTAACGACGAGGGTGGATTTTAAAGTAAGTTTACCTATTTTTTTCTCAAAAACTATCAATGCTAGAAAAAAACAAACCCAGCGTTGAAACATACGCACTTTCAGCTTTCTAACGAGCTTTAGTTTTTCAAATTTGGCCAACGCGTTGCGGAGATATCGTGGATTTTTCCCACCCGTCTCTCCTTCAAACGCGCCCACCTTTTCACGCGCTACAGAAAACTGCGAGTTTCGGCAGGCGATGCGCTCATCTCCGGATCAGACATCTCAATAACACCTGAACGCATGTTTTTTACTAAATAGACTCCTCTTCTACTGATAATATGATCCAATTTGTATCAATCTTCAAAATTTCAGTCAGTACTGAAAGTGCAATCATCATGAATTGACACTGGATTAACAGCTTGCGTCAAAACCTGGTTGAGGAGTATGGGGAAAGAATTTTACGACGGCTGTATACAGAAATTGTTGCACCGATATAAAAAATTCAAGAATCTAGCGGGTGACTATGTCAAAAAATGAGGTAAGATGCCTCACAACAATGTTATAACTTGTTTCAATAAAATAATAGCTCTATTTTTTTTTTTTCAAAGTCTGAAACTCATGTACCTATTCTGTGAGGCTAAAAAGGTGGGCACGTTTGAAGGAGAGACGGGTGTGGAAAATCCACGATATCTCCGCAACGCGTAATCCAAATTTGTAAAACTGTAGCTCGTTAAAAAGCTGAATGTACGTACGTTCCAAATCTGGGTTTTTTTTCTAACATTAATGGTTCTCGAGAAAAAAAATAGATAAACTTACTTTAAAATCCACCCTCGTAATAATGAACGTAACTTACGAAGAGGCTCCGGCGATTCCTTCCTCATTAATTGTTAAAGATTAGTGATATAAGAAAGTTCAGCTCATGAGCATTCTTTGGTCAATCTCTGAGTAACCCTAAGTGAACGTAATTTACGAAGAAGTTCCTGATTTGCCTCCCTCATTAATTAGTGAAGATTAGTGATAAGAGGGTTCAGCTCATGTGCATTCCTCGCTCAATCATCTATATTTAGATGTGAACGTAACTTACGAGGAGGGTCCTGCGGTTCCTCACTAATTAAACGTTGAAGATTAGCGATCGGAGGGCTCAACTCATAAACAACCCCGTTTCTATTTGTCAATTTAAAATCAAGTGAATTGACGTCGGTGTTAGCATAGATCTTTGTGTACAGGGGGCAATTAGAACCGATCGCTTGGTAAGAAGGCGTAAACCAGAATCCGAACGTCTCACCGTAACGTAAATAATCGGTGTAGTGATTGGTATTGCAAGTAGTAGAATCATAAGGATATTGATTTAGAACCATCCTCCGGGCGAGGATTGACCCTTGGTTCAAGGTAAGCAATTTCCGATTCCGTACATAGGGGCTTCTCTTGGCCTTCAGCAAGTTGAAATAAGATTTTCCTTTTAAGATAGGCACAATCCAATTTGGATGCGTGAGTGATATCGGGATATGAAATAAACGTGCTGGGGATACTGCATACACATAGTGATACGGTTGGTGACCAATTATCAAAGAGGATCCAAAAACGTCGTATGCTGGCAAAGCGAAGACTTCGCCAGTCTTAATGTCTTTCGTCTCTAACGGCGAACCAAAACAAGAACTCTTCACAGGATGAGACAGGAAGAAGAGCTAACTGAAAACTAGAAAAAAATGTTTGTCAGTCGACCACAAAAAAACAAGCTGTGATTTCAAACACTCGTGTGTTCGAATACATTGTTCAGAAAGTTTGCAACCACTGAGTGCATCGTTGGTGAGCAGTCCGTTGACTCTTGTGTAACACGGCACTAAAACCGTCTTTTGAGACATCACCTAAAGCCTAAAGTCTAAAGTTGTTTCCAAATGGACATTTGGCAATCGATTGGCAGCATCAGCATCCACCTTCTTAGATTTGCGAGCAGCAAACCTCAAACTATCATCACAGAATAATACAATCAGAACGGAAACTCCCATGAGAGCCAATGGAAGCAAGTTTGGAATTTAACGGCACCAATAGGCAACGCTGTGGTCCTATATCCCAATATGGCGGACGAGTGTGGTTTGTGTTGAAACTCATTTATTTCTATAAATTTTGGAAAGAAATCTTAAGTTTCTGGCCTCACTTTTATTCTAATGGCATTTCGGAATGAAAATTTCGCGGATCGTGTCCTTCATTGCTTTTTTCAAGCGCGAGTCCAAATGTAAACATCCTATATCCCAACATGGCGGACGCGAAATGAATTTGCTTCAAAATCCGACAGAGTTTCCGTTCTGATTGTATTATTCTGTGCTATCATCAATGCTGTAGTGAGGACCAAGACCCTCCCTCCCTCCCTCCTGAATTTTTTACCATATCAAAAAAAAAAAAAAAAAAAAAAAAAAAAAAAAAAAGTGTCCACCAAAAGGTCGTCCAAGTGTAGTCGACATTTAGATCATTTTTCGACGGGCCGACTTTTTGTGGATATACCAGGGGGCTGATCATTTACTTCATCGATAAACCGATCGTTAATATTGTCTATATGAGTGATGCTATTGGTCCAAAGTTGTAAAAGTTGGATGATGCTATGCTAACCGTCGTTAAAGTGCCCTTTATTCAGAAGCTATTCTTTGAACGGCTTTAAAAAAAAGACACTTTAAAAATAGTTACCACAGCAACAACCAATTTTTACAATTTTCGACCAAAAGCATCACTCGTATAGGCAAGCTTTATCGTTAAGGCGTAAAGGATTTGCATCATTGCGCTATAGAAAAGAATTCCAGGGGACTAATGAGGGGTATAAGCAGGGATTGAGAGCTGGAGCCGTCGTTAGATCTGAATTTTATGTTCTGCTCGGCAGAAAACTAATAATGGAATTGTTACGACAAATACAGTAACCATAGTGACAGACGAAGTCACTCCTTTAGCTCGGCCTAACGAGACGTTTTGGAGGTCCAGCTGGATAGTCTTCTTCTCTCAATCTTTGTAAAAACAGGGACAGTCGCTCGAGTGACGTAGAACGCTGCGCAGCCTTTAATATCATATCCTCAAGGGTTCATCTAAAAAAGGGAATCTATTTTCTATTCCTTGTTTATTCATACGTATTTGTGCCGACGGAATCGATGTTCCTTCTTTCAGTTCATATCCGTGTTAAAGGAATCTATGTTTTGTTCCCTCCTTCAGTTTCTACCAGTGTTAGAGAACCTTCTGTTCCTCTCTCCATTCACTATTGAAGAATCACTATGTCAAAGGAATCGATTGGGTTCCTCTTATCATCATTTATTTGTTCTATCATTTCATCTTATTACAAATCTGTCTCAAAACAGGTAAAATGTTATATCTAACTCTTCGTTGTTACTCTATTAATTTCGATTATCCATAAAATTACATGTCTATGAGAAAACGCCAAAACAGAATACTACAATGAGTTACAATTTATCATTAAAACACTGAATCCAAAGGCTCTTATTGCACCAACAGAACTTGATTTCAAAGGCTTGGTTTCAAGTTGTTGCGTTAGGAGCTCTTCGGGAGCTCCCTAAAGAGCTCCCAACGCAATAACTTGAAACCGAATCTTTGAAATCAAGTTCTGTTGGTGCAAGAGCCTTTGGATTCAGTATTGTATTTGAATGATAAATTGTTACTAATTTTAGTATTCCCACAGTTTTCTGTCGAGCAGAACATAAAATTCAGTTTTAAGCACGGCTCCGGCTCCCAACCTCTGAGTAATTGAGTATGGGTTCTGATCAGTGACGTACGCAGGATTTTTGTTGGTAGGGGCTTGCACTGATGAGCGTTTGACTGATTGTGAGCATTATTTCCTTCTTTCCCTCCACCCCTAGAAATCGATGGTCTGCGGAAGCGGACTTAACCCCCTGCCACCCCCCTCCCAGCATTCGCCACCGGAAGTGACGTAAAAAGGGTTCAAGTATTTACTGTGGTGTAAATAGAGTAAAAGACGCGACAAACCTCCCATAAAACAGACTGCAAATGAGAATCTGCCATGGTTGAGCACATCGACTTTATCAATAATCATGTCTGCCAATTTCAATTAAAATAATGTTATAGGTACAGGGTGTTTCTAAAACTTATGTCATCCTTTCTACCACGTATTTTTGAGGTCAAAATAATACTTTTTTTTTCTATAAACATGTGTCCGAAAATGCCCCCCTTTTGAGCTACAGCCTACAGCCCCCAAAGTTTTAAAAAATTGTTGGTTTTTTTTTTGGAAGATCGACCATAAATATGTACCGAATGTCATGAAAATTGGTGTCCCGAGGTACTTTTACGTGTAGAATTCATTGATGACCTCGAGAAATTCAGAAATGAGGTCTGACTGTACTTTTCAGGCAATCTTATACCTTCAACAACACAAATTTTATGTTACGGAATGGAAATTTGAAAAATAAATAATGAAATCAGATGGGAAAAACTCTTAGAAAGATATTTGGTCCTTTTTGTTTTGGTCGATAAGACGCGTATTAAGCGAGATAATCGCTGCACAAGGTGGAAAAGTCAGCGCTTTTATCACGAGGAGCGGCAGGAAGTATGCACTATGCAACCCGCTCCGCTGCTTCTTCGGGCCGCCCGCACAGTGCAGTGTCCAATGGACAAAAGTCCAAAATTCGACCATCAGGGATAGTGTTGGTGGACGATGGATTGTTTAGATAAACAACCGGAGAGCGCGTTGCAAGTGTTTTTTTACTTCAAAAGTGCCAAATGAGGGGAGGGGAAGGGGGGGAAGATAAGGCCGCCGCGCTACCTCAGCGCTGATACCTCAAAAGGTATGCGAGTCATTGTGACAGTGACAAGATTGTGGACCTACAGTCACGTGCATGGAGCAAAACTGCGGCTGATTTAGTATGCAGGTAAGTTATTCTTTACAAAAAAAAAATTAATTTGGTTTTTTTAAATCAATCTGGGGGGTCGAAAGCCCCCCTCTTTTTAGGAGTACCAAGCGTTGCTGTCTTATTTACACTAATTCAAATGTTTAGGCAAACATTTAAAAAATATATATAAATATATATGTACAGTTTTCACACATGTCATAGGAAATTTCCTCAGGATTCAGAATCCGTCGAGATATCTACCGAATACCTCCGATATTTTGAGATATCTTAAATTTACGGACCTCGGATCTAGCGTTTTTCCAAGTAAGATTTGCATGTGTCTCGTGCCATGCATAAGTCACTTAAACAGTGGCGTCGCGTGCAGTATGGCAATGCCGTATTCTGTCCATTTAAACGCACGAAAAAGGTTGATTTATAGGAGGTGCACAGTGCACTCTCTCGAATCGATATTTTGAATTGATTTAAATCGAATAGCAGCGTGGCCAGATTGCCCGCGACGCCACTGCACCTAAATGTTTAAAAATACGCCTGCATTTTTTCCCCCACAACTTTATCGACTTTTAAGAATCACAATGCTAGTTAAGTTTTGAAACCACGTATATAATTAGCGCATACGACCTCATAAAAGAGAATATTAGAATATTTAGATTTTAAGACTTTGCCGCATTAGTGTGAGAATCAACAAGTTGAAACTGTAATGAAGACTGAAGCTCAGAAAACATCAGACTTTTAGAAAGCAATGCTTTTATTTTGCGATTATTGCAACCCGATTGCATTGCTTTTGAGACCTGAGTTTCAATTGAGACCCCCCCCCCCCTAAATTGAGACTCAAAAATGATGCACATGTAGTAAATACATTGTTTTAAAACTTGGTTTCGGATAATTTCTTCATGATTAGATTCCTCTTGGACGTCCCGATTTGCTTTTTCCAATTCTTTATCTCTTTTATTATGTTTCTCCGATTTTTCATATATTTTGATTGTGTGATTACAGGTTTTACAAGTTTTGTGACCAATTTCTGTGGCTGTGATGAACAATGTTCCTCATTAATCTTTTTGTTTTTTTATTTGTTCTGATTTTTTTTTTTTTGAAATGTTTCTTTTTTGGTTTTTCAATTTCTATATGGTTATTGTAGTTTTTAGGAGATTGGTTTTTAATGAATAATGTTAATTTTTATAAGTTACTATTTAATTTTGTGACCTCAAAAGACCAAATTTATTTTTCATAAAGTTTACTTTTCGTTACCAAAAGTTCGTTTTAATTTTTATTTATATGTACAAAGTTTTTAATTAAACTGCCTCTTTATACAGCGAATTTTACCTTGGAAAAGGGGGACTTTCGCGGCCCCGTAGAATGACCGCCATTTCGAAAATTGTTAAGCTACGACTTTACGCTCGTTTCCGTTGTAATTCAAGGTACCATTGAAACAACAGTGTCCACAAAAAAGCACATTATGAGGATTTCAGTGGATCTTTTTGGTCAACCGATAAATTAAAAAATAATGGGGCCCAAACCCCCCTTTGGGTTTGACTAAAAAAATGTTGACCTCGTCGAACGATAGCACATATATCTGAGAACATCTCCACCAAATTTCACTTCTTTACGAGCCTCCGTTCATGAGTTATGAATTTTGTCCCTACCGCCCATAAGGTCACTGCACTGTGCGCCCGCCCGCCCGGCCGGTATAGTAAAAGCGCTGACTTTTCCACCTTATGCAGCGATTATCTCGCTTATTACGCGTCGTATCGACCAAAACAAGAGGGACCAAATATCTTTCTAAAAGTTTTTCCCATCCGATTTCATTATTTATTTTTCAAATTTCCATTCCGTAACATAAAATTTGTGTTGTTGAAGGTATAAGATTGCCTGAAAAGTACAGTCAGACCTCATTTCTGAATTTCTCGAGGTCATTAATGGATTCTACACGTTAAAGTACCTCGGGACACCAATTTTCATGACATTCGGTTCATAATTATGGTCGATATTCCAAAAAACCAACACAGGCAGGCAACCTGGGCCAACCAGGGGGGCATTTTCGGACACATGTTTATAGGAAAAATAAGTCTTATTTTGACCTCAAGAATACGTGCTAGAAAGGATGACATAAGTTTTAGAAACACCCTGAATATGATGAACAAACATTTACTTTTTCGTAGCACGTTATTGGTTTTGTTAAAATCGGTACACCTCATTCACCCCTTACATCCATCTTGATTGACTTTTTAAAGTACCAACACTGAGAAAAAAAGTGGCTGTTAAGACTATAAGAATAGAACCATAGTTGTTTTCCCCCTTATTTCAATCATAAGACCTATTGTCGCAATAGTTTGAACGCTTGAATCTACTCGAATTCCGATTGTCTCTATGAAATTCCGATCGCCTCTATGGGAAATGAAGCGCGGGAATATACTATCGGAACATTCATTGGAACAATCGGAAATTTTTCTCGAAAAAGCGATTAATTTAGTCACATTTTTTCAACTTTGGAATGCCAACAATATACAAGGTCTCACAAGAGGTGTACCTAAGACCTAAAATAATAGACGAACATTTTTGAAATTTTACATTCTTGGCATGACTATACTGCTGTTCACGGGAAAAAAGTACGGTATAATTACTTACACGCATAGGAGATTTTGGCGCCAGCAAGAAAGAATGTTAAAGTTTACATCAGACATTGGACATTGTAGAGAAAAGCAATCGATTAACCTAATTTGATACATTATAAATTGCATTTACCATACTATAGGATATTATGTGCAAATGTGCGCGCCAAAGGACAGTAATTAAAACGGTGGCTTTAGACTCTGAAGCGGAACTGTGAGATATTTTCAGGAATGATATAGATGGTTTAATCAGGAGTCCGAATGAGGCCATTTTTTTCCAGGAGGCCCCAAGGAAAAGGGAAGGAAAAGGAGGGAGCAAGCTCGAAATCATTAACTGCCCTTAGCTAATGAATGAAGCTATGGAAATGATCTTTTAGGCCAAAATACAGATCTTAACAAGGCATTTTGATTCATATGTGCATTAAACATGATTTAACAAGTTTTTGACCAATTCTATGGCTGTTTTTATGATTTTTCGAAACTCTTTCGCGTTGATCGACTTTAACAAAAAAAAATATGTCACATTCGGAAAACTCTCTATCATACATAAAAGTGTCTCACGATTTCACTCAAGTGCTAAAAACCATCATTTTGAATTCCCAATATCATTTGATCTTTTTCTCTGGAAGATTCAAAACGTATTACACCCAGGCAGATTTCACTGGCTTACCTTTCAAAGAGAATAGATAATATCGATGCACGTCTTCCATCATTTTCCATGATAAATGATCTTTGCAGTAGGCAACAAGCGGTCCATTTGTACTTCTCTTGGAAAATTTAGTCAAAAATCTTTTTGGACTGAGCTTTTTACCGCATGACCTGTTGGAGTGAAAATATACCTACCCGACTATAAATAGTTTTTTTTCGGAGCCCGGCGACAACGCATTAAAATGTTACACCATGATGGCGTGACGGTAAAATAAACAGAAAACACCCAAAAACAAAAACAAAAACAAAAAAGAGGAAAACACGGCTTCAGCTTGGCGTAATTTTCCAAGCAGTCAAATTGTTTCTCACACAAGCAGACAGCACCGCACACATTTTTAAATTTGAGGCGTACGCGGCAAAAAATAAAAATGCCGAGGTATTCTAAAATCAAAATTCAGATTTATATAGATCGGTTGAGGACCCCTTGGAACCTCCAAATCCTATAAATACCAATTGTTCACCTTTGCTCGTTAAGAGGGATAGCCTCAAAATGGTTGGAATTTGTGAAAGAGGAGAAAAATTATGTTTTACGCATGTGACCGCATTAAAATTATTGTTAGACTTGCTGGAAATTATGATGAAACATACTTCATTCATCAGATCTAAAGAAGTGGCCTTATTGAAGGAAAATGTCAGTCATTAGATTTTGAAAATGTATTTTACAGAGAAAAAGAGCGCCTTAAAGATAGGAAAAGTGGCGTTCCTTAAAAATTTGGGGGCTCCCGCAAACCTTAGGTATCGGGGGCCGGGCCCCTAAAATTTACAAAATAAATGAGGGGTCAATGAGGATACCCCCTTCATCATGCCTCCCTCCCGATCCCCGTTAAAAGGGGGTTTCGGATGGTCCTCCCCTCATCACATTTCACGCTGTTTTAGCTCTAAAACTCCATCCGAGCAATTCCCACGAAAGGAAATATCCGAATTTATTTTTTTGGCCGCCTTGTAAAAAGTGAGCACACCGAGAAAAATTCATACCAAAATTTTTCACAGCTAAGGCAAAAATAAATCTGTACTTTTCAATTCAAGTTTACACCATTTCATCCACGTGTTTGCGATTTTCACGGGACTGGCGAAAAACGAAACTTGCTTACGCAAATGTATTCATGTTAAAATCCGCCGACGATCCACTGAGGAATATTTAGACTTCTAGAGCTGGCCAAATCTAAATTTAAAATCAGCGCAAAAACAAAACCTGTTGCACTGCACGTTTTCGACTCTTCACTAACCCCCTAAGGACCAGGTGAGTTCAAAAGAACGCCACTTTCCCGCTTACATAGGGAAGGTAGTTTACTGTTCTTACTCGGAGGAGTTGGAATTACCGATACGACAAGTTGAAGGCGCTCGACTAAACCTTTATCTTGTGATTGCTTTCATCGATAGTCGCGTTTATCCGGAACGAAGACCGAAACAATGTAGAATTAACTACAAAGGAGAAAAACGAGAAAACTCGGGCTTGACCCTTAAAGGGTTAAGTGTAGGATTAAGTAACACACGCAATAGGTAAGTTATTTCAACGGATGCAGTGTCCAGACGTGTATGATCTGACCTTTGATCCATGTTATTTTATCCCAAGTTGATCCAGCGATGCGCTGCAGTGTTTATTTTTGTGTAAGAAAAACCGAAGGTAAATACTGTATTTCTAACCCAACAAGTTTTTATTTGACTGAGATTGGCCAATTTGGCATAGGTGGGTGGAAAAAGTCTGAGAAGCAGATTAATTTTTCTTTACTCTACTGGAAAAAAGTGATTATATAAGTTTGTGCACCCAATCGTAACAATAACTAAAGAGAACAACTAAAAACTCCTTACTACATGAATGTCAAACCTCTAGGGAAGCTTTTTGGCCTCATATGGCTCAAATTTTCCAACCGTGCGACGGTCTGATAAAATAATAAATCTACGTGAAACCATGCGCTTTCACAGTTTAATTATAAAAGCAGGAAAATAGAAATGTGAAAAAAAAAGAAGAAAAAAACGTCTCTAGCTACGTTGATTTTTACTGCGCACATAAATTTCCCAGAATCTGTGCTTATCAGCTCTGAAAAATTTGGCAAACTGATAGCCAACCGACCCTTTTGACTTTCATGGAAGCGTAAAATGCCATTCGAGAAAAATACGTGGTTTCCACATAGGTAATCGAAAGTTTTAGCACGTGTGGCCAATGGTACCATTTCGAGGAAAAATTAGATAATTTGACAGAGACAAAAATAGACTCAACTAAAAGCTTGCACTTGAAAGATGTCCCCCATACCAGCGAACAGTGGCGGATCCAGAAAATTTTTCTGGGGGGGGGACACGGAAAAAAAACTACGGTGAAAATAACCATACGAATGCCTGATTTTGGCACCTGCTAGATGTTATTATAATGTTAACCAGATGTATACTATGTTTTGACTAGGTGCTAGGTGATGTCACCTGATTGCATGTCGAATTTACTCAAAGTATCGGTAAATGCACCATACTTCTGGTCAAGTTTACCATAACATCTAGCAGGTGCCAAAATCAGGTATCTGTATGGTTATTTTCACTAATCTTTTTTTTTCCGTGGGGGAGGGCACGCCTGTGAAATGTTGAAATTTGAAGCGTTGGTGGAAGCAATTTCGGGCTATTTTCTATAGGAAACAGGCAAAATTTGAGGCTTCTGGGGGGGGGGGGAGGGGGCACGTGCCCCCGTGGATCCGCCACTGCCAGTGAAGAATGCGATGGGGACTATCGGAACAACTTCCAGCAGTTGCCCTCAATCAGTTGTTCTCTGTTGATTGATATACAAATACACAGCAAAAAATTCCTCGCGATTTCAATACTTTACAATAAAATCGTCACAAAACAATCATTCGGGGCTCAAGTTGCACTGAGAGAATTCTTTTTTTAATCCAAGGTGCATTTAGTTCGTGTTAAGGAAACTGAATATTGACTGAAAGGGGGAACTCCTTGAACCAGTGTTGCCAGATTGGGGTGAAAAAGCCTTACGTTTTACATTGATTTAAATGGGAACGATACGGCTTTTTACCCTCGATCTGGCAACACTGCCTTGAACCCAAGGAAAATGTCTGCTGCTACAAGTAAAAGATTCCTTCATGTGACAGTGATACTCCTTCATGAAATCATATGTTACCTACTTCGCGTAAGGAAAACTTCAGAAGTAAACGTCGTTGTTTTTAAATCTGGTGACGCCGCGCCGTATCCTAGGTTTCAACTTAGAGGAAAAGATGACGCATGAAGGAAGTATGCCTCCTGTTGAGAGCTGTGTGCGAATTGTCCTCTCCTGTTTTTTCTCCACTGTTATTCCTGTTATTTATGTTATATTCCTGTTGTTTTAAACGGTATTATACGCCTAATTTTATCTCTGGAAACCAAGCTCCATATATTTTATTCTGTTCTTTGTAAGTATTTTCAACATTTGCCGTGAATGGCATCATATTCATCTAACCTCGATTAGAATCATATAAAAATATTCTCCAAGGTCTGAAAGGGTTAAGCGAGATAGTTGCTGAACAATGTGGAAAAGTCAGCGCCTTTACTATTGCGGGCAGCTCGAAGAAGCAGCGGAGTGGCGGGTTGCATACTTACTGCCGCTCACAATAGTATAAAAGCGCTGACTTTTCCATGTTGTGCAGCAATTATCTAGCTTAAAATCCGACGTATCGAAAAATGCTAGAGCTTAAAAAGCTTTCTAAGAGTTTTTCCCATTTCATTTTAGTAATCATTTCTCAAAATTTTAATCCGTAACATAAATCTATTCCATGGGCGGACTGGGAAGAAAAAGCCCAGGGTGCTGGGGCCCGGGATTTGGGGAAAGGGGCCCGCATAAGGTACTGGCTTAGAGGGGAGGGGAGCGGAAATGGAGGGGCCCCGGGTTGCTGCAGCACCTCCGCACCCCGGCCCAGTCCGCCCCTGAATGCCGTAGGGACAATATTGCCTGAATGGTACAGTCAGACTTAATTTCTGAATTTCTCAAGGTCATTATTCGATTCTCCATGTAAACTTACTTCGGGATAACAATTTTCAGGACATTTATTTTCGGGGTATTCTTTATTCCAAAAAGACCACACATTTTTTAAATTTTTGGAGGACTTTAGCTCGAAAGAAGGGCATTTTCGGACTCATGTTCATGGCAAAAAAGTAATATTTCAGCCTCAAATATGTGCTCCAGAAGTTTGGCACAAGATATTCGTTACACCTATAACAAAGATCATATATTTTGCCTTGCGTGCAGTAATTTTTTTTTTCCGGAGTCTCAACAAAACACCGAAAACATGGACCATACATGGACCGAAACATGGACCGTTGACTGATGAGCAAAGTTGTTGAGCTTTTTGCCTAATGAGCCCGAGGCACCGAAGTTGCATCAGTCAAGGTATGGTCCATGTTGGATGGTGCTCCCTCATACTCCCTATGTTAATTCCTGTTGAGTTCCGAAAAAAAAGTCAGCCATCGCGCTCACGGCTAGGGTGTGGTCTCTGGTACACCCTAGTAGTCGGAAGTACAACTCAATTTTCCCATTTGTTTATATTGAAAAACTACAATCGTCAGTTGCCACGTCTCGCACAGTGTGGGATATGACCGAAATAGCGAGACAAAAGTCTTCCCTCCCTTCTTCATGATTAAAATTGTAGTCCTGGGGGTTTTTTAGGTCGCTGATTTCGAATATGAAGTCGGATTTTTAAAATTCTAACGTCTAACATGGTTTTGATAAAAGTATTTAAACAATTATGGTCTGTCACTTCTCAGTGAGACATTATTTTTTTACAAGAGCTGTTTTTTCCGACCGAAACTAAAAAAATTGCGTAAAAATCTGTCTTTCAAATTATTTTCGAGAAGAAAAATAAAAAAAACTTTCAAATAACTTTTGATAGAATAAAATAAAAAATGCATTAAATTGTATTGAAATAATTTCATCAGTGGCGAAACGTGCAATGTGGCAACACTGGCTTTCTCCATTTAAATAAGTGCAAAACAATCGATTTTCCCCGAAACAATTGATTCCTTAAAGAAACGATTATTTTAAATCGATTCGGTGATAGGTGAAAATGTCCAATCATAATTGTCCAATACAAAAATGTCCAAGCGTACAAAAAGTCCAGTGTACGTAAATGTCCAAATGTAAAAAAAAGTCCATTGTACGTAAATGTTCTATTTGAAATTTTGTCCAAGAACATAATTCACTCCTTTTGAGAAAATGTCCAATTACCTTAAAAGCATACTTACTGTGATAAAAATGCTTTACTAATGATAATTTGAAAAGTTTTGTCATAGTATGCTTTCAAGGTATACAATTGGACATTTTCTAAAAAAAAAGTTATTATGTTCATTGGACAATGGGGCTCTTGCAAACTTTTGCTATAGGGGATTGGAGAGTTGATTCTTGCATAAAAACCTGTAAAAATGACGATGAGTACACTGAAAAATCACGAAATTCACTCTCAGAATCGGGCTTAATGGCGAAGAGACGCAGGTATGATGGGAGGTTCCTGTCTAAATTGAGACATATCTCTGTGTTTCCGTAGAGAAAGTGACATAATAGACAGAAATCTCTCATGATATACCTGTGTCGAGCCGCCATTACCATCTTGCCGTTATAGCAGTTATATGTATGTGAGTTTATTACTTAATGAATTTTAGACTTTATTTGTGTGATTTTCGTGATTTTTGCTGGTCTTTACAAAAGATTGGACTATTTTTTGCTTATAGAAAAAGTTTGCAAGAGCTCCATCGGACATATTTCAATTAGGACATTAATGTACATTGGACCTTTTTTACGCTTGGACATTTTTGTATTGGACAATTATGATTGGACATTTTCACCTATCACCATCGATTCAAATGGAGAAATGCCGCTGAAAAAATTTTCGAGGCGGGGATCGAACCCAAGATTATAGCGTGCAAGTCCAGTACGTATCCACTAGAGTAGCACGCAAGTATGCGGGGGGGAGGGGGGGCACGTGCGACGAGTATAATAAAAACAGCGCCTCTTATTAGACAGTGAGACAGCGTGTGGGAGAAAAACATCGTCAAAATGGAGTGGAACGCAGTTACTAAAATGAAGATATCTCAAAAAGTAGCAATAAAACTTTCGATGGATTTTCTCTCTGAGATACAGGCTTTCATATTATCTAATAAAAATGAGGTTTCGCGGAAAAATTACGTCTACAAACCATCACTGTTTCAGCTTGAAAAAAAAAACTTTAAATAAGGTCTACAATGAAAATTAATGTGTCAAAACGCATCTACATACCTTCGTTTACAATTATCATTCAATAGTTGAATCGTTTTTTGCACTTTATTAGACTGTAAATTGAAAGAAACTATTCAGCGTTATAACAATGGCTTCCAACTGTTTACATCAATACCACAATCAAGGGTAGATTTCAAGCTCTGTAACTATTTACCTCATCATAAAATCGCAATAATGATGCATATACTCGTAATCAGCATACTCTCAGCTATCATTTAAGACAAATTTTACCTCATTTTGTTCACATTGATTTTTCGACTTTTGTCGAGCTATTTCGGCCATATCCCACTTTGTGCGTCTCCCCTGTGGAGTTTTGCTACTGTGTAGATGAGTATACTGTGGATATGACGAGGAGCGACGAGATCACATCCCTGTCATCCTCTCGCAGTCGACCCATCGACAGGGATGACAGTCAAAAGTGCAATAAATTCCACGTAAAGTCTAATAACCGTTCAAGCAGCCCAGTTGAGTTCTGTCGCACGAAAAGCGTTCGCTCACAAAAAATGCACGCGGTGCATTGCATCGTATCATGTATACTCAAAGATTGTGTGATTGTGTGCGCATGTCATAAACCTTGCCTGGCCTAGAAGTAGGGATCCCGATTCACGACGGAAGAATCAGTTCAATGAGTCGATTCTCTCCGAAGAAAATCGATCCGATTCAAAAATCGGCTCCCAAGAATCGATTCCGATTCTTTTTTCCGACTGCGCAAATTGAATCGGTTTTAACGATCGTCCACTCCTAATCTGATCTCCTGCCAGAATCGCCACCGCCACCTGGCGATCTTCCAATGTGATGATACCCGATTCCCGCCGATTCTTTTCAGAATCGAATCGTCACGTGACGATTCACTGCTGTAATGAACTGTGCTACCAGCTGCTGCCAATTCTCCTGATATTGATTCACAACAGTGATCAACCCCGATTTCATTCACCATTGTTCAAGATTTTCAAAAATTTCAAAAATTTCCTTGCTCGATTTATTAAATTCCGGTAATTTTTGAGCTAAAAGGTCGAAGGCAAGGGTGCTCGCCGAGAATCTAAAAGTTCGATCTTTTTCATGAGTTTAAACAGGCAAAATACAACGTCGTCAAATGGCAACCTACGCCATACTGATCATCAAGTACACCTTCTAATTGAAGATCTTGCCAAGAGAAGGGCGTCTAGGAAAATTTTTAGATCTGAAAAAAAACGCGTTTCAATGTGACAAAGTGGGTTTTTGATTATTAACGGCAGGAAATGGATGAAACCAAACTTTAGTTTTATTAATTTTCTACATAAGTGTGTCGAAAACTACTGTGAGACTTTCAAACGCGATCTAAGCCTTCCCGCTTATCTTTCGACTGGACAATGTCAGGTGGACATTTTTCGAATGCAGATAATTCTTCACGTTTCTTCTTCACGACCACGACGAATCCTAGGGCGGCACAGGGGCGTAGTTACTTTGGGGTCGGGGGGGGGGGGGGGGTTATCTAAAAAATTAGAAAATCTAATGTGAAAAAAAAAAATCAGTAATAATTTAAAGAAAAATAAAATAATTGTAAAACGATAAACAAAATAAAAAACACTGCTAACAGGCATGAAATATGTTTTTACTTTTGGTGATTAAACGGAGTGCATCGAGAGGGGGTTCCGTTCAGAGGGTCATTCTTTCCTTTTTTTCCATTATTAAACATGTTTTAAGATGTTGGTATTATTTGAATTTACGAGTAGCAAAACTAAAACTGTTAGATAAGTTTTTTTTTCTGTTTAGATCAGTGTTTTTTTATGGCAAAGGTAGGTTAGGTAGGTATACATAAAACTTGGCTTTGCGTGCCTGTATATATACTCATCATTTGCGAGGTTGAGAGAGCCTGAAATCACTTAGAGTGGTTAAATTGGCAAAATTTCCCGGGGAGGACCCCCCCCCCTCAGCTGGGAAGTGTTTCCCCAGACCCCCCTCCCGTGAGGTTTCCAAACTTGGCCCCCTCGACTAATTTACTAGGTATGCCTAGCTCCTCGTCCCACTAAAGCGGCGAAATCCACCAAATTTAAATCTTGGCCCCAAAAATAAATCAGCTATTTCTTTTTTCTTCTGATCTTCAGTAAGCTTGCAGTGCTTGGTGTCAGTATCAGTGGCGTCGCGTCCATTGATTTTTGTCTTGTTGTCTTGTCTGTTGTGAGAGTTTGAGAGTTTTCTTCCTTGAGGGGTACTTCATACCCCCCAAACACCCCGGAAATATGTGCACTACTTGTTAGAAATCCACGCGACGCCACTGGTCAGTATCACTGGAACTTTCTGAAGAGCTACTGTCGTCAGGATCACTGGGACTTTCTGAAGAGCTACCGTCGTCAGTATCACTGGAGGGCTCATTTCCATTATATCTGGTGTCAGTTGTTTCAACAGGATGTTGAAGCCAATAATCTTTTCCCGACCCATCTTGCAATCTAAAGAGCTGTATTCAAAATGAGGCTTTTTGGCCCAAGAAAGAAAACCTTTCAAATTTTCAGGGTCGATAGAGCTACTCGAGAGCTTTCTGAAAGTGGCCAGTTTTTTGTTCTAGCCCTCTTGGAAGAGGAGGGGCGGGGGGTCAAAGTTGGAACCTTGAACCTCCCGTAACTTTTTAACAAGTTGACCAATTTGAATGCGGTTTTTTTTAAAATGTAGCTTTTTTAATGTTCTTTCGATTCATGTGCCACACTTAACCTTTTGAGGAATTTTAAGACAATTTTTTTCGATTTTTTCGATTTTTGAAATTCCCAAATTTTTGTTTTTTGCATTTTTGAACCGGGGCAAACGCACTGAGGGTAACAAATACCAGTCTGGATTAAAGCTCTTTAAATTTGCTTTCAATCAGTTCAAACCGCGTGTTGGGGAAACGTTTCGTTCAAAAGTTATAAGCACGTAAAGTTGACGCGGAACCGAGTGCGGCGTGCTCCGGACCCGCGTTTTTGACTTAAGGTCGGCCGCTCCTCTCCAACTGGAAAGGAATAATAAATATTCTGGCTTAACGCGATTAATACCAATACTCAACCCATTTTAAACTAATAAACAAGTGTTTTCAACGGTCTTTCATCATGTTTCCAACTTTTAAAGCCCAAAAAGGAGGCCCAAAAAAACCTGCTTTGTAGTCGTTGGCGGTAGCGTTGCGTGCAATCTTTCAACGCATCATTTTGTCCATTGAAACCCATGAAAAAGGTCGAACTATTGGAGGTGCACAGTGCACTCCCTTGATTCGATATTTATTACATTATTACACTCCGATTTATTTGCGAGGAATAAAGCTTTTTTTGTTTTATGATAGCAATAACGAAAAAAAAAAAAAACCATAAGAAAAAACTTTTTCACTCTTATTGTTAGGTTTTTTCTCTAGAGAATAACAACATCCGCGACATTTTTGGGGAGACAAATTAACTGAGGTTTCCATGGTGAAACAAGCACGACCCAAAACATTGCACTGAAGATGGGTTTTCCGTGTTTCAAGAAAATGATTGCAATCAGCTATCGCGGGGCAATCGTGCTTGTTTCGCCATGGAAACCTCAGTTAATTTGTCTCCCCAAAAATGTCGCGGATGTTGTTATTCTCTAGAGAAAAAACCTAACAACAAGAGTGAAAAAGTTTTTTCTTATGGTTTTTTTTTTTTTTTCGTTATTGCTATCATAAAACAAAAAAAGCTTTATTCCTCGCAAATAAATCGGAGTGTAATAATGTAATAAATATCGAATCAAGGGAGTGCACTGTGCACCTCCAATAGTTCGACCTTTTTCATGGGTTTCAATGGACAAAATGATGCGTTGAAAGATTGCACGCAACGCTACCGCCAACGACTACAAAGCAGGTTTTTTTGGGCCTCCTTTTTGGGCTTTAAAAGTTGGAAACATGATGAAAGACCGTTGAAAACACTTGTTTATTAGTTTAAAATGGGTTGAGTATTGGTATTAATCGCGTTAAGCCAGAATATTTATTATTCCTTTCCAGTTGGAGAGGAGCGGCCGACCTTAAGTCAAAAACGCGGGTCCGGAGCACGCCGCACTCGGTTCCGCGTCAACTTTACGTGCTTATAACTTTTGAACGAAACGTTTCCCCAACACGCGGTTTGAACTGATTGAAAGCAAATTTAAAGAGCTTTAATCCAGACTGGTATTTGTTACCCTCAGTGCGTTTGCCCCGGTTCAAAAATGCAAAAAACAAAAATTTGGGAATTTCAAAAATCGAAAAAATCGAAAAAAATTGTCTTAAAATTCCTCAAAAGGTTAAGTGTGGCACATGAATCGAAAGAACATTAAAAAAGCTACATTTTAAAAAAAACCGCATTCAAATTGGTCAACTTGTTAAAAAGTTACGGGAGGTTCAAGGTTCCAACTTTGACCCCCCGCCCCTCCTCTTCCAAGAGGGCTAGAACAAAAAACTGGCCACTTTCAGAAAGCTCTCGAGTAGCTCTATCGACCCTGAAAATTTGAAAGGTTTTCTTTCTTGGGCCAAAAAGCCTCATTTTGAATACAGCTCTTTAGACGAATTGACTTTGGTTTCAGCATTGATAGGCACGTGCAAGGGACAGTCAAGAGAGATAGGACGATAAGTAGGATCGTACCTAGATCCGTAAGTCTTGCCGTAACGTAAATAATCGACGTAATGCCTACAATTGCATGCATGTAGTCGATAAGGAAGTATTAGATTTGCCATCCTCTTGGCGAGAATTATCGATTGCTCCACATCAAGCAATTTCCGTCCCCATTTAGGAGGGTCTCTCTTGATCCTCGCATGGGGTAAAAATTCGTGGTACTCAGATTTTTTCCTCAAAACGGGAACGGTTTTACCATCGAAATACTCGTGCTTCCTGAGGTCGAAGAAAAGGTCTGAGGAGACAGCAAACATTGAGTGATACGGTGGAAGAGCATACTCCAAATCACGTCCATAAAGCAACGATGCAGACATGAGGTAGACTCCGCCAGTCTTCACTTTTATCGTCCTTAACGACGATCCGAAACATAATCCCCTCACAGGATGTGTCAAGAGGAAGAGGAAACTGAAAACTAGACAAATATTTGTGAAAGCTCCATGTTCATGATAATAATAAAAAAAATTATACATTGGCCGTAAATATCGGCAAAAATAATAAACATAGTCTAGCCAGGTCCCCGGACGTTTGCCCTAAAACTTTTGATCTACTAACAGATAACCTACTAGTTTTTTACCTAATTAATGTTGCCCTAACGATTTTCACCTAAAACGCATTTTACCTCAAACACCTTTTTACCTAAACTCTTTAAGGCAAAAAGCCTCATAAAGCCATTTTCAGCAGGAAGGAGAGCCGCAGATACCTTTTCACAGTAGAGGCTGTAATTGTATCCTACTGCCCTTAAACAATAATGAAGTCTGTCCTCGTCACAAATCTTGACATGTTTTTTTTTACCTTTTGCAGATTTGACAAATTCCGCCATTGTTAAAAAGTGAACAAAAGAACAAAACGAACAAAACCAGGGCACACAGTAATTTTGATTATAACAGAGCAATGAATAATTTTGGCAGGAACGAGATTTTGTCAGAAAAATTTTCATTTCATAATAGGTTAGGTATGAAAATTATTTACAGTTTACACTCTTTCCTCTCTATTGCAATAAGTTCAGGAGAAGGAAGCGTACATGCCAGGTGAAATTTTAGGCAAAGAAACAGTTAGATAAAATAAACTTTAGATCAAATTGTGTAGGGCAACTGTTTTTAGACAAAAAACCTGTAGGTAATCTGCGTTTAGGTCAAATACTTTAGGACAAGTGACCCGGATCGTCTAGCCATAAATCTGGGCTCTCGGTTTTGTTTCAAATAACTCGAAAACGGTTGAATACAAGTATATAAACTTTATATATTCTGAAAGTAAACAAAAAATGCTACAAAAAAGTACCAAAGTGGCAACTATAGGTTGCGTGTTGTTTCCGCAAAAGAGCGGTAAACAGAGCAACCTCGATAGGTCGTTTGTGATTTTGGATTGGGTTTAATTTTAATTGAAGGTTTCTCAACGGCTAAAAATGCTAAAATAAAAAATAAGTCATGTGAAAATTACCATAAAATGTGTGTTTATTAATGAAAAAAGTTCCATACCAATTTTGAGACGTCCTTTTTCAAAATGGCCCCCTTTTGCCGCAACACACTGTTTCAGGCGATTCGGAAATTCATCAATTGCATTCCGGATGGTTTGCAGAGGTATCAATTGGCAGCAGCTTGGCTTGGAGGATGTTATTTGCTTTTTGGCCGATGTTATGGTCAAGACACCAAGACATATCTCTTGAAATTATATGACAATGATGCTGGAAAAGTGTTACCAGCTTTTACCTGAGGCTACACGCGGGCCTCCTTCAAAATACTATATCAGAAGTCCTGTTCAATGCGCGCCAATCACAAACGTCCGACGGCTTATCGGGGTTGCTCTGTTTGCCGCTCTTTTGCGGAGACTTCGCTTAACCCATTGTTGCGACTTTGGCATTGTTTTGTAACTTTTTTGGTCTACTTTTAGAATATATGTATAGTGTTCATACACTTTTATTCAACCGTTTTCGAGTTATTTGAAAGAAATTGAGAGCCCAGACTTATGGCCAGACTATGTACAGTTAGAGTCTCTATATACGAGGGTTGTTCAAAAAGTAAGTTCACAAATCCCATAACTTTTGATTTTCTATAGATAGAATAAATCGCTTAATAGCATGTTGTGCGTCATACTCACCGCCTTAAAATGAGCAACAGTTCATCAAACGCACACAGAATTGCCGGGAATTGCCATTTTTCCGAGCTCACATACCGTCAGCGCAGGTCCAAAATTTTGGATGGCTGGATCGGTGCACTGCTTCCGCTCATATCACCCAAGACTTGCTTCAGAGCTTCAAATGGGACATTTTCCCACATCCTGCATATTCCTCTGACCTAGCACCGAGTGATTATCATATTTTCCCTTGCATGAAGTCGGGTTTTGAAGGCCAAAGCTTCGAAAGTGGCCAAGAAGTTGCTGAGGCGATCAGAACTTGGATGAGGAACGAGGATCTAGATTTTAATGCCGCAGGCATCAGAAAGCTATTGCCACGGTATGAAAGATGCTTAATGAAAGGTGGAGATTACGTGGCAAAATAAGGTATGAGTTCTGTTGGGTGCATTTTTGTTGGATAAAAATATAAACTTCCATGTGTTCATGGTTTGAAACATTTGTTTGTTACTTTCTCGCTCCCCCCTAAGGAGAGAAAGTATTGTCATCATGAAAAATTTCGAAGTTGGGGTTTTTCCGTATCTTGGCATTTCAGGTCCCCCTGAACTCAAAAATCATATTCCCAAAAAATGCCTGTCCGTCCGTCAGTCCGTCCGTCCGTCCGTCTGTCTGTGGTACATCATAACTTCTGACCTATGGGTCCATTTGCATCCAAATTTGGCATGAGGGGTTCTTTCTGATAGTGCTAGAGGCATTAACTTTTTGTTTTTACTTGAAATTGAATTTGAAGGTTGTTAGGGGGGGTTTACCCCTAAAATAAGGTACAAATTGAAATTCCTAAAAAATAAGTCTCAGGATTTCCTTGAAACTGGGTGAAAATATGCTCCTAAGACAGACAAATCGAATGGCACTATTCGTTTTCTCGAGAAAACTCAAATAAGGGTAGTTATGAAAGAGGTGGGTGGGAGAAATGGGGAAAAATACCGGTTTCCGAGACCACCGCCGTGAGAATTTTCTTGAAACTTGGAAAAAATATGCTCCTAAGATAGACAAATGGAATGGCAGCATTGATTTGTCCAAGAAAAACCAAATAAGGGTAGTAATAGGAGAGAGGGGTGGGGTGGACAGGTAAAACTTCAATTTTTGAGAGCACCACTTAGAGGTTTGTATTCAGTGGTGTCGTCTGCAATCTGGCATAGCTGCATTTGGTCCATTTCCACCTATGCAAAGGTCAGACTAAGAGTACACAGTGCACTGCACCTAATCGATATTTTACATGAGTTCCAATGGAGCAAATTCAGCGATGCCAAATTTCAATTGTTAACACTGAATTATGTAAAAAATCATAAATGTACTCACTGTTCTGATTCCAATAGTAGTGTTTGACAAGTAAAGATTTTGATACTAGAGCCGTAATTATGCAGCTCCAAATGAGAAAACATTGAAACCCTGGTTAAGAATTACTGCGTGTTTTTCTTGCTTGGAACTACCACAATAAAGGGGGGAAGCTGCCTATATGGCACACATTTAAATTTTGTAGAAGAGTAAAATTAAATACCACTTTTAAAAAAAAAACTGTCGGACCATCGGTCAATGATAAGATTTTGATGTTTGACCGGTGAAATTAGATTCAAAGAAAACGAGGTCACTGATGAGGGAACACTAACACACAAACACACGCACACGTTATCACTCAAAATAAGGCTGCTTTGAGATAGCAAAAATCCATGTTGACAATGGAGATTCTGTGGTGCACTAGAACTAACTTATTTTCAGAAGTTAAGTAAATGTACCAAAAGAGAAAATTGGAGTTTTGACAGACACTATGGGAGATAAACTTAAAGATGACCAAACTCTTCATATTATTATTAGATTTAAACACTAACTACTTAATGGTTAGGCCCTAACCTATCAGCTTCTTCTCAGAATTGTAAACACGGACAAGAAGGAAGAATTGGTTGTGTGCATTGAATCGAGAGGGGGCGACGAGCACCATAGAATAAAGATTACATCGTAATAGAAGCGTCACTTCCATAAGGCTCTGTATAAACTCCTTTCGTTGACCTTGAAATAAAACGAAGTTGACCTTGAAATAAAACGAAGTTCTGATAGAAGATTCGGCGATAGTATCGCTTCTATTACATCTTTATTCTATGACGAGCACTGACTGAACTGGGATGAGTGAAATGTATGGCTAAGGGGAATCAGGGGACCAGGGGTTCTCCCTCCTCCTCGAGAATCGCGGCAAGTCCATGATGCCTCAGCAAGTGTCAGGTATTTCAGGGAACAAATCTGTTTCCAGGGAACACCCCTCAAGATACATTCGCCCAACTCTCGAAGAAATGGTCTTTTCAGTTATCTGGTGGTGGGCGAACACTCACTCAACTGCATCACATGGAACTCACACAACTGCTTCGCCGGAAAAACCGTTTTGTTGAGACCAGAAATACGCTTCACACGACATCTATTCTATCAAGCGCAAATAACCACTGAATTAAAGGTTGTGGGTTTGAATCCCTGTCTGATTATTTTCATGGTCACAGATCTCGTCATCCAGAGTCTACCTTCTTGTTTCATCCCCTTTTTGAATAATTAGGATCGCCACATTTCCTTTGCAAGTATAGTTTCTTTCCTCTTGTACCGCAGATGCCTTTTTACTTTAGTAAAGCTAAGTTGATTTTGGAAGTCATCATCTTTCTGGTTCTGGGCAGTGGCGTAGCCGGGGGGGTCTAGGGGGTTCTGGACCCTCCCTCCCCTATGACACCAAAATTTGTCCTAAAAATAGGTCGTTTTTTGCGTTTTCAGACAAATTTTAGCAAATTAGTATCTTTGGACCCCCCCCCCCCCTTTGACAATTTTTGGACCCAGGACTCCCCTAGAAAAATTCCTGGGTACGCCATTGGTTCTGGGTTATCTACTCTCAGCACTATTGTTGAACCGAAATATGAATAAGCTTAATTAATAATCTTGTACACCCCTATGCTGTAAAGTATAGGAAACATGGAGCGAGAAAGTCGCGTTAGGGTACCCGCAACATATTGCGCCCCTGCCCCAATATGATGGCGATTAGCGCCGTAGCCCGCGCGAAGCGCTAGGGGGATCGGGGCTGAAGCCCCCAAAAATCGGCGCGAAGCACCGATTTTTTTTTTCTCCGACGTGACAATGCTTTATGATTGAAAAACGTATAATTTTAGACCCGCGCGGACGGTATGTGAGCTCGGAAAATGGCGATTCCAGGTGATTCCGTAAGCAAAATTTGATGAACTAAAGCTCATTTTAAAGCTGAAAGTATTACGCACAAAATGCTAAATGCAAAATGTCGGCAAATGATATTTTAGAAGCTTACCTTTAAAAGAGAAAAGAGAATATCGATGAACGTCCTGCATCACTTAAAATTATTCATGATTTTTGAAACAGCAAAACTTGGTCCATTTAAAGTTCTGTTGGGATATTTAGACAACATTCTTTGCGCTGGGCCTCTGCCGCACTTCACTACCTATACCGGTGCTGAATAAAGCCAAATATTTATGTTTTTTTCAGACGATGCAAAGTTATACGTCATGTTGCGTGACGATGGGGGGGGGGAACAAAAAAAAACAAAAACAAAAAAACAAAAAAAACAAAAAACAAAAAAAAAAACAAAAACAAAAAAAACAAGCTGGAGCACCCAACACGGATGTGTTGGAAGAGCGTGCCCAACATCTGAGTAATGTATAACGGAAAACGAACATTTTTGGGTGGCATTGATAGAAGTGCACGATGTGCCCTGTAATTCCAGAGTATGTTGTTGTCCTGGTTTGCGAAGCGCGTGAGCTCTGATTCGAATCCTGCACCTGCCTAACAATTTTTGCGGTAATTTTTTTCCCAATTTACGAAAATGCTTTAATGATAACTGTTAACTGTGCGCACCTTTATTAATATCTAGGCCAGTGGCGAGGCGTGCAATTTGGCAACGTTCCTTTTTTCCCCTTTAAACACATTAGAAAGGTCGAAACATCTGGTCATCGCCGATTACCGAAGCATTCGATTCTTTCAGTGAGTTTAAAGGGAGGAAGTACATCGTTGTCAAAGGGGTTCATTCAAAATCGGCATTTTTCGCCCACTGCTTGTTTTTGACGAAACTTTGGGGATAGATTAGGGTTACTATTGTAACGGTTCGCCGGGGGCTGGCGTAGTTTATCGTAGCTTTGGTAGAGTAGGTAACGGATTGGTTAAGTGATAAGAACGAACTTGAGTTTAACGTTAAAATTACACTTTTATTCCCGATTAACATACGAAACTTATGACTAAATCCTCCCTGAATTCCTTGATTCTCATTTTATCCATATTATGATATGACCCTTACTTCCGGATCCCGTAATTAATCCTCCCTGCAATTATGCATTAACCTAATCTCCCGATTAAGACTTCCCTGAATTCTGATTATGACTTCAGCTTAAGACTTGGACTCCTCTCACGTTGGGCAGACTCCGACGCGCGACGGCGATCACTGAAAAGACGCCATTGCTATCGTTTACACTGCTTATATCGAACGCGCTCATTGACCCGGCCGCCAAAGTTAGATCTCGCGCCGGCTTGACAGCCGAAACCTAACCTCGGTGCATCAAAGCTAATGCGCGCGTGAAACATAAACACAATGCGAAAACCGCGCTTTCTGACGCACGGAGCTCTTTTCACCTGCATGATCTACCTTGAAAATCCACAGAACAACACGAAACTAAGATTCCCCGAAATTCGCGAAGAATGCGAATTCTCGCTACCCAAAATGACGGCTCCGCCACTGATTCCATGACACTATTAGTAGTGGATCCTGAAATTTTTGCGACCTAAAACCAATTTTTAGAGGGGGGGCGGGGGGTCAAAGTTGAAACCTTCAAACTCAAATATCTCGGTAACGAACAAAGTTTTTGAAATGTGGTTTGCGCGAAAAAATAAAATTTCCTTTCTTGTGACTACCCGAATGTTCCACAAAATCCTAAACAAACACTTGCAATTTGCAATTTTTTTTATTTTCAGGCTCAAAATGTTTTACAAATTTTGAAATTCTGAAAAAAACGCACTCTTCGATTTTATTCTCTATAAGATATGATATTCTCTAGAAAATTTGCTACAATTTAGTCCAAACCGCATGTTAAGAAACCTTTTCATTTCTGAGTTATGCATTTTTAAAGTTTCAAAAATCGCAATTTTAGCGTTCTCAGTGACAGCGACGAAACCTAAAAAAAGAATTTCTCCGCTTCTAATCAACAAAACTTGATGAAAATTGGGTTTTGGGGGTTTTGAAGGTCGTAGAATTCAATTTTGCTATCAGATTTGAAGAATTTTGAAATCCAAGATAGCTGCAAACCCATCTACTAGGTAGCCTTATTGAAAACTTCATTGAAAGGAGCGATTACAACGAAGCTGAATTGTAAAAATATTGTAAACAAAACAACAGTCCTATCGTGGCACGCTTGACCAATACATAAATTGTATTGGAGTTCGCCCCAGCTTGATTGTTGTTGTTGTTTTTTTCCCACGGACATTTCAAGGCAGCGTGTATCGTGAGAGTACCAGCTCACACGAACGTGTTTTTCTTTTAACGTCCATAGGCATTTAGTGTATTAGAGAAGGATAGGAAGAGGATTTCACGAGAGGATGTCGCCAAAGGCGGATGCAGCAATGTGGCAACTGTGTATTATTTCCATTTGAATGTATGAAACTATCGATTAGTAAAAGAGCCGCGGCCCCTGTTAAGAATCGATTCTTTCTCATTTGTTCAAATGGGATGAATTCATGGTTGCCTATAATTGCTGGATCCACCCATGATGAATTTCGCCCCAAACTCCATCCTCTTCCAGCAAACGTATTCAAATAATTACAGAAAGAGAGGGAGTCACGCTTGTTTCAAGAGGCATTTATGCAGTTTAGCTTTGTGACTTCTAGGAAAAAACTAGAATTGCTATACATATACATGCAAAGGTGGTTACCCGAAATTTCAAATTAAGTTTTCTCTGCGAGGAATGAGTTTCAGACTTTTTTAGTGGTCTCATCGTACACATGAGGTTAATCACAAAACTCACCATCGAATAGTTTTTGTCTCGTTTAAACGCAACCAGTGGCGTATAGTATGAAAAACTGAAAAAAAAGTTCTGGCTCTCCCGCTAGGGCGCAGGGGCGTAGTTACTTTGGGGTGGGGGGGGTCTATAAAATTGGAAAATCTAATGTTGAAAAAATAAAAAAATCAGTAATAATTTAAAAAAAAAAAATAATTGTAAAACAAAAAACAAAATGAAAAACACTGTTAACAGGCATGAAATGTTTTTACTTTTGGTGAGTAAACGGAGTGCATCGACGAGAGGGGGCCAGGGGGGTCCGTTCAGAGGGTCATTCTTTCCTTTTTTTCCATTATTAAATTTCCTGTTTTAAGACGTTAGTATTATTTGAATTTACGAGTATCAAAACTAAAACTGTTAGATTAGTTTTTTTTTCTGTTTAGATCAGTGTTTTTTTTTACGGCAAAGGTAGGTTAGGTAGGTATACATAAAACTTGGCTTCGCGTGCGTGTTTAAATACTCATCATTTGCGAGGTGGAGAGAGCCTGAAATCACTTAGAGTGGTTAAATTGGCAAAATTTCCCGGGGAGGACCCCCCCCCCCTCAGCTGGGAGGTGTTTCCCCAGACCCCCCTCCCGTGAGGTTTCCAAACTTTGCCCCCTCGACTAATTTACTACGTATGCCTAGCTCCTCGTCCCACTAAAGCGGCGAAATCCACCAAATTTAAATCTTGGCGCCAAAAATAAATCAGCTATTTCTTTTTTCTTCTGATCTTCAGTAAGCTTGCAGTGCTTGGTGTCAGTATCGCTGGAACTTTCTGAAGATCTGCTGTCGTCAGTATCACTGGAACTTTCTGAAGAGCTACTGTCGTCAGAATCACTGGAGGGCTCCTTTTCATTATATCTGGTGTCAGTTGTTTCAACAGGATCTTGAGGCCAATATTTCTTTCCCGACCCATCTTGCAATCTAAATTTAAACGAATTGACTTTGGTTTCAGCATTGATAGGCTTGTGCAAGGGACAGTCACGAGAGATCGGACGATAAGTAGGATCGTACCAAGATCCGTAAGTCTTGCCGTAACGTAAATAATCGACGTAATGCCTACAATTGCATGCATGTAGTCGATAAGGAAGTATTAGATTGGCCATCCTCTTGGCGAGAATTATCGATTGTTCCACATCAAGCAATTTCCGTCCCCATTTAGGAGGGTCTCTCTTGATCCTCGCATGGGGTAAAAATTCGTGGTACTCAGATTTTTCCATCAAAACGGGAACGGTTTTACCATCTAAATAATCGTGCTTCCTGACGTCGAAGAAAAGGTCTGAGGAGACAGCAAACATTGAGTGATACGGTGGAAGAGCATACTCCAAATCATGTCCATAAAGCAACGATGCAGACATGAGGTAGACTCCGCCAGTCTTCACTTTTGTCGTCCTTAACGACGATCCGAAACATAATCCCCTCACAGGATGTGTCAAGAGGAAAAGGAAACTGAAAACTAGACAAATATTTGTGAAAGCTCCATGTTCATGATAATAATAAAAAAAAATTATACATTGGCCGAAAATATCGCCAAAAATAATATACATAGTCTAGCCAGGTCCCCGACGTTTGCCCTAAAACTTTTGATCTACTGACAGATAACCTACTAGTTTTTTACCTAAATAATGTTGCCCTAACGATGTTCACCTAAAACGCATTTTACCTCAAACACCTTTTTACCTAAACTCTTTAAGGCAAAAAGCCTCATAAAGCCATTTTCAGCAGGAAGGAGAGCCGCAGTTACCTTTTCACAGTAGAGGCTGTAATTGTATCCTACTGCCCTTAAACAATAATGAAGTCTGCCCTGGTAAAAAAAAAACCTCAGGACCTCAGAGATGTCTGAGGGTAATTGGAACAAGAGGTCCTGAGGGCACCCACAGGATTTCTGAGGGCACCCTCAGGAATTTCTGAGGGCACCCACAGAAATCTTGAGGTCGCCCTCAAGATTTCTGAGGGTGCCCTCAGGACCTCATGTTCCAATTACCCTGAGGCTTCTGAGGTCCTGAGGTCCTGAGGTCCTGAGGAAAGGCCATCAAATATTTCTGTGTAACTAAAAAACTAAATTAAGGAATGCCTAGTCGAGTTTTCTGTAGAAATTCTTGTTCCTATCACGAAGGCTATGTACTTTACACGTTTTGTCAAGCCGGAGAAGTTGGAGTTCGCACAGAAACTTTGCCCGTGGTGGGGTTCGAACCCACGACCTCCCGATTGATGGTCCAGCACTTTACCTCAAGGCTACACTGCCCGCGATGACAAATCGGCGAGAATGTCTCAATATAATAATCTTGCGGGTGCCCTCAGGATTCTCTGAGGGCGCCCTCAGAAGCTTTTGAGGGCATTCCCTCAAGATTTCTGAGGATGCCCTTGGAGCCCTTATTTTCAAATTACGCTCAGACTTTTTTGAGGGCCTAGATATTTTTTTTTGCAGCTAAGGTTTTTATAATGGGACTTAGAAAAATTTCGTTTGTTGTTGATAATTTAATTTGTTTTAACCTTCTAATGAGCAAGGGCCCTGACTTTAGTACATGAATTACTTGTTCAGTGCAATAACATTAACCTCATAAATGATTTATTAGATTTTTAACAACTATAGGTTTTAATTGATTTAAAAAGAAAATAATAATAATATGTGTATCTAATAATATGAGAATTTCTTGCTCAATGCATTGGTTTAATCAGGAATTTGTTTGATCTTGGACTTTTAACCCTCTTTGTGCCAAAATGGATCCAGCCGATGAAAAAATTATTTTTTGGTTTTTTTCTGACCTATAGGCCCTAAAGAACATGCTCAAGCAAAAACATTGAAAAAAACGCATAGATTTTTTTTTTTTTTTTTTTTTTTTATTAATTACTTAACCAATGGTGGAACTGTGTGGAAAAAATGTTTCACCTCCATTTGAATACATGGTGAGCAATCGATTGTTTTTCAGGGAATCATATGATATGGGATAAATACCTACAATGTTGCCGAAATGCACGAGTTATACTATATTGAAAATAACCTCTAAAACATTTAAGATTCGAAAGTCTGAGTGCGAGTTTGTTGTCCTGTAAAAATGTTATTCCGGTCAGGGGCGCCATTTCAGATTTTCCTGGGGGGGCCTCCAAACATTTGGTCGACCTTTTTTTTTTTTTTTTTTTTTTTTTTTTTTTTTTTTTTTTTTTTTTTTTGCCGTGCATCTTCAAAAAAAAAATCTTTGACTTGATTTTTCGGCCACATTGAAAATCCTTAGGGGAGGCAATTGCCCCCCTGCCGTCCGCCAAATGGCGCCACTTGTTCCGGTCGTCTTCAAAATAATTGAAGCTCACCCTCGAAGATTTCTGATCAGAATTTCTAAAGTTGTAAGGGCCCCTCAAAAGATTTGGGATGCTCTGTGGGCGCCCTCAAGCGTTCTGCGATCACCCTCAAGGCGCTTTGTGGTCGCCCTCAAGGCGCTCTGTGGTCGCCCTCAAGGCGCTCTGTGGTCGCCCTCAAGCGCTCTATGGTCGCCCTTAAGTGCTCTGTGGGTGCCCTCAAAGATTCTGTGGGCGTCCTCAAAGAGTCTGTGGTCGTCCTCAAGTGCTCTGTGGGCGCCCTCAAAGATTCTGTGGGCGCCCTCAAAGATTCTGTGGGTGCCCTCAGAAAACCTCAGAGGCCCTCAGAAATCCTGAAGGCGCCCTCAGGATTTTCTGAGGTTCTCTGAGGTTTTTTTTTTACCAGGGTGTCCTCGTCACAAATCTTGACATGATTTTTTTTACCTTTTGTAGATTTGACAAATTCCGCCATTGTTAAAAAGTGAACAAAAGAACAAAACGAACAAAACCAGGGCACACAGTAATTTGATTATAACAGAGCAATGAATAATTATGACAGGAACGAGATTTTGTCAGAAAAATTTTCATTTCATAATAGGTTAGGTATGAAAATTATTTACAGTTTACACTCTTTCCTCTCTATTGCAATAATTTCAGGAGAAGGAAGCGTACATGCCAGGCTAAATTTTAGGCAAAGAAACAGTTAGATAAAATAAACGTTAGATCAAATTGTGTAGGGCAACTGTTTTTAGACAAAAAACCTGTAGGTAATCTGCGTTTAGGTCAAATACTTTAGGGCAAGTGACCCGGGATCGTCTAGCCATAAATCTGGGCTCTCGGTTTTTTTTTCAAATAACTCAAAAACGGTTGAATACAAGTATATGAACTTTATATATTCTGAAAGTAAACGAAAAATGCTACAAAATAGTACCAAAGTGGCAACTATAGGTTGCGTGTTGTTTCCGCAAAAGAGCGGTAAACAGAGCAACCTCGATAGGTCGTTTGTGATTTTGGATTGGGTTTAATTTTAATTGAAGGTTTCTCAACGGCTAAAAATGCTAAAATAAAAAATAAGTCATGTAAAAATTACCATAAAATTGTGTTTTATTAATGAAAAAAAAGTTCCATACCAATTTTGAGACTTCCTTTTTCAAAATGGCCCCTTTTGCCGCAACACACTGTTTCAGGCGATTCGGAAATTCATCAATTGCGTTCCGGATGGTTTGCAGCGGTATCAATTGGCAGCAGCTTGGCTTGGAGAATGTCATTTGCTTTTTGGCCGATGTTATGGTCAAGACACCAAGACATATCTCTTGAAATTATACGACACAGATGCTGGAAAAGTGTTACCAGCTTTTACCTGAGGCTACACACGGGCCTCCTTCAAAACACTATATCAGAAGTCCTGTTCAATGCGCGCCGATCACAAACGTCCAACGGCTTATCGGGGTTGCTCTGTTTGCCGCTCTTTTGCGGAGACTTCGAGCAACCCATTGTTGAGACTTTGGCATTGTTTTGTAACTTTGTTTGTCTACTTTTAGAATATATAGTGTTTATACACTCTTATTCAACCGCTTTCGAGTTATTTGAAAACAACTGAGACCCCAGACTTCTGGCCAGACTGTGTACAGCTAGAGTCCCTATATACGAGGGTTGTTCAAAAAGTAAGTTCCCAAATCCCATAACTTTTAATTTTCTATAGATAGAATAAATCGCTTAATAGCATGTTGTGCGTCATATTCTCCGCCTTAAAATGAGCTACAGTTCATCAAACGCACACAGAATTGCCGGGAATTGCCATTTTTCCGAGCTCACATACCGTCAGCGCAGGTCCAAAAGTTTGGATGGCTGGATCGGTGCACTGCTTCCGCTCATATCACCCAAGACTTGCTTCAGAGCTTCAAATGGGACATTTTCCCACATCCTGCATATTCCTCTGACCTAGCACCCAGTGATTGTCATCTTTTCCCTTGCATGAAGTCGGGTTTTGAAGGCCGAAGCTTCAAAAGTGGCCAAGAAGTTGCTGAGGCGATCAGAACTTGGATGAGGAACGAGGATCTAGATTTTAATGCCGCAGGCATCAGAAAGCTATTGCCACGGTATGAAAGATGCTCAATGAAAGGTGGAGATTACGTGGTAAAATAAGGTATGAGTTCTGTTGGGTGCATTTTTGTTTGATAAAAATATAAACTTCCATGTGTTCACAGATTGAAACATTTGTTTGTTACTTTCTCGCTCCCCCCTAAGGAGAGAAAGTATTGTCATCATGAACAATTTCGAAGTTGGGGTTTTTCCGTATCTTGGCATTTCAGGTCCCCCTGAACTCAAAAATCATATTCCCAAAAAATGCCTGTCAGTCAGTCCGTCCGTCCGTCCGTCCGTCCGTCCGTCCGTCTGTCTGTGGTACATCATAACTTCTAACCTATGGGTCCATTTGCATCCAAATTTGGCATGAGGGGTTCTTTCTGATAGTGCTAGAGGCATTAATTTTTTGTTTTTACTTGAAATTGAATTTGAAGGTTGTTAGGGGGGGGGGGGGTTACCCCTAAAATAGGGTAACAATTGAAATTCCTAAAAAATGACTCTCAGGATTTCCTTGAAACTTGGTGAAAATATGCTCCTAAGACAGACAAATCGAATGGCCTTATTCGTTTTTTCGAGAAAACTCAAATAAGGGTAGTTATGAAAGAGGTGGGTGGGAGAAATGGGGAAAAATACCGGTTTCCGAGACCACCGCCGTGAGAATTTTCTTGAAACTTGGAAAAAATATGCTCCTAAGACAGACAAATGGAATGGCAGCATTGATTTGTCCAAGAAAAACCAAATAAGGGTAGTTATGGGAGAGAGGGGTGGGGTGGACAGGTAAAACTTCAATTTTTGAGAGCACCACTTAGAGGTTTGTATTCAGTGGTGTCGTCTGCAATCTGGCATAGCTGCATTTGGTCCAATTCTACCTATGCAAAGGTCAGACTAAGAGTACACAGTGCACTGCACCTAATCGATATTTTACATGAGTTCAAATGGAGCAAATTCAGCGATACCAAATGTCAATTGTTAACACTGATTTATTTAAAAAATTATAAATGTACTCACTGTTCTGATTCCAATAGTAGTGTTTGACAAGTAAAGATTTTGATACTAGAGCCGTAATTATGCAGCTCCAAATGAGAAAACATTGAAACCCTGGTTAAGAATTACTACGTGTTTTTCTTGCTTGGAACTACCACAATAAAGGAGGAAGCTGCCTATATGGCACACATTTAAATTTTGTAGAAGAGTAAAATTAAATACCACTTTTAAAAAAAAAACTGTCGGACCATCGGTCAATGATAAGATTTTGATGTTTGACCGGTGAAATTAGATTCAAAGAAAACGAGGTCACTGATGAGGGAACACTAACACACAAACACACGCACACGTTATCACTCAAAATAAGGCTGCTTTGAGATAGCAAAAATCCATGTTGACAATGGAGATTCTGTGGTGCACTTGAACTAACTTATTTTCAGAAGTTAAGTAAATGTACCAAAAGAGAAAATTGGAGTTTTGACAGACACAATGGGAGATAAACTTAAAGATGACCAAACTCTTCATATTATTATTAGATTTAAACACTAACTACTTAATGGTTAGGCCCTAACCTATCAGCTCGTTCTCACAAATGTAAACACGGACAAGAAGGAAGAATTGGTTGTGTGCATTGAATCGAGAGGGGGCGACGAGCTCCATAGAATAAAGATTACATCGTAATAGAAGCGTCACTTCCATAAGGCTCTGTTTAAACTCCTTTCGTTGACCTTGAAATAAAACGAAGTTCTGATAGAAGATTCGGCGACAGTATCGCTTCTATTACATCTTTATTCTATGACGAGCACTGACTGAACTGGGATGAGTGAAATGTATGGCTAAGGGGAATCAGGGGACCAGGGGTTCTCCCTCCTCCTCGAGAATCGCGGCAAGTCCATGATGCCTCAGCAAGTGTCAGGTATTTCAGGGAACAAATCTGTTTCCAGGGAACACCCCTCAAGATAGATTCGCCCAACTCTCGAAGAAATGGTCTCTTCAGTTATCTGGTGGTGGGCGAACACTCACTCAACTGCATCACATGGAACTCACACAACTGCTTCGCCGGAAAAACCGTTTTGTTGAGACCAGAAATACGCTTCACACGACATCTATTCTATCAAGCGCAAATAACCACTGAATTAAAGGTTGTGGGTTTGAATCCCTGTCTGATTATTTTCATGGTCACAGATCTCGTCATCCAGAGTCTACCTTCTTGTTTCATCCCCTTTTTGAATAATTAGGATCGCCACATTTCCTTTGCAAGTATAGTTTCTTTCCTCTTGTACCGCAGATGCCTTTTTACTTTAGTAAAGCTAAGTTGATTTTGGAAGTCATCATCTTTCTGGTTCTGGGCAGTGGCGTAGCCGGGGGGGTCTAGGGGGTTCTGGACCCTCCCTCCCCTATGACACCAAAATTTGTCCTAAAAATAGGTCGTTTTTTGCGTTTTCAGACAAATTTTAGCAAATTAGTATCTTTGGACCCCCCCCCCCCCTTTGACAATTTTTGGACCCAGGACTCCCCTAGAAAAATTCCTGGGTACGCCATTGGTTCTGGGTTATCTACTCTCAGCACTATTGTTGAACCGAAATATGAATAAGCTTAATTAATAATCTTGTACACCCCTATGCTGTAAAGTATAGGAAACATGGAGCGAGAAAGTCGCGTTAGGGTACCCGCAACATATTGCGCCCCTGCCCCAATATGATGGCGATTAGCGCCGTAGCCCGCGCGAAGCGCTAGGGGGATCGGGGCTGAAGCCCCCAAAAATCGGCGCGAAGCACCGATTTTTTTTTTCTCCGACGTGACAATGCTTTATGATTGAAAAACGTATAATTTTAGACCCGCGCGGACGGTATGTGAGCTCGGAAAATGGCGATTTCAGGTGATTCCGTGAGCAAAATTTGATGAACTAAAGCTCATTTTAAAGCTGAAAGTATTACGCACAAAATGCTAAATGCAAAATGTCGGCAAATGATATTTTAGAAGCTTACCTTTCAAAGAGAAAAGAGAATATCGATGAACGTCCTGCATCACTTAAAAGTATTCATGATTTTTGCAAACAGCAAAACTTGGTCCATTTAAAGTTCTGTTGGGAAATTTAGACAACATTCTTTGCGCTGGGCCTCTGCCGCACTTCACTACCTATACCGGTGCTGAATAAAGCCAAATATTTATGTTTTTTTCAGACGATGCAAAGTTTTACGTCATGTTGCGTGACGATGGGGGGGAAAAAACAAAAAAAAACAAACAAACAAACAAACAAAAAAAAACAAAAAACAAAAAAAAACAAAAACAAAAAAAACAAGCTGGAGCACCCAACACGGATGTGTTGGAAGAGCGTGCCCAACATCTGAGTAATGTATAACTGAAAACGAACATTTTTGGGTGGCATTGATAGAAGTGCACGATGTGCCCTGTAATTCCAGAGTATGTTGCAACGAGTAAAACTTTCTGTGATTGAGTAAAAATTGTTGGGAGAAGGATGTAAAGAAACTTTTTGGTAAGATTGCAATTAAGAAAAGTAAGATATTGAATTTTAATACAACTAATGAAAATAATTAACAATTGTCAAATGAGCAGTAAAGATATTGCAAAAATCAACATGTTGTAGACTAAAAATTTTATAGCGAAACTTAAACATGGTAGTGAGAGATTAAACTAGTGAATCAAAACATAACAAAAAGAACAAGTCTACATACAACTGACAAAAAAAGTGTCACTTAAAACTAAAGTGTCACTTAAAACTAGTTTGTAATGCATTCAGTGAGCTAGGAATAATTAATAAGTCGCAATATGTATTGATGAGAGGTAATATTATTAAGATATGAGGGCGCCATTGACAATTTACAAAATAATGTTCTGAAAGACAACAGTAAGTTGAATCGGGCAGTTGCAAGGATCTGAAATGTTGTGGTTTTTATGAAGAAAATGGAAGTACTTGATGAGCTGAGAAAAAAAGATGCCTTTGGTTTCTAATTAAGTCCCACTGTCCCGGAGATAGGATTTTGTCCCAAAATACACTTTTTTGGGAACAAATGGGAATTCCGCGTTGTGACGTCACTATACACGATTTTTTACAACTTTACACGTATGTATCTCCGAAACTGGGACACTTAGGAAAAAACCAAAGGCACCATTGTTCTCAACTTATTAAGTACTATCATTGTTGTTATAAGAAACGCAACATTTCAGACCTTTGCTGCTCCATTAAAAGTTTCAGTTGGGATCTGGAAACTATAAATAAACGAATAAAGAAGAAATTAAAACAAAAGTTTCGTGAAAAAGTTACGAAATTATACGATATTTGATTACGTAAATAATGAATAAAAGAAAATAAATGTTTCAACGATCCAAAGTAAATTATCAACGCTTGTTTGAACCATTGAGAATAACAAGGATCATTCGAATAACAGTTGATTCCAATTTCCAACTTGTGAGCTTCGGCTGAAGTCCCACTTCATCGATCAACAATAAGTGAGAAGCATAAAACGGACACAATATTTCGGATGGAGGTTGGCTCGTTTAGATTGCAATGGTCGATACATTGATAGTCAGCTATTTTGTTTTTTCAAGAGGTGAGTTGTTTCCCTGTCGATTGGACATTTAGCTCCATAGAGTAAGCAGGAACAATGAGTGGATGAAATGGCTTCTATACGGTCACAAAACGATTGATCGAAGCAATATATCGTACCTGACGTCATAATACTCGAAATAATCATGCAGCCAAACGCACGATGAAGCACATGTTACATCATCATGGTACATCACGGTGATCAGTCACAACATTCATATTTTCACCATCAACTGATGGGTCGAAAAAAATCTTTCCCTGTCTATTGGTTCCCAATAAGCAACGTTTTAACAATTCACATTCACTGATTGGACGATTTTGGCACTTCTTTTGAAAAAATATTTGAATTCTCAAAAAGAGCGCGAAAAGTTTGGACGAAATTATCACTACAACCGATTTTGAAAATCGAAAACCCACTTCAAGAAAAATAATCTAGATAAAAATGGAATAGACATTCTTACAAAATAAATATCAAAAAGTAATCGGTAAAATATTACTTCATAAAACAAACAAAAAAAATTGGAGGACGAGATGAGCGGAGCTTATTTTCATACAAATACACAGGGAAGGTGGGAAACGCTATAACCAATGGTCCATAGTCAAAGCAAAACGATTTCAATAGAGCCTGCCTTTCGGCACGCTCTAAAAACACCTGTTTCTCTTATACGCGTATAAAGGAGCCTCAAAATTAAAAGAAATTTGGATTATATTTGAGGAAAAACTCAATTTCACAATTCCGGCCGAATTTATGACTCGGGCGAGGGCTGCCAGCTGCTGCTTCACCAAAGACCCTCATCTGTCTGCTTTTAAGTTTTCTTTTTTCCTTTTTTTTTTTTTTTTTTTTTTTGATAGTTTGATGTTTTTTTTTTTTTTTTTCACATGCATTCATCACATAATGGCCATCTCGAAACATGAAACGTAACTTTCAAAAAACTAATATCGTTATTAATCCTTGTGTTACCAAGGTGTTTCACGCCTTCTGATGACGGGGGGGGGGGGGGGGGAATTTTAACCCGAACTTAAAACCATTGCTGATGGCTTATTATTTTTCAATGATTTTCAAATCAGTAATTCCATCTTGTCCAGCGTTCTCTGATAAATAATAAAATGTCTTGTTTTTTCAGATTGTTCAATTTTCAAATGTTTGGTGAGGAAATTTCCAAAAAAGCACTAAAGGGTCATTCTACAGAAAAGTGGACATGATATGCAAAAATTGAAATTGCTTTTCAATTAGTGGTAAAGGCTTTATCTGATGCCAAATTACCTCTAATTTCTGGAAATACATGGTTCATTGGGGTTTTTTCTGTTTAAACTGTCATTTTTAGAATGTTTTAATGACTTTCACTTTTCAGAAATTAATCTAGTCAATCATTGGAAAGTTGGTATCACTGTTTCTGAATTCCCTCCATGTGAAACTTATAAGTTATGTTGATAAATTCACAATGAATATATAATAAGTCATCCCAGGAAGTTTCAATTATGAAGAGTGAGTAGAATCTGTTTTATTCAATTTTAAAAGTTAAGAACTTCTGTGTCCCACACACATCGATTTTTCAATCTGCACTCCTTAATTTTTGGCATAGATACCTAATTTTTCTTTTCCAATGGTAGTTTATCTTGTCCTATGTTTGTGAATTTTTTTGAATTTTTATCTTGTTTGGCTTACTCATAATCGATGATCATTTCTCTGTCCCACCCGTCACAAGGGTGCGGTAAAGGGTGGGACACTTGGTACTGGCCTTGAAGTAATTCAGTAAAAGTTAAATTATCACAACCAATAACTTTAGTTTCTAAACCAGTCAATAGTCTCTTCCTTGTTGGTTTTTAAGAACCTTAAAAGTACTCGTCCGCGATGTTTTTCAAAAATTGCGTTATTTGAAGTGAGATCACCTGATATAATAGTCATAGAGCATAAGTGCACGATCATCATACATGTATCAGCACAATCAGCATGCTGATATGATGATACTAGCATTCCAGTTCTTAGCATATACTGGATCTAAAGTCTCCCTCCCCCTAAAGCCTGACTTTTACTGAAGTACTTAAAGGCCAGTACCAAGTGTCCCACCCATGTAACAGGTGGGCCAGAGAAATGATCATCGATTATGAGTAAGCCAAACAAGATAAAAAATCACAAAAATTCACAAACATATAGGACATGATAAACTAACATGGGGGGGGGGGGGGGAATTAGGTATCTATGCCAAAAATTAAGAAGTACAGATTGAAAAATCGATGTTTTTGTGTAACGGGTGGGACACAGAAGTTCTCAACTTTAAAATTGAATAAAACAGATTCTACTCACTTTTCAAAATTGAAACTTCCTGGGATGACTTATTATATATTCATCGTTAATTTGTCAACATAACTTATAAGTTTCACTAGGAGGGAATCCGGGAACAGTGATACCAACTTTGCAATGACTGTCTGCGAAACTTTTAAAGTTATTTACTATAACTAGCTAAGAATCTCCTTTCTTAAAATGTTTTTGTACCTTTAAAGTTATAATTTTCATTTGAAGTTTAATAAAAGTTTATGTTTTGTCCACTTTCATTGGTTAGTTCTTTCTCATTCTTTATCATGGATGAGTGTTTATATCTAAAGATTTGAAAGTCAAAAGATATTTCCCGTAAATATAAAACTATTCTACTAAAATGAAACAAAATCACTAAAAGTAGTGCTTAGCCGTCTTGTTTTGCATTAAAATGCAACCAGAGACAAAATTATTATATAAAATATCTAATAAGGTCAAAGGTGTTGATGTTACAACAGGTTTGATGTGCATTTTCAATGACGAAATCGCACGTGTCCCACCCGTTACAAAAACCTGTCCCACCCGTTACGCTACATTTTAATTTTTTTAGAGAAAACTAATTTAGTAAATAAGAAAAACTTTAGGTAGGATCAAAGCTTATACCCTCACCTTTAACATATATTTTTTGTAAATTTTTATCTCTTCAAAAACTCACAGAGTTTCAGCTTTTTCTGAAGTGATTCAAAAACCTTGTCCGTTTTCTGTCCCCCCGGTACACCCTTATTTTGCTTTTTTCTCGGCTTTGAATAGACTTTTTTTAAATTTCGAAAATCCTATCGCCATCTAGAAGTTGAGAGCTTTCTTTTGATGGGATAATTTTTTCATTTAAATGATTAAAAAGTTGAAAAAAATTACTTCAAAGTCGTCTGATGTCCCACCCGTTACAAAATAATGACCCTAAATTCAAATATTTCAAAAATTGAAACCGTTCCTTTGATTTCTTTGAATTTTGAAATTTGTTTCCCAGAAACGATTACATATTCTGAAACTGCATGAAATAATCTAAGAGATCGCATGAAAAAAAAAAAAAAAAAACAAAAAGCCCCTCAAATTTTCGAAGGGGAAATTTTCCCCACAACTACTTTTTGGCCCATAAATACGGGAAAATTATATGAGTAGAAGAAGACGTCTCGAAACAAAATAGCTCCAAAATGCGTCATAGAGACGTCCAGTGGCGTACACAGGAGGGGGACTAATAGGGTAAAAGCTCCTCAGACCTTCAATATCTATAGGAGTAGGAGTAGAGGGGAAGAGGGGAAGAAGGGATAAATTCTTACAATCAGTCAAACGCTCATCAGTGCAAACCCCTCCCAACAAACATACTGCGTAAGCGGCACTGAGGACGTCAAATTTAAAAAGAAATTTAAATTTAAATTTAAATTAAAAAAAAAAAAAAAAAAAAAAAAAAAAAAAAAAAAAATTAAAACAACTTTTCCTCGGAATACTTTAGCTTAACGAATTTCCTAAGAAGTTGTCCGTCTGTTAATGGGTCTACTGCGCACCTTTTTTTTCATTTCAATCCTTGAAATGCTTGATGATAGGAACTCGTATTATTCTTTTTTTTATTTGTTTACTTGTTTTTAATCATGGGATCGTGAACTAAAACGCTTTCGAAGTCGCGAAAATTTCGAGCGATGAACTCGATGAAGACATAGTAAAGGACATCCGGTGACCAGAAGTATACGCTTTTCAAGATAAGAAGAATTTTGGAGAGTCAGGTAGAAACGGACTACTTTGCTGCGCTTATACTCGGTCTCGGTCCAAACGGGTTTCATCACCGCTGAGGCTTTTTTATAGCTACTTTTATTTTTAATTCTTAAATATTTTAAGTAATTAGATACATCCTAATGAATGTTTTTCATCAAGGATCTGATACGATCAGAAATTTTTGTATATTTCTGATTATTTTTCTGAAAAACGACGATTCCAAAAAATGCAACATATATAGTGTAGATGGACCTATTTTTAAGTAGACCAAACTACCTCTAACCAATAAAAGTAACTCCAAACTGTAGATATTTTGCAAAAAAAAAAAATGGTTCGTTAAATGCCTTTAAATCGTGGCTATAGGTGAAAAGTACTCTGCGTAGGAGAAACCGATATGGCGTAGAGTAAAATTTGGCAACGTTACCGTTCGTCCATTTAAAGCCATAAAAAGCCATTGGGTATTCGGTGAACACCTTCGCATTCGACCTTTTTTATGGGTTTACAGGGACAAACTGCAACGATGCCAAATTGCGTGCTACACCACTGGAAGAAACATTAATCTAACCACTCAATCCGAGTGAATGAGGGAGTGAGTGAGTGAGTGAGTGAGTGACTGCGAGCGAGTGAGTGAGCGAGTGACAGTTAAATCGACGAAATATCCTGGTTTTGAAAGGGTTAAACCGATCCATCAGATCTACGGTGAGTTAGGAACGAGCAAAGAGGAAAAAGAGCTGATTTTGAAATATGTGTTAATATGATACAATGCATGGGTGGCCCCACAATTATTGAACGATTAGGTTGTCTTTAATTGTCTTAATATCTCTTGTTGATTGGAATGTACGTTTTTCAAGACTAGTCCAACATCCCTATACAACAGCAAAGCTGGAGAATGAGGTGGGTTTTTATTTAAATGAATGCACTTATTGAATCATTATCAGCATCGTTTCAATATACAGGGTGTTAATTAAAATAGGTTCCACTCAACTTATCTCAAAAACGGTTGCGAATTTCGAAAATCGCTAAAACACGTGTTCAATGATTTCAAAGGGGACACCTTTTAAGGGAGTCTCCGATTTTGGGGCTCCCTCCGGGGGGCACCTGGGGGGGACCACCCCTTAATCCAATACTTCAAATAGGGACCCCCATTTTTTATTAGATGATTGAAAAGAGGACAAAACTCTAAGACTTTCAGCCCAAACCGGAAGTCGATATTGTTTTTAGTTTTCGATATATCGAAGTTCAAAGTTCAATACGGACGCATTTTCAAAAATTCACAACTTCCTTTTAAATCATGCAAATTTAAAAAAACTTTGGGTCTAAAATGCTCTGCAGAGCAAGTCCTTTTCAGAAAAAAATACAAACTTTCTGAAAAATTGACCCAAGGGGGGTTTTTGAGCCCCTACATTTTTTAGAAAATGTCGAAATTTTCAGAGACTGTAGAAAAAAAACTACTTCGAATTTCAAAAAACACTGATACATAAGTTCGCTTATTTTATAAGCCGAACATTTTGACGCAAACCGGAAGTCGATATCGTTTTTCGTTCTCGAGATCGAAATTATTCGAGCGAATTATTTAAATTTGATCAACATCGAACTTTTTGACCTTCGATATCTCGAGAACGAAAACCGATATTGACTTCCAGTTTGCACCAAAATGTTCGGCATAAAACGTGCTTTCTAACGATGTATCAGTGCATCACACAGTTGGGTTTCATGACATCTTCATTTGAAATTGTAAATTTTGGGGGGCCGTGACCCCCGCCTCCGCCCCCCCTGAGGAACCTAAGAATTTTTGACCCCCTGAAAAGATGTACTCCTTAAAATAAACGAACCTACATTCCAGCGTTTTTTGAAATTCGAAGTAGTTTTTTTCTACAGTCTCTGAAAATGTCGACATTTTCAAAAAAATTTAGGGGCTCAAAAACCCCCCTTGGGTCAATTTTCCAGAAAGTTTGTATTTTTTTCTGAAAAGGACTTGCTCTGTAGAGCATATTGGACCCAACGTTTTTTTAAATTTGGATCATTTAAAAGGAAGTTGTGAATTTTTGAAAATGGGTCCATATCGAACTTTGAACTTCGATATATCGAAAACTAAAAACGACATCGACTTACGGTTTGGGCTGAAAGTCTTAGAATTTCGTTCTCTTTTCAATCATCTAATAAAAAATGGGGGTCCCTATTTGAAGTATTGGATTAAGGGGGTGGTGCCTCCCCCTGGGGGCCCTCCGGAGGGAGCCCCAAAATTGGCGACCCCCTTAAAAGGTGTCCCCTTCGAAATCGTTGAACACGTGTTTTCGCGATTTTCAAAATTCGCAACCGTTTTTGAGATAACTTGAGTGGAACCTATTTTAATCAACACCCGGTATTAGTTCTTCTTCGCGCAGCCGCGTCCTTAGGAACAGCTGACTGTTCAGGAGGACCCGCGGGGGGGGGGGGGAGGTTATTAAAAAGCAACAATTAAAACAAAAACCATAAATAAAACAGCCGTATAAAACAAAAACCAAAATTGCATTCTAAGAATCACAAACTAACAGTTAAAATAATTCCATCATTAAAAAAAAACAAAAAAAAAAAACTTTATACTTAATAATAATAATAATTTAATTGAATAAAAAAAGGAAGAGAGAGAGAGAGAGAGAGAGAGAGAGAGAGAGAGAGAGAGAGAGAGAGAGAGAGAGAGAGAGAGAAAGGAGAGAAAAAAGAAAAGAAAGGAGAGAAAAAAAGAGAAATAGAATTGAAAAAAAAACCGAACAGAAGGACTAGTAGTAAGACTCGCCTCCAATGTAAAGGGTCCTTCAATCATGGCAGTGCAACAAATGGTTGCAAAATCTGCCTTCTGAGGGAATAACCTCCCCCCTCCCCCCTCTTTTGTTTGACGGGGGCAGTCAATTAAGTGTTAAAAATAAATTAATATTAACATATGACACGGCAAATGAAATCAAATGCCGCTCTAAGCCCACGGCTTAGGACCAATGTCTGGTCCCGCCGTGGGACCACCATCATTACCCGCATATGCGGTGAAAAATAAAAAAGCACCATAATAATAATAAAAAATCGAAATTTACAAAAATAATAAAGAACATCGAGGCTCACGGGAGAGTTTATAGCGTATAGACTTTACAACAGAATCAAAAATACCACGGAGCCCCTGAGCGCCCCGCCTTGCAGAACCAGTACAAACGAATCAAAAGAAAGGAACGATCATCGACATAAAACATTTCCATTTCAAGAGAAATATTTATTCTTCCTCGGATAATCATTTGATAAACTGGCAGGTTCGATAGGTTCATTTCACTTATTTGGAGAGGAGTATTATTTGACAACGACTCGACTGCGCAGAAGCATAAAGGAGACGAGGATAAGAACGAGTGCTTGAAGTTGAGTCACTAATAGCTGTGAACGACTCGTTCGGTGGATCAACTTTTTGTCTTTTTTACAAGGACAAAATGCAATCCTCCAATCACCTTTTCGTGTGATGCGAACAGATCAGCCGTTTCGCGTATAATTGATGACATTCTTCAATTCACCGATGGTTCCACCGTTTGAGAAAAGATTACACAGTTCAGTTCAGTTCAGAATATGACTGTAATACACGAAAATACTCATAACTCTAATCTTTTCTCAATCGATGCAATCGCTGTTAAATAAATTTTTTAAAATATCCGCAACTTTTTAAAAGTCATCGACAACTCCACCGGTTGAGAAAAGATTACAGATCAGAGTATTTTCGTGCATTACAGTCATACACTGAACAGAACTGTGTAATCTTTTTGCAACCGCAGGGCTGCCGTTTGGTGTATATTAATCGCATTCTTCAATTCACCGATGATTCCACCGGTTGAAAAAAGATTACACAGTTCAGTTCAGTGTATGACTGTAATGCACGAAAATACTTTGATCTGTAATCTTTCCTTAATCGGTGGAAACTCCGTTGATTAATTAAAATATCCGCAAGTTTTTTAAAGTCATCGACAACTCCACCGGTTGAGATAAGATTACAGATCAGAGTATTTTCGTGCATTACAGTCATACACTGAACAGAACTGTGTAATCTTTTTGCAACCGGTGGAATCATCGGTGAATTGAAAAACTGTTATTAATTATGCGCAAAACGGCATGCCAGTGACCGTATAGCCGTAGTCAGGAATTTGTCTTTTTCTCTCTTCGCATATTTGACTGCATTTGTTATAAAAGGACAGAGACAGGGACTGCAGTCACGTGACAGACTGAACCGAACGAAATTAATCGATCAAAGGCTCCTTTTTTGAACGAATCATTCTAGAGAACCGAATCAATCTTAAAACGACGAATAATTTCGCTCGGCTCTGGTTGTGAGTTTAAGTGTGTGCATGCCTGTGTCAAAAGGGGGCGGCGCGCGTGAGTTTCTTTGAGAGCGTTGATTTAATCGTTCAAAAGACCAGAGGGCAGAGATCCGAGTGGTAGAGGAACGGGAGGGGGCGGGTGGGGGATTATTGTGTATTAAACGAGAGCGGCAACCCATTAGCGGGCCACCGCGGGGGGGCCCCCCCTATCTGTCATTTTGATATCCCAGTCCACAATCAACATTACCGAGAACATTCAGACATCCAGATCTTCGTGTAACATTTAAACGCATTTCACATTATTTTTATTTCACACGTCGCAACGCGTCGCCGTGCCTTTTCACGCGGCCGGGCCGGCACAATCTACTTAACAGGAATAACAGGTGTGTATGTTTGTGTGGATGCGATGCTATGCGTGTGTATATACGCTTCACATAAAAGGTGTTCAAATGGTTAAAGTGTTAAATGATAAACATTTTTACCCGTGCCCATTTTTCTAAATACATCATATTATACAAGAACGGAGAGGGCTTTAAACAGCGCGTTATGAGGTGGCTCGCGGCTAGCTGGTCGTACAAACAACTTGTCTCCATCTCTCTCTCTCTCTGTCTCTCTCTCTCTCTCTCTCTCTCTCTCTCTCTCTCTCTCTCTCTCTCTCTCGCTCTCTCTCTCTCTCTCTCTCTCCCTCTCTCCCCCCCCCTTTCTCTCTCTCTCTCTCTCTCTCTCTCTCTCTCTCTCTCTCTTTCTCTTTCTCTCTCTCTCGCACTCTTGCATTCCTTGTGTCAAGACCTATTACGAGTGCCTCTAAAGAAACCAAATTAAATTCAAATGAGACGGATGAAAATAAATAGATGATATTAATAAAAAGGGCTTTTACGGTCAAATTAAATTCGAATTTGAGTAATCTGTCTGCGCGTGTGTACAACCATTGGTAACAGTTAATGCGCTCTTGCGTATTATTCAATGCCAGCTCTTCTTCTGTCGTACAATGGGTGCGAACCAGTGGCGTAGCGTGGAGTCTGGCAACATTGTATTTTGTCCATTTAGACCCATGAAAAAGATCGAAATATTGGGTGTTCGGTGAACACCTTCGCATTCGACCTTTTACATGGATTTAAATGGACACAATGCAATGTTGCCAAACTGCAAGCTTCGCCACTGGTGTGAACGTCCACAGAGTTGACCCGTGAATGGGCCCGTTGCGCACTTGCACGATAACATTTGCACGCAGATTTAGAAATTTCATCAATTAAACCACGAACGTTTTGGGAGAATTGTCAAAGGCTGTAAGGAAACAAACAATTTCGTTCCGGTTCAAAAAAAGTATAAATTAGTTTAGATCTATCGGAAAAAATTCTCTAAAGGCTGTAAGAAGTAAACCAGATGATCTGTAGCAGTGGCGTAGCTTGAAATTTGGCAACGTGGTGTAATGCTCTAAAGGCAGGAATTATTGATTTTACAGTACGGTTACAACGAAAATTCATCGAGTTTCTTTCATTTAGCACTTAAAGAAAATGGAGGGGAAAAGGTGCGCAACAGACAACAGACTCATTGCGAGTTATCGATGTTTCCTCCGTATATAAACCTATAGAAAAGAATCGATTCTCGAGTACGTAGTTTGCATTAAACTACCAGATAATCGACTTTTTTGCATGGATTCTAATCGGAGAATAACGCTAAATGAAGTGGCTTGTGAATCGCAATGTATTTTTCAGACGGGTTACAGTGGACGGGATGTAGCGTTGCTAAATTTTACGCAACGATACTGGTTTTGCCTTCAAATCTGAATTTTTATTCTACAGCTTAGCTATCAATTCATAGCTGTAGCGGGGGGGGGGGGCTACAGTCTTCCCCAACCCCCAAAACGTCAGAAAAAGAAAGAATGAAAGGGAAAAACAGGAAAGAGAGGGGGGAAAGAAGGGGAGAAGACCTGCAGCCGTCCCCGAAAAAGAAATCCTGACTACAGCCATATCTTAAGTAATAACCTTAGGCAAAATATAGAACAATTTTGGCCAAGGGAAGAGGTGTTTTATCGGATATCGGACAGGCCCGTTCCCCTCTCAATCTTTTTACCTACACATTCCGCACAGCGTTTCATTTTAACTCAGAGAAGAAAGAGAGATCTGATAACCTAGCTTTAATCTTTGCTTCTCATGCATTTTATCCCCGTGGATCTGACATTCGCGGTCCCTTGGTGACCCAAGCATCCTTCTTCACTTACAATCTTGAATGTGGGCAGCTTTTGTGTAAAAAACACTTTTTTTTTCTTTTTTATTTTTTTTTCACAGTCTCTCTTGAAATAAATTTCAAACTTTGTTAACCCATATACTTACTCTTTAAATTTGACAATTTTTTTTTTTTTTTTTTTTTTTTTTTTTTTTTTTTTTTTTTTTTTTTTTTTTTTTTTACCTTGAATTTTCCGTGCAAGCCAACATTTCGTCACGTGCCAAACCAAAAGGTGGGAGCGACGACGCCCCCCCCCACAAATGACACTACTGAAGACAGAGAGCTTAGAACAAAGGTGGGTCGCATGATACATAAATGGTCGAAGCTCACTGCTAAAGCACTCATTAAAACCCAGAATTCCACCTTCGTCATCCTCAATTTTTCTCCGTCAGAATTTAGTCAGAATTTAGTCAGAATTTAGTTTTCAATGTAAGAGCAGTGAGCAGTTGTGACTTTTTTCGGGTGTGAAGGTTCTATTACCTACTCGACCATTGCTGGTATTTACGAGTTCAAGCGAACTCTTTCAACTAAAAATGCAATCATTTTACGGTGAGTATTCGACAATAACTTCAGGGTGTAGCTTTTAAAGCCATATATGCCCAAAATTATTTAAAATTTTTAGGTGCTTTTCTCAAAAACACAATTTGGGAACTGAAAACACGAAAAATTAAAAAAACAGAAATTGTTGGGGGCAGCTTTAATTTAAGACCTAACACTCTCAAAATTGGTTTTTTAGTCAAATTTAGTCAAAGTCAGCAATAACACAACAACTAGGTCGTTAACGACCCACTGGGCATATATGGGATCGATGAGATTATCACTCGTTGTATGCACGAACTTATCAAAATGTTGCCTCTACTGCCGTTCCAAGATTCAATGCGTGTTTTTATTAAAGTGCATAGATTGTGTTTTTCCTACTTGAGTCATACGCGTTAAGCACTCTCGTTTTAATTCATGTGCGGAATTTTTTTGTCTATATTAGTGGGTTTTTTTGTTTGTTTTTTGTTTCTTGTTTTTTTTTTTTTTTTTAAGAAAGACTGTTATATATTTAACATGATCAGCCAGCAAAACAGCTTTACCGCAGCGCGGGCGTGCTATATGTATAGTCAATTTTATTTCTATGTATCAGGATAGGAAGTCGGCTCTGTTTCGATTTACATTTTTTGCCCCTTTTTTCATGCTTTCCTTGCTGTTGATTCGCTCTCTTTCATATTCAACAACCGCAATTGGAAATTTTGTCTTCTTGTCTCGACGTGATTCCTGATTTTTTGTGACACTAAGATAGTTACTATGATAATTATTGGTGAAATTATAATTGTGAAATCTCGGTTGATACTTAGTTTGTAAGTTTGGTTTTTAGTTTTACACATTTCAATAATAATCGCAGAGAGAGTTTATAAGCTGATAGTATATGTTTTGAACTTACTTATTTTAGCTAATGGAGGAGTACTTCGGTAAAGTGCGGATAAAACAGAGGGTCTGTTTGTGCTAAATGGTCCTGATTTCAAAATGTTTTTGAAAGAGATTCTGATGAGGAAAAAACTTCTCTGAATTACCTGATAGTCAGAATGTATAGTCTATTTAACTGATTGAGAAAACCAAATCCAACACTTCATAATCACAAACAATCATCTTTTGAGATCAGGTTTTATCCGCCCTTTTACCGAAGTACTCCTCAATTATAGGATTGTGATTAACGATGCAAAATACATAATTCAAGAAAGTGTCATTATACAGTGAAATGTTTAGTCGAAAACGCAGTATTTTTTATTCTTTCTTTCTTTTTTTTCCCTACAGAACAGAGAGCTCTCTGCTCTCGTGGAACGGCGAGATAAGACAAAAAGTTGAAATTGATTTTTTCCTTTCGATTGATAATCTATACATGTAGGATTTCCCAAATTTCATGGTAAAGATGTAAACCACGTATTCTTGGGGTCAAAATAAGACTTTTTCCCAGTATAAATATGTTTCCGAAAATGCCCTCCCTCTGAGCCGCAGCTCAAGTTTAAAAAAAAAAAAAAAAAAAAAAAAAAAAAAAAAAACTACGGTATTTACTGAAGCAAACTCATTTTCTTAGTAAATTGTAATTGACTATTGTCGGTATTTTCCAATTGCTCAAAATATGAGAAGACATACATATACACTTAATTGTTGTCTCATTTCACTGGGTCGGTCCATCTGAATAAGGATCGATTAATCAGAGTAGGTCGAAAGCCGTTGCTAAATGGCCTGCCAAACGACTTAAAATTTCGAAAAATAGCTCAATTTTATGTGAAAACATCTACAATTGATATTGGGCTCATTTTATACTGGGTCATTGGGTGTTGAGTGCCCTGAGTAAAAATCAGTCGGTCAGCCGGCCGAAATCTGTTGCAAAACATTCGGCTGAACAACGTTACTCCAAAATTTGAATAAAAAAACAAAAAAAATGTAAATTTAATTTGAAAACAAACACACTCAATATTGGGCTCATTTCACTCTGACATTCATCTTGTGTGAGAATCGATCGGTCAGTCGGCAAAAGTAGGTTGCCAATGCCGGCTGAACGATTCAAAATTGAGGCGATAAGGGTCATTATTTTGTAACGGGTGGGACATTCAGACGACTTTGAAGTAATTTTTTTCAACTTTTTAATCATTTAAATGAAAAAAAAAACTATCCCACCATCAGAAAGGTCATAACTTATAGATAATGATAGGATTTTCAAAATTTAAAAAAAGTCTATCCAAAGCTAAGAAAAGAGCAAAATAATGCACTGAAAAAAAATCAGCTAAATTTAACTAATTTCAACTTAAAAATATGGACACCACTTAAAACTGTTAGTTTGAATATTTGAATTAGTAAAACTAACTCCGTGCCATTGCAATTAACACGGCACGGAGTTAATTTTACTAATTCAAAAAGTCAAACTAACAGTTTTAAGTAGTGTCCATACTTTTAAGTTGAAATTAGTTAAATTTAGCTGATTTTTTTTTCAGTGTGGTGTAATGGGTGGGACAGAAAATGGACAAGGGTTTTGAATCACTTCAGGAAAAGTTGAAACTCTGTGAGTTTTGGACAGATAAAAATTTGGACAGTTACTAAATTATTTTTCTCTAAAAAAATTAAAAAGTAGCGTAACGGTTGGGACAGCTAGGTTTTGTAACGGGAGGGACGCGTGAGATTGAAAATGCACATCAAAACTGCTGTAAAATCATAATAGACCATATTAGATTCAGATAATATTTTCGTATCTGGTTGCATTTTAATGCAAAACAAGACTGCTAGGCACTAATTTTTAAATTTCAATTTTTGCATATCATATCCACTTTACTGTAGAATGGCCCATAAGGAAGGTGCCACGTCCTTTCATTTATTTTGTCGGATTTTAAACGGATTGCGTTCAAATAAAAAGGAAAATGCGAGCACATGTCATGCTGGTTAAATTATGACCAGGTTTGACGAGTTTGGTTGAGTAGTTTTTTCGCTACAGTGTCGTATTAAGTCACGGTTCGGGGTGGCGAAATGATTTCTGTAATTATAGGCGTTTCTAAGCCGCAGACTTGTCAGGTCGTAGGGTGAGATACAGTGGCGTACGCAGGATTTTTCTTGGGAGGGGCTCGCACTGATGAGCATTTGACTGAAAATTGTTCCCCCCTTCCCCTCCACCCCCAAAAATCGGAGGTCTGGGGGGGGGGCTTTAGCCCCCTTAGCCCCCCCCCCTGCGTACGCCACTGGTGAGATACCTACTTGACTTGCCGCCTGTGTCTATACCGACGCTTATGATGGTGTTGCACCGGTCTGGGAGCCTTTCAAATTGACAATATCTCAGGAATTATTTGATTTTTAATACGTGTGTTTTATACTTTGTTTACAACTGACTAATCGTTCATTTTTCCTCAGTTGTCAGGATCGTTGGGTTTACCTTATTTCTACTCGGAGCAGCGACAGCGGAATCACATTTGAGTCGTCACGGTTGTTGGAAATCGGTCAAGACCACCACCCGCGCGGTTTCTGCACCCTTAAGAAAATTGAGCTCTCTTGGTTCAAGCTCTCTTAGCTCTCTTGGTTCAAGTCTGAGGCGTTACGATACCTTAGATAGCCTGGGTTTCATGCCGGGTGACTGCGTGCAAACAAATGCTTTTGATAATTGCGCTATTCCTGCTGGAGACACGAGGTGTTGGTTCATCGCAATCGATAGTAACTCCCTTATTGGGCTGCAACTAGATAAAAACGATAAAAAAAAAGCAACCGTACAGATGTGGGACCAGAACGATCTTTCCCCATATAAGAATGTAAGGGCACGGGTTTGTCCTGTTGATCTGGAGAAGCCTAACATAAATTATTGTGACGAAGGCAATGGGAGACTTTGTTTTAGACATGGTATCATAGTGGCACGATTAATGGTTGGTAAATCTTATCATTATGACGAAAAAACGTGTAGTGGGAGACATTATGTTGAATATTGGTTTCACGGTCCGAGCTTCGGTTATTATTCGACTATGGACCGCTCTTGCCCTCTAATTGGGGCAATCCCTAAATTAGGACAGGTAAGACCAGAAACTCTTCGGGCTTTTCGTTTATGGGACCAGAATTTACTACAATATGATTTCGAGGTCGATCCCACCGGCGCCACCAAGAAGGGGAAATCGGGAGTTTCTTATTTCAGGGAGTAGGTCAGAAAATGAGCGAGACTAGAGGAAATATACCCAACATAACCCCTAAGTAAACAGTGAGTGAAGCTTCCAAGGTAAACATTAGAGTTAAGCTGATATTACTAACCCCTAATCGATATTGCATCCAGACCGTTTCCTATCATCTGTTCAAGATAAGAAGAAACTTGACGATCCAGGTAGAGAGGCACTAATCAGCAACGCGGCGCACTATGGTCCCGGTGGCTAATCTAGCTTGTGTAAATTCACAACTTATGATTGGAAAATGCCACAGGAATGAAGCTTTGATAATAGCTTCTCGATAATTAGACTTTACTTTTCCACGCGATAAATTTAATTTTTGACGCCCCTGGGGCCCCGGAGGGGGCCCAATCTAAATTTTAATATTGGAAAACCCCCTTCTTGTGACAAATCAATCAAAAGCTTGTAAAAAATGAGGAATTATAACGCAAACCAGAGCTCTTTATGTGCATTCTCACTAAAGTTATGACAGTTCTAAATTCCGATAAGTCAAACTTTGACCATTCATAACCTTAGTGCGAATGCACATAAAGAGCTCTGGTTTGCGTTAAATTTCCTCATTTTTTACAAAGTTTCGATTGATGTATCTTAAGATGGGGGTTGTCGAGAGTAAAATTTGGATTGAGGGGGTTTAAGGCCCCCACCGGGGTCCCAGGGGCGTCAAAAATTAGGTTCATCGCATAAAGTAAAATCTAATTACTGTGAAGGTATTCTCAAAGTTTCATTCCTGTGGCATTTTCCAATCATAAGTTACAAGTTAATACAAGCTAGAATAACCTTCCGGACCATAGTGCGGCGCGCACTGAGCCCTCGGTTAGTCGGTTCGATTCGACCCTCCACCGCACTAGGGTCTGATTGTGAGATCGAAAAAAAGTAGCTAAAAATCAGTGGAAAAAGTCATCGATAAACAACGTTTTCGACCTTTTTAAGGTTAATTATAACTTTTCAGTGGCATTGATTGGTTTAAATTACCTGCTGAAAGTGTTTCCTCTGATTAAAATTCATCTGGAAAGTTTAAAGATGATAAATTGATGATAATTTTACTTTAAGATTTTTGGCCACTTTTTAACGATCTCGCAGACCACAGTGCAACGGGATGAAGCAATGGGGCTGTTTCAAAAGGGTCAGAAATTGTGTGTGTTTTTTTAAAAGAAAATGATAGTGCCTACTTGATGAGCTGAGAACAATGGTGCCTTTGGTGATTCCCTATAAGTTTCCCGGTTTTGGAGTTACATACAATGAGATAACTTTGGAGTGGCAGCTGGCTGGTCCACTCCACTTTGTGCCACAAAGGGTAGAAGGAATCCCGGAAAAAAGCGGAATTTGGACGGCAGATTCCAGGGTTTGAGGTTAAATTTTGTAGGTCGTTTCCGGTGATGCTCGAGTTTGTTTACGAAACGACCGGAAACGACCTACAAAATATAACCTCAAAATCGATTTTTACGGCAAGATGGCGGCGCGCAGCACCCTAGGTGACAACAATGAACCAGCGGAACGTTCCTTGATGTGCCACTCTAAAGTTATAGCTCATTGGTTACACAAGCGTAAAGTTGTAAAAAATCGTGTGGGTAGTGACGACACTATACGCGAAATTCCCATTTTAAGCAATGGACCAATTTCACACGATTTTTTTACTGTCTTATCGTAAAGTACTAAATGAGCTGAGTGAGGGGTATTTGTAACAAATTTTTTCGGGTTCTGGATCATGGAGGAAAACAGGTTTAAAGTTGTGGAAACTAGGTGTCCCATGACGTCATCCGGTAGGTATCCCCATTTAAACGCATGTATTTTCGTCGATTTGAATAAAGCGCCGCGCCGTTTCTCAGGAACCACTTGTCCAAAAGAAAACCAAATATATCTGTTCTCAGTTCACCGGGTACTTTCATTTTTTCAAACTAAATCGATCAATTTTCAGACACATACAATAGGTCCATTGCAATTAAAAACTGTCACAGATTCGACCAAATACAAAATATGAAATTTCGGCCCTGCTAGTTGATTCTCCCTGTCTATCTCGTGCGAGAAAACACGAGATAGACGAGATAAACGGCTTTATCTCGTGTCGCGCGATTTTCCGTATCCAAGTCGTAAGACACGACGCGATAGAAGAGATAGAAGTCGTTTGTTTTGTCGTTCTTGTCTCGTGCGATTTTGCTCCTATCTTGTGCGAGATAATAACGGATGAGAGGACACGACTTGGAGTCGTACCTTCCCGAGTAACTGAGATAGCGCGAGATAACTCCCTTCCTTTATGGTTTTTTTTTTTTTTTTTTTTTTTTTTTTTTTTTTTTTTTTTTTTAATTTTGAGAGGCAATATCCGTACACGGCGTACACATCTTTTGGTTTACTTGGAATTCAGAAACCTTCTTTGATCATATTTCGAGGAGTATACAGGCCGGGCGTAACAAAACTATAAACAGTAATTTTCAGGGCGTGTTCTAGAGGCAAAAAGAAGACTTTTTTTTCCTATAAACATGGGTCCGAAATTGTAGTCTTTTCGAATTACAGCGTTGCAAAGTTTCCGAAAAACAAATTGAAAAATTGTCATAACTCCCTCGTGAATTTTTCTTAATGCTCGTAAATAAGTGCTCTGATATAATTTTAGGCGCTCTTGCTGATTTTGGCCGTGAATATGCTGTAAGCAAAAAATTAAGAGGGGTTTTGGAGGTTTTTATTGATTTTTCTCTCTTTTTTGGCCACAATTATGTACAACCATGCTTTCGGATTCATTAAACCCAAAAACGATTAGCATCATTCAAAAGTTCGTAAAAACATATGCCTTCTTGGTCCTTACAAGTTTTTCTAATTTGCAAACCATTTCCGAGAAAATCGTCCCTAAAGTTGCAGAGGTCGGCCAAGAATTGACAAAACAAAATCAAAGAAAAGGCGGTAATTGACCGACCTCTGCAACTTTAGGGACGATTTTCTCGGAAATGGTTTGCAAATTAGAAAAACTTGTAAGGACCAAGAAGGCATATTTTTTTACGAACTTTTGAATGATGCAAATCGTTTTTGGGTTTAATGAATCCGGAAGCATGGTTGTACATAATTGTGGCCAAAAAAGAGAGAAAAATCAATAAAAACCCCCAAACCCCCCCCCATTTTTGCGTACAGCATTTTCACGGCCAAAATCAGCAAGAGCGCCTAAAATTATATCAGAGCACTTATTTACGAGCATTAAGAAAAATTCACGAGGGAGTTATGACAATTTTTCAATTTGTTTTTCGGAAACTTTGCAACACTGTAACTCGAAAAGACTACAATTTCGGACCCATGTTTATAGGGAAAGAAAGTCTTCTTTTTGCCTCTAGAACACGCCCTGAAAATTACTGTATATGGTTTTGTTACACCCTGTATAGTGGGGCTTGTTTTCAGGACTATTTTGGCTTATTTTAAAGACTTTTTGGTCCTATTTTCAGGACTTTTTAGAGCTATGGTGAGGGCTTTTTGGGCATCTTTTGATATATTAATTCCCCGATTTTAAGGACTCTGTAGGCTTATTATAAGGAGTATTTAGGCCCTATATATAGTACTATTTGGGATTATTTTAAGGACTTTTTGGGCCCTATTTTATTATTTTCTTTTTTTTTAGAGCTATTTGGGCTTGTTTGGAATATTATTTAGGCATAGTTTGTGGATTTTATAGAATCTTATAATTATGACTCTTTGGGCATATTTAGAGCAGCATACGGGAATTTTTTCGCAGTGCTATATGGACATATTTCTCAGAAATGTCGACCCCGTTAAGGAATTTTATCCTCATAAGAATGCTTATGTAATGGGTATTTCTATGGATTTGAATAAGGAATATTCAAATCTTACTATTTTCTTGTCACTGTAATGGTTGTGTTACAGATGGGGCCAGCTAAAAGGTGGGTACTCTATACGTCAGTTGCACTGTCAACAGAATCGACTTTTGACGCTTGACTCTTATAGATTCTGCCGAGAAAATAACAATGAGTTTTGTTCCATCGAAATCCGTTCAGAAATAAGCGAGATATATCCATTTGAAAATGACGACATTATTGCGTCATTTCGTCGTTTTCCGTCATTGTCCGCCACCCGTGTATCTTTCCACCAAGCGCTCAGAGATGCAGTGATGAGTCATTTCAAAAAGAACGACGATTGCTAAAGAAATTTCAAGCTATTTAACTTTAAAATCCGTCAATTTACCGTGAATAAATGATAAACAATAATAAAACTCACTCTATGATAACACTATAGCCTAGGACACAGCAACAACTACGAACATAAACAATGAAATGAAATATGGTGGTGCGCTTTCGTGAGCAAAGTGGTTGGCGGCACTGCACAGGTCTGCGTAGCTGTAGTGCAAACATGCAAATCGGTCCAAACTTGACGACGAAATGACGCAATAATGCCGTCATTTTCAAATGGTTATATCTCGCTTATTTCTGAACGGATTTAGATGGAACAAAACTCATTGTTATTTTCTCGGCATAATCTATGAGAATCAAGCGCCAAAAGTCGATTCTGTTGACAGTGCAACTGACCTATAAAAAGAATAAGTTAACCTAAGCATTACTTGTCGAGCGTATTTTCTTCCCATACGTTTTTGTGACAGCTGTGGCCATGAACTATTGTTACCAAGATTGATTATTTTCCTCAACCTCAGAAATTAGTAGAATTCGTAGGAAAGAGTAAAATATTAAATATTAAATAATTAACCTCAAACTTAGCAAATTCAATAAAAAGAGATGTAAGAAATGACTGCGAGAGAGCATCAGAGCAATCATTGATAATAATGTATGACACTAATTAATTGTAAGCCGAAATGCCTTGTGTGCTCATGTATGTTATTTTAATATAATTCTTTAAAATATATGCGAAGATTATTGGCAATTTCATTTATTTTATTATTAACACAACGCATTGCTACTAACAGCATCACCTTGTTCAATTCTGATTGGTCGAATTTCGACGTATGACTAACATAGCAGGCCGTCGAGACTTTACAGTTAGTTGTTTCATAAAAGTAAGTATACATATTATATTCATTGCCATTTAAGTATTCTTGCCTTAGTAAAATTATCAATCTGCCAAAATATAATTTTAAATCTTTGATGGCATCATCCTTCTTTCAATATACTCTATATGTTCCCCGAGCATGGGCGGATACAGGGACTTGTCTTTCTCTCCTCCCATTTGAAAACGTGCGTTAAAAAAGGACAGAAGAGGGGGCCAAAGTCACGTGATGGCCCCCTCAGCTGTCCTTTTCTAACACATAAGTTCAAATGGAGGGAGAGAGAGAAAGACAATTCCCTGTATCCGCCCATGTCCCCGAGTAATGATTGCTCAAGCCTGAAATGGGCAGTCAACACTGCAGACTCAACTCTCAAGAGAGCGGAGCGGCGGGGAGGGGAGGGGAGGGGTGGGGAGGGGAGGGGTGGGGAGGAGAGGAGGAGGAGAAGAGAGAGAGAGAGAGAGAGAGAGAGAGAGAGAGAGAGAGAGAGAGAGAGAAAGAGAGAGACAGAGACAGAGACAGAGACAGAGAGAGACAGAGAGAGACAGAGAGAGACAGAGACAGAGAGACAAAGAGAGACAGAGACAGAGTGACAAAGAGAGACAGAGAGAGAGAGAGAGAGAGAGAGAGAGAGACAGAGACAGAGAGAGACAGAGAGAGACAGAGACAGAGAGACAAAGAGAGACAGAGACAGAGTGACAAAGAGAGACAGAGAGAGAGAGAGAGAGAGAGAGAGAGAGAGAGAGAGAGAGAGAGAGAGAGAGAGAGAGAGAGAGACAAAGAGAGACAGAGAGAGAGAGAGAGAGAGAGAGAGAGAGAGAGACAGAGACAGAGAGAGAGACAGAGACAGAGAGACAAAGAGAGACAGAGAGACAAAGAGAGACAGAGACAGACAGACAGAGAGAGAGAGAGAAACCGCTTTATTATTAAAAAAATAAGAGAACAAAAATAGGTAAATAGAGATAGGTAGAGAGAGATATTATTTTTGCTCTCTGTGGACATTTCATGAGAGATCAAGTAGTGTGATCTTCGTATGGTGCAGAGTTTTGTTCCAAAAATGACCACAAGTACTTCTTTTGATTGTTCCCACATTCATAACCAAAGTTATAATATTCTCAAGGAATAAAGCTTAAAAAAACTAAGGATTGTCAAAATAAGAAATTGTTTTAAAGGTGCAATCCACCAAAACCCTCTAATTCTTCACAGCTTCTGAGAAGGGAAACTAAACAAACGAACGGAGGTCAGAGGAGCCGATCTAAAGTGGATATGTTAGAGTTAGTCCACGAAAAACGCCTTCAATTTCGCATAGCGGCAATGAGACATGCTTTGAAAACTCACAACACACATACACACACTGCACTGGAGTGGAGAGACGTGGAGAGTCGGAGAGGGTGCTGTCGCACTCTACCATAGAATAAAGATTATTTCGTAATAGAAGCGTCACTTCCATAAGGTTCTGTATAAACTCCCTTCGTTGACCTTGAAATAAGTCAGCCACCTCTAAATTCAATATAAGCCAGCCACCCTAGAGTCCCTGTGCATGAATATTTAGTATACTATTCTATACATATATTTAATATATTACATTAAATTATAAATATAAATATAAATTATACACGGAAAAAAAAGATCAGTGAAAATAACCATACGGATACCTGATTTTGGCACCTGCTAGATGTTATGGTAAACTTGACCAGAAGTATGGTACATTTACCGATACTTTGAGTAAATTCGACATGCAATCAGGTAACATCACCTAGTACCTAGTCAAAACATAGTATACTTCTGGCCAAGTTTACCATAACATCTAGCAGGTGCCAAAATCAGGTATCCGTATGGTTATTTTCACTGATCTTTTTTTTTCCGTGTATTTAATACACAGGGACTCTAAGCCAGCCACCACACGATTTAAAATAAGCCAGCCACCCTAAAGCCCCTGTATAAGTGTATACGAATATTTAATATATTTTATTTGATGATTTATTTAATATTTAATATTATCCCCTGTATATTAATTAAAATAAGATAAGTGTCGTTCGATTTACGTAGCGTATACTTTTCGTAACTATATAAACAACAAGATTGCGAAAAAATTAAAAACCATGAACCAAATAATGTTAGGTCCCGAGCGTAAGGCACACAGAAAAAAATGGACGTGCTCCAGACACGAACTTTCCGTGTTCTAGAAACGAATATACACACCAGTACGGGAACGAGTTCTGAGCGCAATCTATTTAGGTTGAGTTTGCGTCTGAAACGCATCCCGTCGTGTCCAGAACCTGAAATGTCTGTGCTCTGAGCACGTTACATACTGGCGTGTATATAAATCATGTCTGGAGCACATCCTTTTTTTCTGTGCACGGTCAAATGACCGTGCGTAAGCTCTCTGATTGGTCGAAACCGCACGCAAGATGTACGCAATTCAATGCTCGGGACCGAACATTATTTGGTCCCTGGGGCCGAACAATTTTGGGACGAAATGGTACTTACTTCTCCTAGATGGTGAGGTCGTAAGCTATCTACTAGCATGCTCGAGTCCTCAGCACCATCCACGTGATCCACCTAGGTAAAGTGCATAGGCGTACCGTATCAGGGGCTAGGGGGGCTACAGCCCCCCACTTTTATGGGCGGTGGGGCTAAAAATCGGGGGGGAAGTCATCACTTGAGACTTCAGAAGCAAAAAAAAAAAAAAAAAAAAAAAAAAAAAAAAAAAAAAAAGGTTATCACTTCCCCCCCCACCCCCTCTTTTTGGTCACGGTCCGCCTATGGTAGAGTGACCATTTCGTCCCAACATTTTTCGGCCCCTGGCACCAATATTGTTACGCTCATGGTCTCTCACTTATATGTATAATCGGTGAGAACTTGCGGCTAGAGTATGCTATAAGACGCGAGTATATTCTCGACGACGCCACGTTCGGTTATAGCGAAATCGACCGCGCGCGAATTAAATTTCTAATTCATAGAATTAGCTTTTTAAAAAAGATTTATTTTTACACACAAGTAAATAATAAGAAAATAATATTTCACACAAAGAATAACGTGAGCTTGGAAAAGTATAAATGAGCAGAGTGGACTCAAGTCTCTCGCTCGATGCGGTAGATTGGACATCTTTATCAAAGAATTAAGAGTTTTTATACAAAAAATAGAAAGACAAATATAGATTAGACTGATTTAAGAAGTAAACAACAATCAGCTTAAGGATATGATATGAGCGATAGGAAGGTCATTATCTAATGCTATCAATAGATTTCTTAATTTAACATCTCCCTCCCTAAGAGTGAAGCCAATTGATTTTACATTTGCTTAATAAGGCGAATGGAATTTTGGCGAAATGATTTTTTCTGTATTTAAAGTTTGCATTTCTGCCTCATTTGTTTCTTTGACTTTGGAATAAAAATGAGCTTTCAAATTTTTAACTTTTTTGAAAAATACTACTGAACAAAGAATAATGATTAAAATTGAAATAATAACATATAATAATAAGTTGTGAGAATGTATTTTCTCAAAATCTATTCTGAGATCCGGAGGGATAATTAAGTTTGAATCCATTTTTGTTTCTAAATTTTCAAATCTATATTTTAAGTCAATCAATTTTATATTGACATTTTCTATTTTGATATTGTCAATAAACGTTGGTTTACTAGTAGAATTAATAATCTTTGGAATTGTTTTATTTCGAAAAATTAAATTGCAATTGTCCACTGGAATGAGAAAGATACCTGAAAAAGTTTTTTCTTCTTTATGCGTCGGACAATCTAAAATGACACGTTCCGGAGTTTTAAAAATTGCGAGGTATTGGCTGGTTTGAGGAATCATCTCCAGATGATTATTTTCAATGTCAATTCGCACATGTTTACAACTTTCGGTAGATCCATAGTTGAGCACTGCAGACTCGCAAGTATGATTTTCATCAGAAGTCGTCGTTTCGGAACATTGGTAATCTTTGATGAGTTGACATGGTTGATTTAAAGGAATGATGTCATCATGGCTTTTGAGTAAGTATCGATGTGAAGTAAACATTGTGACGTATTCTGACTGATATAGGGTTGGAATAGGTGAGAGGTAATAAAGGGTATAGAATATTTTGAAATTCAATGGAATGGACATGAAATAAGTAATCTGATTATGTTCAACCCTACAGTCTAAATCCAACAATCTTTGGAAATATGGAATATTTTCGGGAATTACTTTGAAAGGTAACTCTTCCTTATAATAAACTTCGATTCTTTTTAACTCATTGAATAATTCATTTGATTTAATAATGCTTGGATGAAATTTATGAGAATAACAGGATAAAACGGCATTTTCAACTTCATTGAGCAAATTAACGAAATTCAGGAACATGATTGAAAATTGGTCGAAAATTTCTTTAATTACAAGATCTTTGGTTTGTGATGAACGCGTGTTATAATTTTCCAAATAAGCATTTAATTTTGATTGAAAAGCTTCCTCATTATGTTTTACCGAAGATATGGTTTTCTCAAATTTTGAAATAAGATTCTGATTTAAACTATACTCGCTTTTAATTTGATTTTCGAGTACAATTTCACCTGATTTTAACTGATCTAAAATTTTATCATATTTTTCTCCATCACTAGCATCTAAATTACCAGATATAAATTTTACACCTGAGCCTAATACATTTATAAGACCTCTTTTGAATCTAATGGAAGGATTCAAGAAATTTAATTTTTCTTTAATTTGATTGATTGTGAAATCTAAAACTTTATATTGAGATACAAATCTAACTGAAAGCTGGGGATCATCACTTATATTTTTCGTAAAATGGAGATATTGGTCATTCAAATTTTTAAATTCTTGCGAAATTTGGTCGGTTCTAATGAAATGAACTATAGTATGTTTTGATCGTTGTAATCTCGCAGGCCCTAGGTCTATTGGAATTACTCCTGGATTTACAGTCACGTTTTTGAAGTACTCGCAGAAGATTCCTGTTGCTGAGAGGCTGTAACAGAAAAATCATCATCAAAGTTTTTTTTCGGCCTTCGAGTTTGATCTAAATGAATTTTTTCTCCTACTTTACGGGCTGGATTTTCCATTGTAGCTGTTTTCAAATTTTCATTTACATTTGAAATTTTAGCCGGGACAAAATTTGCTTTGGTTTTTTCTCGACCCCTATCATTTTTAAAATAATTACGTTTAGTAATTTTTGTTGGTATTTTTTCACGCTGTCTATTCCTAGTTAATAAAACTTGATCTTTTTTCTCATTTAATTTAGTTTCAACTTTTTGAAAGAGATTTTTACACTTAGCTTTATGATTATTCACATAATCTTGAGTAATATTTGAATCATCCGATATTTTATAGGGTGATTCATTTTCTAAATGCCCAGACATGATTTCATATGGAGTAAGTTTTGTTGCAGAATGCACGGAACTGTTGTAGGCTATAGTTGCATATTTAATCAACGTTATAATTGGATTATTCTTAAATTCTTCTCGAAGTCTATAAATCTTACAATGTTCCAGTATCGTTGAATGAAATCGCTCCACAATACCATTGGATTGAGGATGATTTGAACTAATAATATGGAAATCAATGCCATGTAATAAACAAAGTTCTTCTAAAAGTTTCGATCTAAATTCTGGACCTTTGTCCGCTATAATCTTTTTTGGAAGACCATGGTGAGTAAAGTATGTCAACAAATTATTTACTACATTAATAGTTTGTTTTGATTGAATTAAATACACTTGACCATACTTTGAGAAAGCATCAACTATTGTTAAAAAATTAGTTTTTTCAATTGCTAAGAGATCAATATGCAATATTTCAAAAGGTTTGCTCGCAGTTGGAGTTCTATTGAATTCCAATTTCAAAGGTTTACGATCATATTTTGAAAGATTACAAATATCACAATTATTAATAAAAGTTTGAATAGATTCACGCATATTAGGCCAATAATACTGTTTAGACAAATGACTTTCGGTCTCATTAATTCCCCTATGATTAGTTTTACCTGTATGATAATTTTCTACAGTTTGTTTTATTTCTTCTTCAGTTTCAATGTCAATTAAAAATTTTGTGTTTTTAATGAAATTGATTTCAGAATCGGAAAAATCTCTTTGTAATACACGTACGTAAGTCGGGTAGATCTCATCATCCTTAAAATAGAGATTATATCGAACTTTGGGTACAATGTAATTTTTCGTATAATCGACTAAAGTTTGTTCGATATTATCTCGTGGAAGTTTTAAATGAAATCTTTGTTTTCTATTATCAAAAAGTTTCTGAATGTTTACAGTGAAGTCATTGTTTTCAGAATAAGAAAGAATAATTTGATTTTTTCCAAAATTGACTGGACTATCAACAATGGGCACACCCTGTATCGGTTCTTCACGAGAAGTGTGAACAGTGTTGTCAGAATTACTTGGTTCATTATTTTCTACAAAATCATCAGGATTAATTGTATTTGTAGAAATTAAGTCTTCTAAGTCTATCATTTCATTTTCTTCAGGTGGCTCTACTATTCTTGATAAAAAATCATCATCTAAAAGATCCTCAAAATCGGGAACTGTATGAATATTGAGGTCAGATTCGTCATGAAAATTAATTTGAATGCGAGGAAGGCTATCAGCGTTACTATTTAATTTACCTTTTTTATATTGAATATCATAATCAAATTCTTCTAATTTTAGACGCCATCTCACTAATTTTGAATGTGGTTCTTTCAATGAAAATAACCATTGGAGTGGTTTATGATCAGTAACGATCGTAAATTTCCTACCAAAGAGATAAGGTCTAAAATATTTAACTGACCATACTATAGATAACAACTCTTTTTCTATAGTGCTATACCTTTGTTCTGTTTCATTTAATGTTCTAGAGGCATAACAAACTGGAAGATCAGATCCTATTTTACCTTGAGATAAAACTGAGCCTAATGCAATATCACTTGCATCTGTTGTTAAAATGAAAGGTTTGCTAAAATCTGGATATTGTAAAATTGGATCATTCATCAAAATACCCTTACACATTTCAAAACATTCAAGATATTCAGTATCATTTGGATCAATTATTGCATTTTTCTTCAATTTTAAAGTGAATGGTTTCGTTAAACTGGCAAAGTCCTTAATAAATTTCCTATAATAACCCAAAAGTCCTAAAAAACCTTTAATTTCTTTTGTGGTTTTTGGAAGAGGATACTCTTTTATTGCTTTAATTTTTTTTGGATTAGGTTTTACACCATTAGTTGTAGCTACATGACCTAAATATTCAACTTCATTACGGAAAAATTCTGATTTATCAAGTTGAATTTTGAAGTTAAATTTACGTAGTCTATCAAATACTAGTTTTAAATTTTGTACGTGTTCTTGAAGACTGGTACTAAAAATAATAATATCATCCATGTAAACTAAACAAATTCTATTTTGAAGACCACTAAGAATATGATCCATTGCACGTTGAAAAGTAGCTGGAGCATTTATTAGTCCAAAAGGCATTCTAACATATTCATAGTGTCCATTTTCAGTTGAAAAAGCTGTTTTTGCAATTGAATCCTCATGCATTTGCAATTGATGAAACCCTGATGCTAAATCTATCGTTGAAAAATAATGGCATCTACCTAGTTTATCTAATAAATCATTAATATTTGGAAGAGGATATTTATCACCAACAGTTTTTTCATTAAGTTTGCGATAATCAATCACAACACGCCATTTCTGTTTTCCAGAAGCATCCATTTTTTTTGGTACCACCCAAATAGGTGAGCTCCATGGTGAATAAGAAGGACGAATTATACCCTGATCTAACATTTTATTTATTTGTTTCCGAACTTCCTCTTTATGAACAAATGGATATCTATAAGATTTTACAAAAACTGGATTTTCATCTTTCGTGCGTATTTGATGTTTGATTTCATGAGCAAAAGAAAGTTGGTCACCTTCAAAATAAAAAATATCTCGATAATCAGTTGCTAATTTTTTTAATTCAAAGAATTCTTCGTCATTCATATGTTCTGTACGAAGTAAAGACATATCGAATTTCTTTTCTTCTTCTTCAAAATTATTAAAATTAGATTCACCATTCACGAGAGAACTATCATGACCTGTATAGAAATCTTCTAACGGAACGCAAGGTATAGATTTCTTTGATTCAAGAGTCAAATCCCTAGATGAATTATTTACTATTATACACTTCGCTACTCCATTGATTGCGGAAACTACACTTGGAGGAATCTCAATTGAGTCTGAAATTCTAATCCTAGGAATCATGAAATCACCATATGCATTTTTATTAATTAATGGAAGATCGACAATTGTTTCAGATCGATTTGGAATAGAATAACAAAAGTTCAAATTTTCACGTGTATTATGTGAATGAAGAGGTATTTCAGCAAAAGGTGTACGAAGAATATTTTTATCAACATTAATTATTGATTTAAGAATTTTCAAATTATCGTAACCCAATAATCCATCAAAATAATTATGAAAATTAAAACAATGAAATTTCAACTCATCTTTTTGATTAAATATTTTTGAATTTTGAATTAAAGCACTTTGAGGTATATGAGTTGTACCATGAGCAGTATTTACGGTAATTGGGTCATCACTAATTTTTGAATTAAGTTTCCTAGCTATAGAAGGACGAATAAAAGAATTGGTACTCCCAGTATCCACTAATATTTTCAAATTATGTTCAGGCAGAATAATATATGGCAACTTACAAACATAATCATTATTAATATTTAGAATTACTGAGTTTCCATTTGAGTTTCCGAGGCTATTTCGTGAAAAAACTCGGAGTTTTCAGAAATATTTTCGTTTACATCGTTCTCAAAATCTCCATGTTGAGTATCTTGATTTTCTTGAAAATTTTCAGAATCAACAGAATTAATTGAATTTTCTTCAACATTAAAATTTTGAGGACGAGATAGATTTGTATTTACACTCATCGGCAATACTTGATTTGTTGGTTGATTGTTACCTCCGCGAGGTTGCGAATTATAATTATTGTTACGATTAAAATTTTGATTCGGTACAAAATTTTTATTTTGAAAATTTTGATTTTGATTTTGACGCCAATTATTATTCATAGGCTTATTCTGTTGAGTACGATAAGTATTATTAACATTATGATTATTTGCAGTATTTTTGTTACTACTATTGAAATTGGAACGTTGCATAGTATTTTTATTTTGAGTTTGAGAATGGCGTTGAGAAGCTTCAACAGAAAACTCGTTAGTCAATATACTTAATGCATCATTCATAGTTGCAGGATTTTTCGTTTTCATTATATGATTTAATGGAGACGAAAGACCTTTTAGAAATACTTTCAACCCAAACATATTTTGATAGGCTTTAAGCATAGGATTGGCAATAGCAATAACCTCAGGAGTTTGACCATCAAAAACATTATGAGTGTCTAAATAAGACATTTGCAAATAAATATTTCCCTGTACTCTTTGATGAAATTCAAAAGCATTTTCATTATACTGTTGTCTCAACTGAGCAAGTTCCATAGACAATGTATATGTATCTCTTTTATCACCATAGGTTTGTAAAAGAGCTACTCTCAATGTTTGCCAACTATCAACTTGACAGTTACTAATTTGGATTTTAGCATCTCCAGTAATTCGAGCTTTTATGGCTGAAATCAAAACCTTATTTTGGAAATTGTTTGGATTATTATGATCATAAAAATGTTCAACCAATTGATCACACGTCACAAGAAATTCCGGTAAAAGCTGAACAACACCTTTAAATTCTGGTATTGTTTTTATATGCATTTCTTTAAGTTCAGGCACGTTAGCGTTAGCCATTTTAAAGAATTTCAAAATAATCAAAAATAAGAGGATAAAAAAGGAAATGAGGATCAGTCAGACATAAAACTTCAATGCTTACGATAAGAAGAAGATGGTCATCATCATCCTTAGATTTTCGTTGCACAATTAAACAAAGAACGATTCGTTGAATTAATCAAAAGATTGGTTCACTTAAAGGAACGATTCGCACAATTAAACAAGTGTTTTGTACGAATAACAAAAGGTAGATATAGAGAATATCTCACACAATTTTCACGCAATTTTCACGATGAAAATTAATTAATATATCGAATGTTAATATCGAAAACACACAATTTTCACGATGAAAATTAATATATCGAATATTAATAGCGAAAAGCTTTCAAGCTTCAAAAGATTGATTCGTTGTTAAATTAACCGTTGAAACGGAACTATATCACGACACGATGCGCGAAAAGCGTTTTAACTATCCTATACGACTGCGCCAATTAAATTTCTAATTCATAGAATTAGCTTTTTAAAAAAGATTTATTTTTACACACATATAAATATTAAGAAAATAATATTTCACACAAAGAATAACGTGAGCTTGGAAAAGTATAAATGAGCAGAGTGGACTCAAGTCTCTCGCTCGATGCGGTAGATTGGACATCTTTATCAAAGAATTAAGAGTTTTTATACAAAAAATAGAAAGACAAATATAGATTAGACTGATTTAAGAAGTAAACAACAATCAGCTTAAGGATATGATATGAGCGATAGGAAGGTCATTATCTAATGCTATCAATAGATTTCTTAATTTAACACGCGCGCGCGGTTAGAAGATAGTGTTGGCGCGGCGCGGCGTTCAAATAAGACGAGGAACACTCTCCCCCTGCTATCAAAATATGTTGATCAACTCGTTTAGCTGTTTTAAATATACATTCACGATAGACTGTTTTAGTGGAGCGATATATCGTATCGATTGCCGTCCGAGGGCCTCTGGTTCCAAACAAACTCTGGTTCAATGTAATTTCCCCATAAGCGAGCTTTTGAACGGAAATTTAGGGTAGTAAATCAAACAATTAATGCGACCTTTTTGCGATTATGAATTCTACGTCCTCGAAAATGCTTGAGTATGCCTGGTTCCTTGACTAAAACTGCCAAAATCAATAAGATATTACAGATTAAATGTTGCATTTGTAGGTTAGAATCGCCCGAAATCCCGCCAAATTCCACAACAACAACAATAACATTTGGGTGATTCCAACCTCCAAACGCATCGTTTAATCTGTAATATCTTGTTGATTCCGGCAGTTTTACGGGTGGAACCAGGCAATATTAAGCATTTTCGAGGACGTAGAATTCATAATCGCAAAAAGGTCGCATTAATTGTTTGATTTAATACCCTAAATTTCCGTTCAAAAGTTCGCTTATGGGGAAATTACATTGAACCAGAGTTTGTTTGGAACCAGAGGCCCTCGGGCGGCAATCGATACGATATATCGCTCTACTAAAACAGTCTATTAATACTGCACCGAAAAAATTACTAATAAATACGACACGACTGAAGAAACGCGATTGCTCACTCAATTTTTACATTCCTGATATGCTGATCGCCGCCATTTCTGGTTAGCCTCGGCTCTCTCATGTAGCATTGATACTCGGTCTTACAGTGTATACTCTCCTTGCGGCCATTTAAAATTTCACGTAAGTACTCACCATTCATTATTTCAAGGACCGTCGCGCGTCGCCGGGACTCGGGACCAAACGAAAGCCTAGGCCCTTGGCTTAAAAAATAGAAAGGGCCGGACGCGCAGCCGCAGGTGTTATGGGGGATTCCTGTCTAATTTGTCACTCTCTCCACAGCAACACACAGAGGAAAACCGCAAATTAGATAGGAATATCCCATGGCATATGTGTAGCTCTGCCAAGTACTACGCCTTGACCTTTTAAAGTAATTTTGTGGTCTGTGAGTGAATTTCATAATTTTTAATGTCCTCGTCGTAATTTTTGCTGGATTTTACTTAGGAATCCTATATTATATTTGTAAGAATGAAGCTAAGTTCCTGGAGAACCGTTGCACCGTTCGGGAGGGGCCTGGTACCGATCGGTCGGGCTCGGCTCCAATGCTTCGGGAAAAATATAAGTTTTTCCGTGCGGGCCCCACGTCCCTTTTTAAAATGCTAAAAACTTTTCTCTCAAAAAGTTGTGCGAGTGCGAAAAGGATGCGAATCAGTTCGTTTTGCAAGGGTGGGAGAGAGAAGCGAGATTTTGTCGTCCTTTTTTAAATGCATACGTGCGGAAGAGCATACGATTTTGTACGCGTGTGAGCGAGAAACGTGATGCTCTGACAATTTTTTTTTTAATTAGATCGCACGATTTGACGTTACCATGGCGATCTTCATCATATGTTTTACTCGCGGAATGAACCGTTCGGGTAGACGCATTTTAATAGCGACTTCATGATATCGATGTATAGCTTCGACTTTTTATCCATATTTTTACGTAGATATACACAATGAGAGAGTCACAGTGCTGCTAGCTGTGATGAGAAGTATACCAGGCACTTCAGACTTAATGAAAAATGTGTATAAATATTTTATGTTAAATACGGCAGCACTGTACAGTCTTCGATTGATGATGGCTTGACGAGGTTGCTGTATCGCTTCGCGATGTATAGAGCTTCGATACTTATCATATGTTTCATATGCATAGATAAACAGAATAGTACAATCAACGATGACTTGATGAGATCGGTGGGTGCATTGATTCAATATCTCGAATATAACCCACCAAATTTGAGCTAGGTTTCGAGAATTTATAAAGAAACTAAATGATTAGGGTTATTATTCATAGCTTAAGACGCGGTGGTTATACTTTTCTCATTAATAATATACAGTCAAATATTACTGATTACTGAGTTAAGTAAATAATTGGTTTTCTGTTGAAAATGCATCGTTTACTTTAAATGTATAAGTGATTCATCCAAGAATACTACTTACTAACGAACCAAAAATATGGTTATACAGATTTTTTTATCTTTAAGTTGGCGATTTGAGTTGTTTTCGTTTCAGTTCGCGTTTTGGCGAGGTTTTTAAGGTCTGTTTTTTCCGATTTAAATAAAAAAAAAAAAGAAAACAAAGTTTCGATAGATCTCTTGAGCCTTGAGTATGTAGTTTTTATGGTTCATTTGATTGTATACCTGTTATTTTTTAATCTGTGCAGTAATATTAGTGGGCCAGTGCGACGTTTATTTCAAAATAGATGGTTCTTTTAGTGATGACTTGGTGATGACGGCATCCGGTGATGAGCGTTCCAAACAAAGACAAACTGTCTCTCTTGCTCTCACGTAACCCCCATGTTGTTCAGCTATACTCTAATTTTTAAAAAAAACGTATGTAGAGACATCTTTTGTGAAATATTTTTTGACAGAAATGAATTCCTCAATTTTAATGCGACTTTGCTATTAACATGCCGTAATACGAGGCCCTGTGTATACGAATCAGGACACTAGAAAGAGATGGGTATACGCATGGGGATTGGAGGTCACGGCGGGAGAGTGGGTGAGATAGTTTGGAACGCTATGCGAGTTTTGTCACAACCGATTGCAACCGATGAGTGCATTATTGATGTAATTTTTGGCTAACCGTTGACTTCACACTAAAACTCTGTGGTGAACTTGAGATGCCCTTAGATGCTGGAACTGGGTCCGATGGACCCGTTGCGTCGTACGCTAAAATCGGCTGCCAGTTGCTGTTCACTGGTTATACAAACTTGAGCTTCGTGAAGTGTCTAAAAAAACTCTAAAAAATAGGAATTTCATCATTTGGGGGGGGGGTGACCATTCAAAAGCGCCAATTCCCAAAAAAGATAAGCCAAAACCGCTAAAACATATACGAAGGAATTTTTGAAAAAGTAGCCAAAAAACGGCAATTTGCTGCAAAATCAGTGGTCAAAAAGCGCTGAAAGAATGACCCTAAAATCTTAGACGAAGTTTGCCTGAATTTTCGAGCCAACCTATTTCAAAAAATTACTGTCGTCAATAAAGGGCTGTTTGAAAAAGGCATAGTTTTCCCGCGCAAAGTTTCTCTTCCATTCACATATAGATTTTTGATAATCACTGAAACGCAATGTCTTATTGTCAATGACAATTTGTCATGTCAGTTCAACGAAAGGTTATCGTAGGTGTGCGATCTCGGTCATGCGTATTTGTTTGCTTATCCCGAACTTCTCATTTTATTGTGAATGCAGGTTTCTTATGCACTCTCGCTATCTCTTTCTCGCCTTCCCTTCTTTTCTCTGTACAGTTCTAAATCGTATAATCCACATGCGCTAATACGGTGCATCCAAATGCGCCGATTCTGGGGGTTTCGGCGTCTCCATGAGCGCCAAAAAAAAATTGGCGGTTTTTGATCGGGCCCTCTTGAGAACGACTACCCCTAAAAAATGTTTAAGTTTCATATAAGGGGGTTTGGGCGGGGGTTATGCTATTTATGCCCCTCCAAATAATGACTCCTGTTTTCTAAACCTTTGGTACCTGAGAAAATAACACTTTAGTATTTCAGGAATAATAGAGTAAGTTTTTAGATTTCGTTCTTCGGAGCAAGATTAGATGGGCGAATAGCAAACGGAGTTAGGGAGTGGATGATATCGAGTCAAAGTCTTAGCTCAAATAAACAAAAATCACGTGCAAGACGCGAAACGGAACGCTCGGCCGCGAAGCGGCCACCGGCCACTAGTAATTGACTATATTTAATCGCTTATAGCAAGAGCCTCATTTTAAACTTTATGGGTGCAGCAATTTTGAACATCGATTCTGATGGGAAATGAATAAAAAATGGTGTTGGGCTGTAGTTAAGGGGGAGTAATAAATAAAATAATCTATATGCACGCAAAATTTAGTCAACTACACAGTACACGGTATTTTGAGCACGGCGCATTTTTGGTTTACACAGCAGAATGTGAATTCAAGCTGAAACGCAAAAATAAATCAAATGAACGGTGAATATACACCGGTGTATATAAGGTATATATAACGGTATATATAACGGTGTATATAAGTCCAGTAATTTTAAACTTGAACGAATAGAAAAATATTTTGCACTATATATGTAATTAAGAGCGAAGAAATGAGAGAACCTAAACAGCTATTGTAATTGTACGCAGTAGGTCAATGTGCTGAGGCGGGCTAGTGAGGGGAGTGATGTTTGATATCTCATCACAAACATCCGATTCTTATTTTCCGGCTGACCGCACAGTTGAGCTAGTCAATGATGGGGGGGGGGGGGGTCGGACATGGAATTTATGACTAAAAATACAAATTTGAATGTTTTTACTGTCAAAAAAACAAACTATAAAGAGCGATTCTTTTAAGAAATTTTACTTACGATAAAAACGATGAAACTATATACTTACCGTATTTTGGCGCGTACCGCGCGATTTTTAAGGCATTTTTAGACTTTCCGTACCGTTCCTAGTTCCTACCGATTAAATTCGCGTACGGTTTTTTTTTTTTTTTTTTTTTTTTTTTTTTTTTTTTTTTTTGTGAAAGAAGATTATTTTCCTGGGCTTCAATCTCTGCACCGTGTAAGCATTTTATTTTTTGTTCACAACTTTTCTTTTCCGAGCAAACTTTTTTCCGTTTCGTTATTTCTCTTTATATTCCGTGAATTTCCGGCGATTTTCAGACTCTACAGGGGAGGTGGGGGTGGGGGTCACATTCCTCAAAATTTGAAAATTTTAAATGATAACGCCCCAGACCCCTGCTTTGTGATATATCGTTAGAAAGATCGTTACAAGACGAACATTTTGGCGCAAACTGCGGCTCGATATCGTTTTTCGTCCTCGATTAATCGAAGGTCAAAGTTTGATACCGTTCATATCATACATTTGGTCGATATCTAACTTTGACCTTCTATTAATCGAGAACGAAAAAAGATATCAAGCCGCGGTATGCGCCAAAATGTTCGTCTTGTAACGATCTTTCTGACGATATATCACAAAGCAGGGGTCTGGGGCGTTATCATTTAAAATTTTCAAATTTTGAGGAATGTGACCCCCCCCCCCTGTAGAGTCTGAAAATTTCCGACCCCAAGAAAAGGGGTATCCTTTAAAATAATGGGACCTATGTTTCAGCGTTTTTTGAAATTTGAAGTTGTTTCTTTTTTACAGCCTCTTAAAATTTTCAAATTTTCAAAAAAATTTAGGGGCCGAAAAACCCCCTTAAAATATTTTTTTTGGAAAATGCGTGGTTTTTTTCTGAAAATACCTTGCTCTGTAGAGCAATTTAGACCCAAAGTTTTCTCCATTCGGACCATTCAAAGGGGAGTTACGGATTTTGGAAGATGGGTTCATATCGAACTTTGACCTTCGATATATCGAAAACGAAAAACGATATTGACTTCCGGTTTGCACAAAAAGTATTAGAATTTTATTTCCTTTCCAAATATGAAATAAAAATGGGGGGGGGGTCCCCATTTGAAATGTGGGATTTAGGGTCATGGGCCCCAAGGGGGGCCACAAAATCGGCGACCCCCCCCCCCCTATAAAGATGTCCCCCTCGAAAATATTTTAGACGTGTTTCGGCGTTTTACTAAATTCGAAGCCGTTCGCGAGAAATTCGAGATGGTACATATTTTAATCAACACCCTGTATAACTTTATGGGTAGCTCGACTGATCGAATCGTTTCGAGCCCCTCGTAACGATTGAGCCGGACGAAAGAAATCGATGAGTCGGGGGATGTCGGAATCTTAATCGTTTGAAGTAGGAAGAGGTGAGGAGGGGATCCTGCGTGACCGAGTTGCGCAGAAGCAATCCCATTTGATTTAACGTATTCGATAACGATACCCAAAACGATCCGTACTCGCCTCCCAGCCACTCCCTGCAGGTGAAACCGGTGGCAAAGGAAAGTCGTCAAGTTATCACTTATTGGTCACTTCTCGATGGAGTAACAGTTACAGATGGGAATCTCCCATTATTACTGCCCAACGCAACCATTACGCTCGCGCAATTAAAAGCGTTTATTGAGTTGAGTTTATGAGTGGATTTTGCAAGCTTTTATAGAGCTGCCATATTTATTTTCGGAGGGTTTAACACCAGAATCGACTATTAAGTTACTTTTATAGTTAAAAAGTGCAACATCCCCATTATGCCTGGTTCCTTGACTATAAAACTTTAGAAATCAACAAGATATTTTACAGTTTCAACGGTACATTTGGGAGGTTGGAATCACCCGATTCCCCGGATTCCCACCCGTTCCACAATAACAATAACATTCAGGTGTTTTCAACGTCCAAATGCATCGTTTAAACTGTAATATTTTGTTGATTTAGGCAGTTTTATCATGAAACTAGGCATGAAAATCAAAAAAATCTCGGGGCAGGCGGCAGTGCCAATACCTAACTTGCTTGCTAATAGAGCTCATTTCAGAAGTGTAGGCGCACCTAGACCATAATCTTTGGCGAATTTTCAATATTTCATTCCTTCAAATCTAAACAAAGCTTGCCTCCGACTTTGAACATTTAATTTTAAATGATTCCTGCAGAGTAAAAATCCGACGCTCTAATGCATTTCCGTTAATTTTCATTTCGTAACAAGTGAAATAATTAATGTTGACAAATTCCAAACGTCATCAGTCTGCGTGTGCCAGGTGCGCCTACATTTCTGAAACCACCTTTACCGCCCTCCACTGTTGTAAATGACGTGACGGAAAGAATGACATCTTGCAAACAATATGACGGTAAAAATAATATAATTATGGAATAGCTCGACATGTTTTCATTTTTTTTTTTTTTTTTAAAGGCTAATTCAGCGGAATTTAAACGGCAAATCATGTCAGTACAGTAAGAAGAGTATCATAATTTAATATAAAATACAATTGCAGCGTGCCTCAAGGTCGGAGTTCATTAAAAAGTAAGTGCAAAAAAATCATTTTAGTTGGATGGATTATAGGAATCTAATACATATTTTCCTCGCTGAAAAATTTTTGTCTGAAAAGCATTTTCGCCGCTGAATGTGATAATTATCACAGTAACGCAATGAGATATTCTCTATCTCTAGTGGCGTCGCGCGTGAATCCTGGCAACACTGCAATCATTTAAACGCAAGTAAAACATTGATTTGAGTCGGTGCATTCTGCGCAGAGACAATATACAGGGTGTAAAAAAAAAAGGAGCAGCTCCGAATAACTCGAGTTTGGGTTCGAATTTCAAAAAACGCTGAAACATGGGTTCCATTATTTTGAGGGGGACATCTTTTAGGGGGGTTGCCAAATTCCAGGCCCCCCCAGGGGGGCGGGTCCGGGGGTCACCGCCCCCCTAAATCACATTTCTCAAATGGCGACCCCTAATTTTTATTACATAACTTTGAAGAACGTCAAATTCTAAGCATTTTGGCGCAAACCGCAGGTCGATATCGTTTTTCCTGTTCGAGATATCGAAAGTCAAAGTTCGATTTTGACCCATTTTCAAAAATTCATAACTCCCACTAAAAAAGTCGGAATTTCAAAAACTATTAGCTTAAAATGCTCTGCAAAACAAGTCCTTTTCAGAAAAAAATACAACTGTCCAGGAAATTTGAATTTTAGGCTCCGAAAAAAATATTCAAAATTTTCGAAAATTTTGAATCGGCGATATTCTTGTAAAACGGCCAGAATCGACAATTTTGGCTTATAACCTGTTGGCTGAGTCCAAATGAGCGATGCAAAGCTCTCAAAAGTCCCCAAAACCCCATTAAAGCCCGAGAGAGAGGTGTTACCTGACTCTAAATTTAGCAGTGTTCTCAATTCTGAATTTAATCATTTTAAAGGTGATTTTGAGACTTTCTTGAGCTTTTAAGCGCTTTGCATCGCTCATTTGGACTCAGCCAACAGGTTTTAAGCCAAAATTGTCGATTCTGGCAGTTTTACAAGAATATCGCCGATTCAAAATTTTCGAAAATTTTGAATATTTTTTTCGGAGCCTAAAATTCAAATTTCCTGGACAGTTGTATTTTTTTCTGAAAAGGACTTGTTTTGCAGAGCATTTTAAGCTAATAGTTTTTGAAATTCCGACTTTTTTAGTGGGAGTTATGAATTTTTGAAAATGGGTCAAAATCGAACTTTGACTTTCGATATCTCGAACAGGAAAAACGATATCGACCTGCGGTTTGCGCCAAAATGCTTAGAATTTGACGTTCTTCAAAGTTATGTAATAAAAATTAGGGGTCGCCATTTGAGAAATGTGATTTAGGGGGGCGGTGACCCCCGGACCCGCCCCCCTGGGGGGGCCTGGAATTTGGCAACCCCCCTAAAAGATGTCCCCCTCAAAATAATGGAACCCGTGTTTCAGCGTTTTTTGAAATTCGAACCCAAACTCGAGTTATTCGGAGCTGCTCCTTTTTTTTTTACACCCTGTATAATAGAGACCACGCACTAGCATTGCGCGCGGTGGCTGACTTTTTTTCGGAGCTCAACAGAAATGAACACAGGGAGCATGAAGGAGCACCATCCAACATGGGCCATACATTGACTGATGCAATTTTGGTGCTTCGGATTCACTAGGCAAAATTTTCAACGACGTTACTCATCAGTCAACGACCAACGTATGTTCCATGTTTTGTTCTGTTGAGACCCCAAAAAAAAAAGTTGCCACCACGCGCGCAAACATAGGCAAGATAGATAGTGCGTCGTCTCTATTATACAGGATGAGCCAGAGCACCCGTACTAGGCATTTTTCTCGAAAACTGCTGAACCAAATGATTTGAAACAAAAGAGTCAGATAGGGAATCGACCCCAACTTTTTCATTTTTGATATTTTCAAAAGCCCCCGACAGCCCCTTGGGACGTATTCTGGGGGGTTCAAACACATTTTTCAAGTTTTCTCGAAAAACGTCCAATAAAAGTATGAATATTAGTTTATAATCATAAAGTAGAGGAAATTGCCGACATTTTTGCTCTTATTAATATTTTCCAAAAAACTCAAATTTCTTGAGTTATGGGGGATTTTTGAAGTTTTTTTGAATCGGCCTTTTTGGCCACCCTGTTGAGAATTTTTCAAAAATCATTACAGATTATGAAAGAGCAGAGCAAGACCTTTCGATTGATTTGCCACATATTACCTTAAAGTTGAAAAATAAGGTGTTTTTTGCCAAATCAAAATTTTAGGGCTTCAATTGCAAAATTGGCGCGATTCCATAGTTTGAGCCAATTGAAGCCCTAAAATTTTGATTTGGCAAAAAACACCTTATTTTTCAACTTTAAGGTATTATGTGGCACATCAATCGAAAGGTCTTGCTCTGTTCTTTCATAATCTGTAATGATTTTTGAAAAATTCTCAACAAGGTGGCCAAAAAGGCCGATTCAAAAATATTTCAAAAATCCCCCATAACTCAAAAAATTTGAGTTTTTTTGTAAAATATTGATAAGAGCAAAAATGTCGGCAATTGCCTCTACTTTAAGATTATAAACTAATATTCATACTTTTATAGGAGGTTTTTCGAGAAAACTTGAAAAATGTGTTTGAAAATATCAAAAATGAAAAAGGGGTCGATTCCCTATCTGACTTTCATGTTTCAAATCATTTGGCTCAGTAGTTTTCGAGAAAAATGCCTGGTACGGGTGCTCTGGCTCACCCTGTATATTGTCTCTGATTCTGCGCCCCCAACCGCTCGCGACATTTTCTACGGGACGGGTTTAAATGGAAACAATACAGCGTTGTCAGATGGCACGCGGTACTCCACTATCTATCTCTTCCTCTTCTTCATTAAAACACGTCTGTCAGACAAAGATAAAGTAGAGAGGGTAGATCCCCCTCTTCCTATACTTTTCCTACGAATAAATTCAAAGGAAAAATAAGAGAGATTCACGACAACCTATCTAGATATTATGACGATGATGAGGATGTCACTGGATATGATATTTGTTTAAAACTTTTAATGATTGCGAGTCGAGTACCAATTTTCAAAAGACTTTAATGAAGTTTGACATAGTAATGTGTTTTACAGTAAAGTAATAATCTTATACGGCGTGTCTGAAAAATCCCGCGTTTTTGTACGTGGGCACGCATCGGCGGGAAATTTTCCAAGGAGAGGCAATACCTCCAAACCAAATTCAAGGGGGAGCCAATCGATGTTGACATGCGGTTTGCGCTGTAAGTCTTAGAATTTCGCCTTCTTTCCTCATCCGCAATAAAAAGTGGGAGTACTCATTTGAAATATACGATTTAGGGGAGTGGTGCCCCCCCGGGGAGTGCCGAATATGAAAACCCTTCTAAAATATGCCCCGCCTCCAAATAAGCGGACATTGTCTGAGCGTTTGTCGAAAATCTAAACCGCTCGCGAGAAATTCAGTCTGGCTCGTTTTTTATACATACCCTGTATAACAGTGGCGCACCGAGAAATTTGCCTTGGGGGGGGTTTTGGTATGACTCAAACTCCGGGGGGTCTGGGGGTATGGAATACCCCTCAGGACAAGCGGGGGGTCCGGGGGCCCTCCCCCGGAAAATTTTTCCAAATTTCCTGACCTTCAGATTGAATTTTACGGTACTTTCATGTACAGTAAAATTGAAATACTCAATATATTTTCGATTTTGCTGCATGAAATCTTTGCTCTTGACTCATAATTGGAGGGAGAAGAGTCAAGTGGAATGTATGTTTGAAGGAGCCTTGGAATATTCACCGAGGGGTTCACCGAGAGGGGGGGGGGGTCCGGGGGCCCTCCCCCGGAAAATTTTTCCAATTTTCCTGACCTTCAGATTGAATTGTACGGTACTTTCATGTACAGTAAAATTGAAATACTCAAATATATTTTCGATTTTGCTGGATGAAATCTTTGCTCTTGACCCATAATTGGAGGGAGAAGAGTCAAGTGGAATGTATGGTTGAAAGAGCCATGGAATATTCACCGAGGGGTTCACCGAGAGAGGGGGGTCCAGGGGCCCTCCCCCGGTAAATTTTTCCAATTTTCCTGACCTTTAGATTGAATTTTACGGTACTTTCATGTACAGTAAAATTGAAATGCTCAAATATATTTGTATTATCGATTTTGCTGCATGAAATCTTTGCTCTTGACTCATAATTGGAGGGAGAAGAGTCAAAAGGAATGTGGATGAAGGAGCCATGGAATATTCACGGAGGGGGTTCACCGAGGGACAGTGGCGTAGCCTGTCTGCCCCCCCCCTTGACACCAAAATTTGTCCTAAAAAAAGGTCTTTTTTTGCGTTTTCAAACAAATTTTACCAAAATAGTATCTTTGGACCCCCCCCCCCCCCTTGACAATTTTCGGACCCCAGACCCCCCGTAGAAAAATTCCTGGCTACGTCACTGCCGAGGGGTTAGATTTTATCCCCCCTCCCCGCCATATTGAATAACTCTTAAGAAAATGCGGATAATATGGAATTTGTTCACCGTGAACCCCCTTCCTAGCTGATCACAATTTATTTTTCTTTCTCTTCCTTCTATTTGTGAAGGAACCACATCCTCTCTCTCTCTCTCTCTCTCTCTCTCTCTCTCTCTCTCTCTCTCTCTCTCTTTCTCTCTCTCTCTCCTTTTTTTTTTTTTTTTTTTTTTTTGAAGCACGCTCTAGTGGCCAACACGCTCAACAGCGTCGCTATATGATGCATTCAAAGAAGATCTCTCATTAAGGAAGAAGCTAACCTTCCTCTCTACGTGAAGAGTGAGTCCAATAATCCATACAATTGTTGTATAAAGTACCAAATATCACTCATTTGAATTATATTTACCAGAAAAGGTATTTCTGTCTGTTTCCAATGAATATATGAATTTAGTATTGTTGCTAGACGCAACAAATTGTTTATCGGGTAATTTGAGTGGCCATCAGGAACATGGGCGTCATTTAGGGGGGGCTGGGGGGGCAATTGCCCCCCCCAAAGATTTGAAGTCAGGCTCAAAAACTGGCACGAATTGTATTGATGAGCAAAAAAAAAAGGTCATACGATTATTGCCCCCAAAATACGGCTCTTTGGCTCTAAAATTATATTGACGAGCAAAAAAAAAAAAAAGTCATAAGACTTTTTGCCCCCCCCCCCCAATCCGAACTTGAAATGACGCCCCTGATTCAGGAAAACTGAAACATACTTTATATACTCTAGTCCTGAGTCTTGACTCCTTGCTCAATTCGCACACACGGAAAAAAAAGAAATGCTAATTTAACATTTAAATGTTAAAAAAATGTGCGACAAGTTCTACATGCTGATTTTACATTATGAAAATGCTGACCTAGCCATGTACGAAGTTAAAGGGGACGTACACCCTAAAATCGTAGTTGAGTTAAGCACGGAAATCGATAGAGGAAAGCGAGACATGAACGATGGTGAAATCCGTTTGTCGAAATTCGTCTTCGTTGCGAAGATACAGCCGCCGAAAGATCCGGCGCTGACGTCATCTGCTCCAAGCGCACGATGCGGTACCATTGCGCTTAATGGGAAACGCAGCGCCCGCGCTGTTCCCCCTCAGTTTGTGAGGTTATCGGCACTCCAACGTAAAAATCGCTAAGAACAAAAATTGGAGAGCAGGAAATTTCCTTTCCAACTGTATTTTAACTTTTTCTCCAAAATTATTTTTAGCTGAGATATGAACGAAAACGGCAAAACTTCGGATTGCGTTCGAATTTCTGACGGTCCGCGTTCTCAAATAGCCGTCTCTCTAGTCGCTTAAAGTTTACTTATGAAAACTACTGATGGACCATTATTGTAGAAAATTTTACGCTCTTCAAATTTAGTCCTTAGAGTTTTTGGCGTGCGGTAAGCCGTTGGCCCGGAAAATGCGAACGAAAACAAAAAAAATGCCGCTTTCTTAATTCCAACACGCATTTGTGAGTAGTTTTTTCCTATTTTCCTTGACAACGGTAAATTTTTGATGGAAAATCATAAGGGGTAAAGTTAAAGAGCGCAAAATTTCCTATCGATTCATTACACAAAAATTTCAAATATGCGTTTTCTGACCGAGAAACTACAATTTTCGGTGATTTTAGAATTTCAAGACATAAAATAAATCGAGATATTATGACGGGTGTCGAACCAATTAGCTTCGAATAAAACGAACGCCGCAAACTGGCAAAAAAATGATTGTGTTTACTTTTTAATGTTACCTACGATCGAATTATCTGGTTATCCGCTTCGAATTGAATTCGGCGACGAACTGCTAACCTCGGTGCGTGGACCACGAGCGCGGCCCGTCCTCCGGCCGGCATGCATGGCGCCGCGACAGTCTGGTGAGGTTGGAACAAAACACGAAGATCACCTCTTCAACTTATCTCGGCATCCTCGAGCTTAGGTAACATTAAAAAGTAAACACAATCATTTTTTTGCCAGTTTGCGGCGTTCGTTTTATTCGAAGCTAATTGGTTCGACACCCGTCATAATATCTCGATTTATTTTATGTCTTGAAATTCTAAAATCACCGAAAATTGTAGTTTCTCGGTCAGAAAACGCATATTTGAAATTTTTGTGTAATGAATCGATAGGAAATTTTGCGCTCTTTAACTTTACCCCTTATGATTTTCCATCAAAAATTTACCGTTGTCAAGGAAAATAGGAAAAAACTACTCACAAATGCGTGTTGGAATTAAGAAAGCGGCATTTTTTTTGTTTTCGTTCGCATTTTCCGGGCCAACGGCTTACCGCACGCCAAAAACTCTAAGGACTAAATTTGAAGAGCGTAAAATTTTCTACAATAATGGTCCATCAGTAGTTTTCATAAGTAAACTTTAAGCGACTAGAGAGACGGCTATTTGAGAACGCGGACCGTCAGAAATTCGAACGCAATCCGAAGTTTTGCCGTTTTCGTTCATATCTCAGCTAAAAATAATTTTGGAGAAAAAGTTAAAATACAGTTGGAAAGGAAATTTCCTGCTCTCCAATTTTTGTTCTTAGCGATTTTTACGTTGGAGTGCCGATAACCTCACAAACTGAGGGGGAACAGCGCGGGCGCTGCGTTTCCCATTAAGCGCAATGGTACCGCATCGTGCGCTTGGAGCAGATGACGTCAGCGCCGGATCTTTCGGCGGCTGTATCTTCGCAACGAAGACGAATTTCGACAAACGGATTTCACCATCGTTCATGTCTCGATTTCCTCTATCGATTGAGCCAATGTTGTTTTTAAGGTGTACGTCCCCTTTAAATGAGCATTTCCAGATGTTGAACCAGCATTTTTATAATGTAAAATCAGCATGTAGAACTTGCCGCACATTTTTTTAACATTTAAATGGTAAATTAGAAATTTTTTTTCCGTGTGTTTTATTCCCTTCCTGCAAATTTAATTTCAACTTGTTCCGTTACTTTTTCCCCCGTTTTTTCTTTGAATTTATTCTGTTAATATATAAAATTATTATTATGATTGAATTCTTTATTTGCAACTATGCATCTGTAAGCTGTGAATTGAGCGTTAATTAAAAACTCTCTCTCTCTCCCTGTCGCTCTCGCTCTCTCTCTCTCTCTCTCTCTCTCTCTCTCTCTCTCTCTCTCTCTCTCTCTCTCTCTCTCTCTCTCTCTCTCTCTCTCTCTCTCTCTCTCTCTCTCTCTCTCTCTCTCTCTCTCTCTCTCTCTCTCTCTCTCTCTCTCTCTCTCTCTCTCTCTCTTTTCTCTCTCTCTCTCTCTCTCTCTCTCTCTCTCTCTCTCTCTCTCTCTCTCTCTCTCTCTCTCTCTCTCTCTCTCTCTCTCTCTCTCTCTCTCTCTCTCTCTCTCTCTCTCTCTCTCTCTCTCTCTCTCTCTCTCTCTCTCTCGAAATATTGGATTTGAAGTATTTTCTCACTCACTCTTTCTCCCCTCCCGCTCCTTCACCCTTTCCGCCTCCCTCTCCTTCCGGTCTCCACCCATAAGTACTTCTGTCACTCTGTTTTATCGAATGTATTTCAAAACGACCAGACAAATCCCTTCTCAATCTTTTAAAATATTCCACAGCGTTTTACGTCAACTCAGTGGTGTCTTTTTAGGTCTTGCCGGGGCGGAGGGAGGGGAGCGGTCAAAAACTGATAACGATTTTTTTTTTTTTGCTGCTCATACATTTTATCCCTGTAGTTCTGACCTTCATACGGTCTTTTGATGAACCAAATGTCCGTTTTCAGTTACAAAATGGGCATTTTGTGAGGAGAAAACATTTTGTTTTCATAAGTATACTTCATGAAGAGCCAAGTCACAGGGTGGGAGGCGGCAATCCCCCTCCCAAATGAAACTACTGTTTCAACTCCCCTCTTTCAATAATGATGGAGCAGGTGTGTATGCACGTGTTTTTATTTACTGGCCAAGAACGAAAAATAAAACGAGAGGTACGAAGCATATAAAAAAAAAAAAATACAAAAAAAAATAATTTAATAAATGAACGATCGAAGCTCTCATTAACCACCAGAAGTTTACTTAATACCTCATCGCAGATTTTCTTCTGTCAGTTCTGAGGCAGATTCAGTGTACAATGTGTGAGCAGATAAGACATTTTTATTTCGTTTTTGTTTGGGGGATGTGAAGGTTTCATTACCGACTCGAACATTTCCTGCGTTTATGACATCAAGCAAACCCTTTCAACCAAAAATGCAGCCGTTTTACTGTGAGTATTCAATAATATATCTTTTGGGTATTTCAATACACAGGGTGTAACTGAACTCTGGGTACAAACTTCTATACCATGTATTTTTGCGGTAAAAATAAGATTTTTTTTTCCCATTAACATGCGTCCGTAAATGCCTCACTTTTGAGCTACATCCCCCCCCCCCAAGTTTCGGAGAATTACTGTTTTTTTTTGTTTTTTTTTGTTTTTTTTTGGATTGGCTGCCACAAATTTGAATGAGAATTGATTCCCGAGGTAAATTTAGGTGTTTAATTCATTAATGAACTCGACAAATTCAGAAATTAGGTCTGGCTGTGCTTTTCAGGCAATCTTGTTCCTTTAAAGGCGCAAATTTTATGTTACAGATTAAAAATTTGAAAAATAATTCCTGAAATAAGATGGGGAAAACTATTAGAAAGACTTTTGGTCCCACGCACATTTTCGATACGACGCGTTTTAAGCGAGATTGTAAAAGTCAGCGCTTGTACCATGGTGAGCGGCAGTATAAGCATGCAACCCGCCGCGCCACTCCGCTGCTTCTTCGGGTTACCGGTTACCCGGAAAAGTGAAAGCGCTATCGTATCGAAAAAATGCAAGTGACCAAAAATCTTTCTAATAGTTTTCCCATGTGATTTCAGTAATTATTTTTCAAATTTAGAATCCGTCACATAAAATGTGTGCCGTTTAAGGTACAATATTGCCTGAAAAGTACATTCAGACTTAGTTTATAATTTTCTCGAGGTCACTAATGGGGTTTACAAGTAAAATTGCTTCGGGACACCAATTTTCGTGACATTTGGTTCATAATGTTAGAACTATTCCAAAAAATCCATCCATTGTTTAAAACGTTGGGGGGCTGTAGCTCGAAAGGGGCTTATTTTTGGACCCATGTTTATGAGAGAAAAATTATTATTTTGGCCTCAAATGTATGCTCCAGAAGATTGGTACCGGAGTTCTGTTACACCCTGTTTATTAATTAATCAATACACTTTACGGAAACTTCGAACATGTTGTATCCATGCAATTGAATACCAGTTGACTAGCTTGTTTGACTGCTTTAGTTGCAGATGGTGCAGAACCTTTACAATAATAGCATTGACATTTTTTCAATAATCTTTGATTCAGATTTGAAAACAACTTTTTTCGCTTTCATATTCGATAAGATATACAGGGCGTTTCAGACCACCCGTCCACTGTCTTTTTGGCGAAAACGGCGCGGCGCAAGATATGGAAATTCTGACGAAACTTTTCCCATGTACATCGACCCCAAAGAATTCAGGGAAAATATTGCCGTCCCCGAAGAACGGCCCCTAAGAGCTTAATTGGGCCCTAAAAAAGGGCCAAATTGCTGTTTCTCGATGTTTTCTTTCATGACGAGTGTTTTTTTTATTTCATAAATGAACTGTACTTCTAAAAATAAGCATTTTTTGTACAGGATATTTTTTTAAAAAAAAATGGCCCTTTAGAAAAAAATTGGGGGCCATTTTGAATCGTTCGCTGTGACCTTAAAAATTGTCGGATTTCAAAAAAACTAAAAATACTCTGAACCAGCAGATCAAGGGCTTTCTTTTAATATGTCACAACCCTATTTTATGCGGAAAGAAATTGGGGGCCCCTCCCCCCTAAATTTTGGGGCTTTGGGGGCCTCTACGAAAAAAATTTCAAATAGCAAGGTATAGGTTGTGATACATCATTTGAAAGCTCTTGAAAAGACTAAGAAAATGGTTTAGACCGGAAGTCAATCCGATAATTTTAACGAGAGTTACAGCCTGGCCTCTTCCCGTAAATTTTGGGGCTTTGGAGGTGGGGCCCCTTTGAGTTAAATTGAAAATGGCAGGGCACAAGTTGTTATAAATCATTCGAAAGCCCTTAAAAAGACAAAGAAAATAGTCCAAACCGGGTCTAAATTCCATGATTTCGACGAGAGTTACAGCCATTCAAAGATTTGAAGTATTTTTCTCGTATTCGCGGGATTTTGTACGTTGTGATTGTTTTCTATTATATTTTTCTATTATATATGGCCTCCACGATGTATCCTCCAATACGAGAAAAAAAAATGTGAAAAAACTTTCTCATCAGGTGCTGTCGCTCCGAAAACTGATAAAAAAAAAAAAAAAAAAAAAAAAACCCAAACAACGAAAAATAAATCAGATCAGGTGCTGTCGGATGATTTCAAAAGCTAGCAAATAAAAGGAAAGAGGAAAAAGTTTAAAAAGATAAATAAAGTAGATCAGGTGCTGTCGGTTTGTTTTGAAAGTTCAAGATGCAAGTCAAAATGAGCGACAGTCTGGGGGGACCAATAAACCTTACCTTTCCGTTTCTACATCTTCTTCCATGTGTCAAACGTAAGGTTTATTGGTCCCCGCAGACTGTCGCTCATTTTGACTTGCATCTTGAACTTTCAAAACAAACCGACAGCACCTGATCTACTTTATTTATCTTTTTAAACTTTTTCCTCTTTCCTTTTATTTGCTAGCTTTTGAAATCATCCGACAGCACCTGATCTGATTTATTTTTCGTTGTTTGGGTTTTTTTTTTTTTTTTTTTTTTTTTTTTTTTTTTTTTTTTATCAGTTTTCGGAGCGACAGCACCTGATGAGAAAGTTTTTTCACATTTTTTTTTTTTTTTTTTTTTGTTCCTTGTTTTTTTTTTGTTTTTGTTTTTTTTTTTTTTAGTATTTTGGGTTTTTTTTTTTATTTATAGTTTTGTTTGTTTGTTTGTTTGTGTGTTTGTTTGTTTGTTTGTTCGCTTTTCCAATTTCTTTTCCTATCATCTTGTTATGAACTTTTGGTTTTTACTTTCATTGTATTAATCTATTTGTCTAGTTTTGTAATTTAATTTCCATTTTTATTAATTTTTTAATCCTCTAATCAAGTTAATTATGGATTAGTGATGTTCGAGTCCGGAAAATTTTTCAAATAGTATCACGCTAGAAGATTTTCTGCAATAGAACCGAATTACTGGTTGCGAGAAACCATCAAATTTAGATACTGATTGATTCGGTTTCACATGTTGGAATGGTTAGGAATGCGCGGATTTGATGGGCCCACCTCAATCAGCCCGCTTGAAGTTGGAAGAAGAACGGAGAGTTGGAGAGTGAGCAAAGCGAGGAGTGAGGAAGGGGGAAGGATGGTCGGTGAGTCAGTGAGTCGAGGAGTGGGGATGGACAGTCGGGAGTGGGGAAGCCGTGCAACGCCGAGATCGCGTTGCACGGCAAACTCACCGAAGGACTGAACTTGACAAACTGATGAAACGTAAAAACTAAAACCTCGATAACTTTCAAATTTCTGGACTAAATCTTTCCAAATTTTTGGCAGTTCATCCTAAAGTAGTGACAAACGTTTCTGCAAAGTTTCGTGAAAATCGATTAATATTTACTACCACTTTTCGCGTGCACAAACTGAGCGTCACATACATACATACGTACGGACAGCGACGATAGCATAAGGTGCTTTGCTACGCGACAGCACCTAAAAATACTTCAAATCTTTGAATGGCTGTAACTCTCGTTAAAATTATTAAATTTAGACCCGATTAGGACCATTTTCGTCGTTTTTTCAAGGACTTTGGAATGATTTATATTAACTTGAACCCTGCCAATTTCAATTTTACTCTAAGGGGCCCCACCCCCAAAGTCCCCAAAATTTACGGGAAGAGGCCAGTCTGTAACTCTCGTTAAAATTATCGGATTGACTTCCGGTCTAAACCATTTTCTTCGTATTTTCAAGAGCTTTCAAATAATGTATCACAACCTGTACCTTGCTATTTGAAATTTTTTTCGTGGAGGCCCCCAAAGCCCCAAAATTTGAGGGGAGAGGGCCCCCAATTTCTTTTCGCATAAAATAGGGTCGTGGCATATCAAAAGAAATCCCTTGATCTGCTGATTCAGAATATTTTTAATTTTTTTAAATCCGATAATTTTTAAGATCACATGGAACGATTCAAAATAGCCCCTAAATTTTTTTCTAAATTTTTCATTTTTTAAAAAAAATGTCCTGTACAAAAAATGCTTATTTTTAGGAGTACAGTTCATTTCTGAAATAAAAAACACCCGTCATAAAAGAAAACACCGAGAAACAGCAATTTGGCCCTTTTTAGGGCCCAATGAGGCTCTTAGGGGCCATTCTTCGGGGACGGCAATATTTTCCCTGAATTCTTTGTGGTCGATATACATGGGAAAAATTTCGTCAGAATTTCTATATCTTGCGCCGTTTTCGCTAAAAAGATAGTGGACGGGTGGTCTAAAACACCCTGTATAATCTGTTGTCTCCGTTCAGGATAAAATGAAACTTGATGATGGTGATGAAATGGTGATGATGACTATCAAATCCAAATATTATAAACTAAATACTATATCTGAATATGAAAAAATTGTTTTCTAGGTGTATATTCAAGTCAGTAAAGCTTAATTTAATTCCTTTATAACTGCATTATTTTTTTGAATTCTCGACTTCTTGTTAAATTTTATCTACCGTAAAAACGAGAATCCGAAGAGCTCAGTAAAATTCTGTTTTTTAAATCCATTCATAATTGTTGATAATTATAGGTATAGGTTCAGATCATAATTTACTGTAATTTCAATAATTATGAGGGAAAAAATAGAAACTTGATAGTATACATCAATATATATTTCTTCGCACGTTTTCGGCGTTACGTCTTGTTGCACCGGTCCAAGAGCCTTTCATATCAGCAATAATATCATGGGATGGGGCTCTTGCAAACTTTTCCTGTGAGCAAATGAATAGTGTACTATGATGTAAAAACCAGCAAAAATCTTGAAAACCACAACGAGAAAGTCTAAAATTTAGTAATAAACTCGCATAACCGCTATAACGTTAAGTTTATAATGACGGCTCGACGCAGGTATCATGGGAGATTCCTGTCTATAATGTCACTTTCTGTACGGAAACACAGAGATATGTCTCAATTTAGATAGGAATCTCCCATGATACCTGCGTCTCACCGCCATTAAGCCTGATTCTGAGAGTGAATTTCGTGATTTTTTTCGTGTGCTCATCCTCATTTTTACAGGTTTTTATGCAAGAATCAACTCGGACTAGAATGAATTATACAGGGTGTCCGGTAAGTCCCGGAACGGCTGCGCCATTTCTTTATTTACGCAGATAAAAAAACCAAACTTTGGGAATTTTCCTAGATAAATAAAAACTACTTTTTGGGGGGTCAAAATTTTGGGCAAAATTTCCCGGGGGGGGGGGGGGGCGGGGGCGCCCCTAACTTTTTTTTTCAAATGGCAACCCCTATCTTGTGATACTTCATTCGAAAGAAGGTAAAAAACTGAGCATTTTGGCGCAAACCGCATGCCGATATCTCTTTTAGAATTCGAGATATCGAACTTCAAAAATATATGGAAACCCATTTTAAAAAAAATCATAACTCTTATTCAGAAATTCGCTATTTAAAAAACTAGGGGTCTAAACTACTCTACATAACAAGCTCTTTCTAGGAAAAAGCACCTCTGCCCAAAAAAATTAACTTACAGTTGTTTTTTTCCCGCCAAATTTTTTTAAAAAAATTTCAAACATTTTGGATCAGCAATTTCCCTGCAATACGGACCAAATATCCAAATTTGGGTTAGGAGCATCTCTGGTAGGGTACATCGAAAACACACTTTTTTCGAATTTCGAACTGGGAGTTGGTCGAAATGTTCCTTTTAGTAGTATAATGAAGTGTGTAAAATTTGGTATTGATCGGATGTCATCTTGTGCCTCCGCATCGAGCTTGGAATTCGCCGATTTTTAAGCGTTTTCCGTAAGAAATCGGCTTTAAGCAAAAAAATTCAAGGTGACTCATAAACGTCGTAGATACTCATGAGTAGACATTTCTGGCTCAATTTTTTACGCTGAATACGAATCTGGCTTTACATTTGGCCTATCGTGTTTAGATTTTTCTCTAATGCCCTTTTTAGTTTCCAGTAAAACACCGGAAAATTGTGTATAACCCGAGATTCAGACGCTAAACGATATATACGATACAGCCGGATTTAGAATATCCATAAATGCCTGGAAACACGTTTATTAGAGTAATGGAGACGCTACAGAGGTTTATAGGCATCACTTTTGGGGTAAGTTTATTTTTCCAACCGTTCGATGCGGTACTGCAACAAAGACTCGACCTCTAATAGAAGTCTTTGTTCTGCAACACCAAAAATTCCCCGTTTCGTGTTTTTTTATGCACAGGGCAGAAACTATATAGAAACGCTGGGGCCAAGCTGAGCTTTACGGCACCGTTGGAACGTTGTTTTTCGTTGGGCACATCATTAGTTTTCTTTGGTATTATTGGTTCGTCGGTGTCCGATTTCCTTTGGTTATTTATCTTAGTTAGGACTCTGGTTTTTGAGTTAAGCAACATAATATGTAGCTCCTCGACAAGAGGACTCTGTACGAGTTACTATTGATGCGGTTTACTTTCATCTGATGATGAAGATCTTTTAACGAAAGGATTCAAACTGCCCTGGGTGTTCGAAAGAATTGCCTCCTGGCCCTTTGTGCAAACCCTTGAAATCCTACGAAGCGGCATCCAGACTTATTCGCATGAGTTTCAGCGTGCGAATCTAGAAATATTGGTCAAAATCCTGGTGTCGCCGAGATTAGGAAGATTGCTTCTGCTAGAATAAAAAATGTATTTGACATTTCATCCATAACTACCTTCGATGAAAGAGATATGGAAGATAATTTGAAGGATTTCGTCAAAAAGTGTCAAGTTGTAAAAACATAATTCTTTAAAAAATCGAATTAAGAACGCATTATCTATTTCTCAAGAGAATTGGCAAGAAACTTTTTGACATTTGCAGGTTGTAAATGTATAAGCTTCGAAATGTTTAGGTTCGGCGTTTTCACAGTGCCTAGTATTGCGAAAAGTTTTATCACAGATCAGCACGCTGTTTGTGGAATTAACCCAGAATTCAATTTTTTGGATATATTTATATTTTTATTATTATTATTATTATTATTATTATTATTATTATTATTATTATTATTTTTTTTTACATATCTTCACATCTTTGAGAAACTTTGAGAAACTAATGATGAGCCCAACGAAAAACAACGTTCCAACGGTGCCGTAAAGCTCAGCTTGGCCCCAGCGTTTCTATATAGTTTCTGCCCAGTGCATATCAAAAAACACGAAACGGGGAATTTTTGGTGTTGCAGAACAAAGACTTCTATTAGAGGTCGAGTCTTTGTTGCAGTACCGCATCGAACGGTTGGAAAAATAAACTTACCCCAAAAGTGATGCCTATAAACCTCTGTAGCGTCTCCATTACTCTAATAAACGTGTTTCCAGGCATTTATGGATATTCTAAATCCGGCTGTATCGTATATATCGTTTAGCGTCTGAATCTCGGGTTATACACAATTTTCCGGTGTTTTACTGGAAACTAAAAAGGGCATTAGAGAAAAATCTAAACACGATAGGCCAAATGTAAAGCCAGATTCGTATTCAGCGTAAAAAATTGAGCCAGAAATGTCTACTCATGAGTATCTACGACGTTTATGAGTCACCTTGAATTTTTTTGCTTAAAGCCGATTTCTTACGGAAAACGCTTAAAAATCGGCGAATTCCAAGCTCGATGCGGAGGCACAAGATGACATCCGATCAATACCAAATTTTACACACTTCATTATACTACTAAAAGGAACATTTCGACCAACTCCCAGTTCGAAAACCCCATTTAGCCCGAAATTCACTTCAATTTACCGCCAGTGAGATGCGTGAACTCGGAGTTTCAAGTGATTCACATTATCTCACATTCATATCTGCTTGCTCCTTCACTGCCCTGTCGCAGGGCGGATGAATGTGAGATAATGTGAATCACTTGAAACTCCGAGTACACGCATCTCGATGGCGGTAAATTGAAGTGAATTTCGGGCTAAATGGGGTTTTCTGAAATTTTAGCGCTTCACCGTAATTACTGAGCTTCTCAGAGAAGCTTCTAACCCAAATTTGGATATTTGGTCCGTCTTACAGGGAAATTGCTGATCCAAAATGTTTGAAATTTTTTAAAGAAATTTGGCGGGGGAAAAAAAACAGTAAGTTAATTTTTTTTGGGCAGAGGTGTTTTTCCCTGGAAAGAGCTTGTTATGTAGAGTAGTTTAGACCCCTAGTTTTAAGTAGATTCCATGAATCTACTTATTGCGGAGGGTGCGATGTTGGATTTTTCGGGAAATTTTATCAAATGAGCACGTTTCATGGTCCCCTGAGTGAGAAAATACCACTCGTTGAAAATTGTATATATATATATATATATATATATATATATATATATATCTTTATATGTATGTTTCAGCCAGTTTTACCGTTTTTATGTCCCACGATCCTGTTCGTAATTTTTGGTTTTTATTTTTGAAATTTGTCTCAACTATTCGTTGGGTTTAATTCTTGGATGAGTTCGAAGATGGTGTAAATCTGACAGTTAGTTTTCGCGTTATGGGCCGTGTTTGAGTCGTAAAATGTGTTTTTGAGGTTTATTTTTAGGAGTGTTTGTTTTGAGTATTTTTTTTTTGGGAAAAATTTTTGTTAGCCGTTTTGTTACGCAACTTTTTTACTCGAGTCATTTTTTCGTGTTTTGCGTTGTAAGAGAGTTATAGTGATGTGTTTTTCGGGTTTTTTGGCAGTGTTTTCATATGAAGAAATTGTTTTTTTGGTTCAAAAATTTTAGTATATATCGTGGAGGATATTTTTAGTTCATATGCTCCATTCCTTGAATTTTCCTTGTGTTTTACGTGTTTTACGAGCTATTTAGTTTCTTATGGGATTTTACATGTGAAAGACAAGGATAAAGTATTGGTATAATTGCTCGTTCTTTGTTTTACACGCGCACTGTTGCTTAGGTACGTTATTTATTTATTTTCTTGTTTGATCAGCTGCTCTTATTCAGATTTATTTCTCATTATAGCGTTACAAAGATTACACATTTTTCTATCTTGGTACTATAATCTTTTTCTTAGGTGCATTTTCATTTAAATGTTGAACAGCTGATAAAAAAAAAAAATTGAATAATTCAAAGAAAATCATAACATAACCTATTTATTTATTTTTTTTTTTTTTTTTTTTTTTTTTTTTGCTTGTTTTATGGCTTATACTCCAGTCAAGGAGCCTACAGCCAACTATAGACTAATGTCAGTGTGTGAATGTTTGTTTAATGTCAGAAGACAACAGGGGACTTGAAACATCCATGCTCAAAGCACTCAGATTTCCACTGTAATCTTTGCCGTGGACCCACTTTTAAGGGGACCGAGCGACAAGACGAGTAAAAAATATTTATTAAAAGGACATTACCCAAAATCGGCCTTTTTACCCCTGATAGCGAAATGTGAAATAATTTCAGGGGTGATAGAGGATTAAATCAGCGTTCCGAATCTGGCCTATTTTTTGGTTTTGGACGAAGGGAAAGGGAGGGAGGGGGGGTCCAAAGTTAGACACTTTAAACGCCTATAACTTTTGAACGAATAAAGATATGATAATGTACTTTGCGCGAAAAGATAGATCTTTTAAAGACCTTTCGATTGATGTGTATGATATTTGCCCAATTTTAATTTTTAATCGATTTATCGAAGTTTTTTTGATTTTTTTGAAATCGGGGTTTCAGTTTTTTTAATCGTGGAAGTTTGGCAACGCACGAATCATCACAAATTGTTTCCAGGATAATAGTAGACGCGATTTGCTAAAAAATGGTTTAAACCGCATGTTGGGGAAATGCTTTGAAGCGGAGTTATGAGGGTTCAAAGTTGGCGCTTTCGCGAAAAAGGCCGCCCCGAGGGGCGTACTACAGGTGGTAGAAGTTGGCATTATCTGTTCTTCCCGTCCAAATGACTTGAAATTTGGTATTCCCGGGTATTTTTTAACGCTGAATTCAAATTTTGCATCAGTTTTTCAGAATCAAAAAATCCAAGATGGCTGCCGACCATTTTTTTCGGAAATTTGGGTAATGATTTTGGGTAATGTCCTTTGTGAAAAACTTTTATAACCTAGCTTTTATTTCTCACTTCCATTGAAAAGATTACACAATTCTCTATTGGTAATATATTCTTTTTCACAATAGTATTTGGATTTTGAGCAGCTGATAAAATAAAAAAGAATTTAACGAAAATTATAACCTATATTTAAATTTGTAAAAAAATGATTTAACCAAGCATGGAATCTACTTCGTCTTACCGGCCTGCCGGGAGGCATTTTTTAAACAGCGGCTTTCTGAATAAGAGTTATGATTTTTTTTAAAATGGGTTTCCATAGATTTTTGAAGTTCGATATCTCGAATACTAAAAGAGATATCGGCATGCGGTTTGCGCCAAAATGCTCAGTTTTTTACCTTCTTTTGAATGAGGTATCACAAGATAGGGGTTGCCATTTGAAAAAAAAGTTAGGGGCGCCCCCGCCCCCCCCCCCGGGAAATTTTGCCCAAAATTTTGACCCCCCCAAAAAGTAGTTTTTATTTATCTAGGAACATTCCCAAAGTTTGGTTTTTTTTATCTGCGTAAATAAAGAAATGGCGCAGCTGTTCCGGGACTTACCGGACACCCTGTATAATAAAGTCAAAGGTGCCTCCGATTGATCATCTGATATAATCATTTGTAAGCCCCTTTGGCTTTATTATATAATTTTTTCTAGTCTGAAAATTTTTGGTGCAAAATGCGAAAAACTCTCAAGAAAGAATCGACTCTTCAATCTTCTGTAGCAAAAGTTTGCGAGAGCCCCATAGCATTATTTAATTTTGATATACGTGTATTTAATTCTTTGTTTACTATTGACTAATCGTTCACTGTTCCTCAGTTGTCAGGATCGTTGGATTCACATTGTTGCTACTCAGAACAGTGGCAGCGGGACGACCTTCTTTGGGTCATCTTGGTTGTTGGAAATCGTTTAAGACCACCTACCGCTCGGTTTCTGCACCCTTAAGAAAATTGAGCTCTAGTCGATCATTTAAGTTTGATGACAATATACCAATGAATGAACGTGATGCAACCTTAGGGACCCTAGATTTCATAATTGGTGACTGCGTACAAACAGAGGTTTTTGATAATTGTGCTACACCTTATGGATCAACTCTTTGTTGGTTCGTCGCAGTCGGTGAAGAGTCCCTTGTCGGGCTACAACTAGCTGACAGGAAAAAAGCATTCGTCACGCGGTGGGACCCGGAAAATCTTTTCCCCCATCAGAATGTAAAGGCTCGGATTTTTAGTTTAGACCCGTCGAAGCCTAACATAAATTTTCATGATACCCCCACACAAAGAATTGCTCATAGATATGGTATTTCAGTGGCTCTAAAAATGGTTGGTAAATCTTATCATTATGACCGAAAAACCTGCAATGGGAGACATTATGTTGACTATTGGCTTCACGGCGTAAATTATGGTGACTCGGGAAAACCCCATTATAAGCCGATGGACGATTTTTGCCCTCTAATGGGGGTAATTCCAAATTTTACGATTGAAAATACTCGTACTTTTCAGGCTTTTCGTCTGTGGGACAAACAAAATCTACAATATGATTTTGAGGAGGATCCCAATGGTGCTACTAAGATAGGGTATTCGGGAACTTCTTATTTTAGGGGATAAAATATCGGAAAAAAACCAAAAGAGAAAAAAAAAGGAGAGAAACAAGAAGAAAATCAAGGAGAAGGAAAATAATTTAAAAAGAGAAAAGGAGTAGGCACAGGGCTGCCGTTTTGCGTAGAATCAATGCTATTTTTTAATTCACCGATGATTCCACCGGTTGAGAAAAGATTACACAGTTCAGTTCAGTGCATGACTATGATAAACTGAAATACTCGCATCTGTAATCTTTTCTCAACCGGTGGAATCGTCGATGACTTAAAAAACTTGCGGATATTTTAATTAATCAACGAAGTTTCCACCGATTAAGGAAAGATTACAGATCAGAGTATTTTCGTGCATTACAGTCATACACTGAACTGAACTGTGTAATCTTTTCTCAACCGGTGGAATCATCGGTGACTAGAAAAATAGCATAGATTCTACGCAAAACGGCAGCCCTGAGTAGGCAAGATAATGAGCGATACTAGATGAAATAAATCCAAAATAACCCGCATAAGTAAACAGAGTTTTTCGTTTATTGTTTATTTTTGTTTAACTTGACCTTTTTCATTTAAGACACACAACCACCGCACACGATTTTTTGTATTTTCACAAGATAGTTTTGGGATCACTGCTGGAGATCATTTCCCGGGAAGATAGAAGAGAGAAGAGGATAGGATAGACAAAAGAGAAGAGTAACATATCCATGTCTTTTCGGAGTGACAAGATCTGAGACCATCAAATCTTGCCGCCTCGGCCGACATTCGAACCCGGGACCTCTGGATTAGTGGCTATAGTTACGCTAACCACCAGACCACGGAGGCCGATCATAAACAGAGTTAGTGGAGCTTCAAAGGTCAGCATTCGAGTTCAGCTGATGTTATAATAACCCT